>OZ035883.1:15868366-16468366 GCA_964034835.1 Muscina levida | reverse complement strand
TTCTGATGTTATAAATCCAAATATATAATTCCAATCAAAGCAGGACTAGTATTCTTATCGACTTCATCACTGTTACATAATATTTGTTACATATTCATCTATCGCTGACAATTCTTATTCTTCTTACTACCATTTAGCAGCTGACAATAATTTTTCTTAGTATATTACACATTTTCTTATTGCTTTTTGTTGTTGTAGCGTTTCAAGACATTAAATACATTGTTACTATAACGAAAAAGTTCTGTTCAGACCAAAGCGACGCCAACAAATAAAAATTCACGCTCTCTTATATGATCTACATTGATCGCTCTTTAAACGCTCCCTATCTGAACAGACCCTTAAACGTTATTTCCGTTAATTCAAATTTTTTGTTGTTGTATACTCTAGGTTTTCAAGAAAATTGTAAGTAGGTAGGTAGTAAAATAAATATATATATATCGAATATATATATATATATATGTATATAGGTAGTATATATAGTCATTATAGGTAGAGTGTAGAGTGTATTTAAACATACTGTGTGTTGCTGTTTTTTCTATAGACCAGAATTATAGACAAACAGACGACTACGACGACTGTGTTTGGTTGTTGTTGTTGTTGTTCTTGTTATTGTTGTTGTTAGTAAGATTCCTAAAATAAAAAAACAAATATCCCCTGATTTTTGTAGTCGATTTCCAAGTTTACTGGACTTTGGATTTGCGCAAGTGCACATCATTCTCATTCGTTGTTGCTGTTGTCGAGGCTTTATTTGTGGCAGCAGACATTTTCGATGGCATATTCGGTAATTTAGCCGAATTCTGGGCAGCCAGTGAGGCGGCCATGCGCCGGCTTTTGCCCTGGGGCGATAGGTAGGCCTTGTAGAAGAAGCGGGCGAACAAAACAAAATAACTGAAGTACATGGCAAGCGACAAATTTATATTCGTCTGCGAAATGTTACACGACTGAGGCCCGTGGGTCTTAAGGAAACCATTAGCCCACACATTGATCGCACAGCCAATAATCATCTGAGTCAATTGCAACGACGTTATGATCATGGCAATGAAACGGGGTGGATTGAAACGAGCCGCCTTAAGGGCATAGTACGAGTACATGACCGAATGCACGCAATAGTTCATGACAATGAACCAACGGGCCGATGAGGTATATTCAGTATATGAGAACCAAGAGTAGATGAGCACGGTGATGTGATGATACCAATGCAGGAAGATCAGGGGCTGTTTGCGCAACACAATAAAGATGGTATCGCCTAGTTCGGGCAATTTGGAGAGTACAAATAACCATGTCCAGAAGCCGCAGACACGATCTTGTTCAATGTAGCTGCAAGTAGTAAGGAAAGAAGAAAAACATTAAAAATATATTAAAGAAGTAAAGAAAAAGAGTTGAACTATTGATTAAAAGCAGGGACGTAACAGTTATAAGAGATATGACGAAAAAGTCTTTTTTAACCATTAATATTGACTAATTGGAATAATTGTTACAAAAAACCATTATCGAAGAGAAATATTTAATTTTGGTTATCGTAACCAATATAAGTGAGAAAAAATTTTTTTTGGTTATGAATAACCATTATAGCAACCGAAAAATTTTTTTGGTTACTAATAACCATTATCGAAAGTAATTTATTTTTTTGGTTATCTCGACCCAAAAATATATCGCATTTTTGATGTAATGTTTGTTTTTATACCCTCACCCTACGCATAGGTGGGTGTATATCAATTGGTACGACCCAAAACGGCAATACAACAAATTTTGGATAAGAGGATTGTGAGGAACAGATACATTCGTTATAAAACTTCATTTATTAAGTTATAAAATTACCTTCCCTCACAATTGATCTGAATGTAACACTTTATACGTCACTGAAAGGAGGTATGTTATTAGGAACCCATTAAAAATTTAGGGTATGTGGTATGTTTTAAACGTTCATCACGGATGGCAGTAAAAATTAGAACTAACTCTTTCGATCTTTCGTCTGCAGTTAGAGGTAGGTAACTCCACTGCACTGTTAGAACGCTGGAGTGAAAGGTCTTTACCGGACAGTTATGCGCTGAATTGAGATGCGTTTTGTTGTGCGTAGCTTAAGTGCGTACGTCAGATATCAGTTACTTCGCGTAATCAATATCAATACGCCCAACACGATCGTGCCCATATTCTATATTCAGTAAATGATAAAGCTGTTGAGAAAAACAGGAGGCCTAGCCATTAGGGTGGGGCGATTAGTATGGAAGGAAAAAATCTTAATGAGCGCTTCGCGTTTCTGATTCTTGGGATTGTAATGAGCAAAAAAGTCCACCAGACCATACGTCTACGTCTTGATTTGAAGTTTTTTCTCAAACTATATTTTTTTGGAAAAAGCTATTGTCTCGGGCTACAATTTCTCTGAACATATTACTTAGAAAAAAAATCGTTTTAATTGTCAAAAAGTCGAAAATGTAGAAAATTCACCACTTTTTGTCACGTTTTTTTTAAATAATTAAAACAAAAACAGTTTAAATTTTTTAATTTTTTTTTTATTTGGACAAAAAAACAAGTTAAATAAATTATGCAATTCATTTCAATAACATCGGGTTGACAGAGCAATGGAAGTGTTTATATTATTTTTTAGTTGTAGGATTTTTGTTTAATTTTATTAAACACGTCAGTTAGCCCAACTATATCGTCTAATGATGAAATCCATATTACGATTTAATTATGATGTGGTATAATTAGCCAACAAATGTAAAAAGTTCAATTCAATATCTCTAGGCATATGGTTATTTTATATGGCAGTACCGTATACGTTCATTCACGTTCTTTCACGGTCTTATTTTTATAGGAGTAATCACCAGATGCAGATTTATATTTGTAAGTCAACGTTCACTTTATGAACAATGTGACTAAATTCAGAGTTTTTACATAAAGAACTATGGCGGCAAATTTAGTCGTTTGTATGGAAGGTACAAGAAGGGGTGTAACGAATGGTAAGGTTTTCTGAAGTTTTGCCTACTATTACTTTGGGCTGTTCTGCCCATTTACAATCCCATTACTTTATTTTTGGACATTATAATACTGATAAAATTTCGTACGGATCAGTTAAAGTTTACTTGAGTTATCGTACCCACAAGCCATCCAGCCAGCCAGACAGACGGACATAGCTCAATCGTCTTAAAAAGTCCTGAAAAGCATTTGGTCTTAGCATACTAGGGGTTTAGCTCGTCTCCTTTAATGCGTTACACTTTTTTCGTTTCAAATTATATATCAAATTGGTGACTGATAACCAAAAAAAAATATTTTTTTCGATAATGGTTATTAGCAACCAAAAAAATTTTTTGGTTACTATAATGGTTATTCACAACCAAAAAAAAAAAATATTTCTCATTTATAATGGTTACGGTGTCTAAAATAATATATATCTTACTATAATGGTTAAATATTCCCTAAAACAAATAAATCTCATTTTATCGTAACCTTTTCTTCCGAAACAAAAATAATAACAATTATTTTCAGTCCCTGATTAAAAGCGTAGATGAAAATAAAGTTGTAAGTATTTAATAATAGAATAATTCTCAAACTTCTAGCAACCTATGTCTTAATCAATATAATTTTCATAATTTTACAGATATTTGTTATAGGTATTTTTCATAAATTTTGTTTTGAATTCCCTAGATGGGCAGTTCCACGTAAAACGGCCCTATACAGGAAAAAATATAGTTCCATATTTTAAATAAAAATCAGTCAATTAATATGTACAAGAGAACGATTATTTTTTTTTTAATTTTTATCAATTTGGCAAGAGTTTGAAATGAGCATATAACGAACACTCTCATCTCCATATTAATAAGCTAGGATTTACATTAATATTTTCTAATATTCCATTTATCTTGATATGTAAAAACTGTTATCTCTGGAAAGACATAACTCTTGTTTGCTTTCTCATAGTGTTCGACTTTGTATGCTTTACAATTAAAGTTTTAAGCGTAAATAGAAATATACGAGTTTTTGTCACACCAGTCCCCGTAAATATGGTAAGTATGAATTTTTTAAAATATAACAGTAAATATAACAGTACTTAACATCTTTATCAATAATTTTGCAAGCCGGACAAAGTCCGACGGGTTAGCTAGTTAATAATATAGTAAAATTTTGTGAACATTTATTTAAATATTTGAGTATTTAGTTACATTAAACATTTGGTCACACCCGTACGTGGGTAAAAAATGAAGACTGCCATAAGATATAACAAACATAATGTTTGGGTTTTCTAAAACATGATTGACATGAAATTTTTTTGCAACTGGCCATGGTAAATGTCTGTACATACATAGTTGCATTTTGTATGAGCGTCTCCTTAGGTTGCTAAGATAGGGAGTAGGTATATATTCAAGAAAAATGTTAGTAGGAAAATACTAGTAGGAGTCGGTCATAGGGTGGAGTGGTACATATGTATGGGCATAGTGGTTAGAACACGCGACTACCATGCAAGAGATCACAGGTTCAAATCCTGGCCCTCGATGTTGTCGACAGCAACTTCGCAGTATAAGTACCGAGTCAATCGGCATGTTTAGTAAGAGCTTCTCAAATAGTGATTTGTCGATAAACAAGTAGGTGCCGTTAGTTGTGAATCTAAAAATAGAAATTTAAATACAGAGTTTGGGCACGACCGCGTAGTGTGTAATATAGGTATGCAAAGAACCATCATAACTCACTTGTTGTATGTAGTTTAATTTTCTTATATCAGCTTGTATCAGTTTCGCTCTCTTTGGATTGATGCGTATGGAATATTTCTCTTTTAGGTAACGATAGAATAGGTATGAGAGAGTGAAAGTACTTAGTGCCAAAAATACTTGTATGAATACATACACAACAAACAGATATATCGGTATTCTTGTTATCTGTGCTTGGAATATGTGGAGAGCGTAACGTTGCAAGCTTAAAGAATAAAGAGCGAAATTTTCTTTTCTTTTCTGTTAAAATTTGCCACAGATGTAAGTTTCATCATTACTTTTTGTAAAAAGAACAAAAAAAAGTAAGAAAACATCATCAACGCAAAGCGTACGATCTGGAATATCTATAGTACATGGTCCATTTAAAAAAGAGGAACAACCGTTACTTCACTGAGTGGAACAGATAAAGAGAAAAAAAGTTTCCACTACAATGAGAGCCAGAAAAAGAGATGATACGCGATCTACTCAATCCAAAACGCATGAGCACATGTTTTGTTCTACTCTTTGTTGTATTTGTACCGATAATATGAGGTTCTTACTTGTTTTATCTGTTTGTAAAAGTAGAATTAATGGAACGCTGCAGGCCTTTAGTGTGTATTAATAATATTAATCGATTTCTAAAGTGGGCGTTACAAGATGGGGCGTGGCTGCAGTTCCAGTTCTCCAAAACTTTATCCTGTTATAGCTTTAATAAATACAGATTTTAGCTACGATCGGCCTGGGGAGTATTTATAATATTACTCCATCTCTAAAGTGGGCGGGATGGTACATTTGTATGGAAGGTACCAGAAGGGGCGTGGATAGACATCCATTTTTTTTCTAAAACTATATTCTGTTATACCTTTACTAACTACAGAATTTGGGCACGATCGAGTTGGGTATTTTGGTATTATTACTTGATTTCTAAAGTGGGCGGAATAGAGCATTTGTATGTGAGGTACCAGAAGAGGCGTGGCCATGTAGCCCATTTGCAATACCGTAAGTCGTTCTGGGAAAATATTAACTTATGCAAAGTTTCAAAACATTTGGTTTTGTCTTTCGAAAGTTATCGTGCGTACCAGCCGGACAGCCAGACAGACGGACATGGCTCAAACGACTTAAAAAGTCATAAATAGAATATATGTGTTACACTTTTGGGTCGCATCAAATGATATTTACCCTCCTATCCGTAGGGTGAGGAAATAACAATATAAACAATTCCCTACATCACAATAGTTGTGAACTTTCTAAGGAAAATTGTACAGAATTTAACCTGAGTCATAATTTTGCAAAAGCTCAAATTTCTAAGGCCTCACCAGTCGTTATCTTCTTATGGACATTCTGAATAGAATTGAAGTTTTTTCAGTGTTTACCTGTTACTAAACGTTTTAAAACCAAACATTCTTGGTAATCACAGCTTTTATTTAACAATAAATTTTCTATTTATAAATTATAAACAAAAATGTACGTAACATGGTCTCACCTGTCCTAATGGAATTGCCCAGATACAAGTTTTAATAATTTTGTAAATATGTTTTAATAATTAGAGTTATTTAGAAAAAAAGGCATAAAACGCTTTAAATGAGACGAAATATACTACAAGAATCTTAAGACGAATTTCGTTTCCGGAGTTTTTAAGTAGTTTTATCAGGACCCATGTGAGTTATGCCGAAGGACCTAACCTAACCTAAGGAGATAGTTCCAAGTCCGTCTCTCTGGTTGATAGACATGAAAACTCGAATAAATTTTCACTAATAACAATTGGGACCGGCCGTGGCATAGTGGCTAGAACACGCGACTACCATGCGGGAGATTGCAGGTTCAAACCTGGCTCGTCATCTTAAAATAAATTGTTCTTTCTTTGTCGGCTCCCCTCGAATGTTGTTGACAGCAACTTCGCAGTATTAAGTGTCGAGTCAATCGGCATGTCTAGTAAGAGCTTCTCAAACAGTGACGTTCGCATTCGTTGATAAACAAGTAGGTGCCGTTAGTTGTTGTGAATCTAAAAATAGAAAGCGTGTTAATTCACAACAACGCGAGAAGCTATCCCATGCCTCATTCATGTGGTGCAAAGGGAAATTAAGTTTAATAAAAATTTACGCATTAATGTTAGACAGACTTCGAAGGCATTTACTTAAAATTGGACTATTTCTGTAATCGTAAGACCATAATGCACGAAAAAAATATTTATTTTGTTGCATAGTGTTATCGATGGCTATCGATGCATTTGAAGGTGGACACATGTATGCATCGATCATGGTTTCGTAACTGTGATTACTATGGCAAGGAATCTAATGAAAATGCATTTTTTTTCTGAAAATTCTAAAATATAAACGGTTAAGTTATTTTACGAATCATGAAATTATCTTTTAAAATGTCATTCCATCGTTTTCGCATATTTTACGAAAAATACGTGGTTTTGCATAGGAATCTTATGCAAATGTATTTTTTTCTGAAAATTCTAAAATAAAAACGGTTAACTTATCTTTACGAATCATGAAATTTCCTTTAAAATTACATTCAATCGTTTTCGCATATTTTACGAAAAATACGTGGTTTTGCATAGGAATCTTATGCAAATGCATTTTTTTTCCTGAAAATTCTAAAATAGCAACGGTTAAGTTATGTTTACGAATCTTGAAATTTCCTTTAAAATTACATTCAATCGTTTATTGCATATTTTACGAAAAATACGTGGTTTTGCATAGGAATCTTATGCAAATGCATTTTTTTTCCTGAAAATTCTAAAATAAAAACGGTTAACTTATCTTTACTAATCATGAAATTTCCTTTAAAATTACATTCAATCGTTTATTGCATATTTTACGAAAAATACGTGGTTTTGCATAGGAATCTTATGCAATTGCATTTTTTTCCTGAAAATTCTAAAATAAAAACGGTTAAGTTATCTTTACTAATCATGAAATTTCCTTTAAAATGGCATTCAATCGTTTTTGCATATTTTACGAAAAATACGTAGTTCTGCATAGGAATCTTATGCAAATGCATTTTTTCTGAAAATTCTAAAATAAAAACGGTTAAGTTATCTTTACGAATCATGAAATTTCCTTTAAAATGACATTCAATCGTTTTTTGCATATTTTACGAAAAATGCATAGGAATCTTATGTTTTGCATAGGAATCTGATACAAATGCATTTTTTTCTGACAACGATATCCAATGGATAGAGGAAACATGTTTTATTGTGGGAATTTTATATGAAAAGATATGCGTGACAAAAAATTTTTGCTCAAAGTCAATAGACAAAACCAATCAACAACTGCTTGGCTCGGTGAGTATTTCGACATATATGTAAAGTTTTTCTTTTTCTAACCGATGCAGCGCCTACATGGTAAAGGCGGTTACAACGCTGTTTAGTAAGTATTAACGAAGTAATTTGATTGAACTGAATTCTCGTACATCAAATGAAAAAAAACATATATCGTTTAAAAACGCCTTCATATGTACAGATTTTAATGAAATATGACCTGGTATTGCGCTTCCACCAGAGCCAAATATTGCAAGATTAGGAGAGTGGCTTAATGCAGTCAAATATTATACCAAAAAATCTGAAGAATTTGACGAAGCATAAAGATGAATTTAGTGTCCTTTTTTTTTGGCAAAAATTCATGCAAATTTTATTTTTAATAAAATTTTAAATAATGTATTTTAATTGCATATTTCATTTGTTTTTAGCGCATATTTTTGAATTCTAAGTGCATGTTATATGCGCGTATTTTAATTTTTTAGTGCATAAAATTCCTTGCCCTAATGATTACCAACATCCAAATTCACTAAATTAATTTTATTTGTGACATTTTTATCAATTCAATTTATCACTAAGTGGCAAGGCATCCATCCAATCTACTGTCTCAGATGCCCTAAAGACTTTAAACCGTTCACCTTAATTGTTTATAATTGTAAATGAATTAAAATAATAGTAATATATGAAAAACGCAATTTAATCTATCTTAATCCCTTTTTTTTACTAACGGAATAATGTCTTTATTGTGAAAAAATAAATATTTCCACCAATATAAAACCAATTAAGGTGTTAAATGATATTTTCCACTGTAACAATAACGAGAACCGAAGCAAATAATTATAATAATTGTTGCCATTAAATATAAATCGTCGTAGAATTACTTGATGTCATAGGAAACTGTTAGTGAGTGTGGCGGGAGAAAGAGAGAGAGAGAGAGAGAGAGCTCACCGCGTTGTCATCGCATCATTATTGTATTCAGAAGTTGGCAAGGCGAGTCTAAAAAGCGATGATCTTGTTGAACATGTCAATAGCGTTTTGTGATGAGATTGTTTCATAAATCTTAAACAGCAGACAAATGGTAAATGAAACAAGTGCAATGCTAGAAATTTAATTAATCCAAATAGGAATTTAATTGTTAACATCATAACCGGTTTATTTTTTATTAATAGTTAAGTTGAATATATATTACAAGTCTATGAAGATATACGTAAATCATTCCATTACGAATGGTCGGTTAACCGATTGAAATTTAAAGCTAAATTGGGATTTTCCAACACCCCAGATAATTATTAGGAATATAAGCTGCAGTTACATATTATTAGTGGTAACTGTCTATTAGGCATTAGGGTAATAACTTTTTGCAATTTTTGCAAATGTCAAATCTCCCCAGACAAAATCGTGTAGGGCATGGAAAAATATTAAGAACTGCGTTTTTAGTTTTTCGATATCGTTAAAAAAGGTTACGCACCAAACGCGTTAAAGTTTTGAATCAGACAAAGTTTAAAAAAAAAATTTTATGAAATAAAAATAGTACAAGATATATATCCGCTTTGTAAAACATCGCGTATTTTGAACCTAAAGTTTATATCTTACAATACCTACTTTAAATCATTTATTATTATTATTTGTTTACATTCTTACATATGTATAAACCATATTTACAAAAAAATGTAATTAAAAAAACATATATTAAAGGCATTTTAGAAATCGATGTCGGTGCGTAAGGTTTTTTTAGCAAATTGAACTGAAATAGATTTTTTTATCGTTAATACTATATTTGCCACTAGAAAAGCCCTGGGGAGAATGTTGTCCAAAAAAAGTTATTACCCTATTAGGCATGTGGGCAATTGAAACTTATACTAGTATGTGTTTATTACGACTTGGTGCTAATAATAGTAGAGTAGTGCAAATTGTGTTCGATAGATGGCACGCGAGTTATATGATATAAAATTGTATTCATTATTTGTACGCCGTCTGTAATTTTTATAACTTTAAACATTACGAAAATTTCTGTTTCCAAAATTGGATAAATCATATTACCGTTAATGTATTTAAAGACTTGAAAAACATCGCACTAAATGTATCTACGTCAACGTGTTATACAATTTATTTTATGTTTCTATAACTACGTTAACAATAGCCGCATTTGTTTTTATTATCACATTAAAACGTAACCCTACAATTTTAATGTATGTACCAAATTAAATTGTTATGACAATGTATAACTTTAAGTGTTTCTCTTTTTTTATTAAAGAAAATAAAAATTTATTTTCGTTTTACATTTAAGTGGACAAAATGATTGCATGGGAATTTCCAAAATTAGGATGACATTGCAATAATAACAATAACCCTCCTAAGTAGGTATGTACTCAAGGATATTATGACGGTGTTTACAAAAGTATTTCACATTAAAAAATAATGGACTTCAAAAGCACTAAAGTTGCAATTGATGCAAATACACAATGGCATTGATAACATTGGTTAATACTTGAGAATAAATATACAGGACAAGTCCATTGTTTGCAACTAATAGAATAATATATATCCATGAAGAGATAATTATCCCCCAAAATAAATCTATATATAAATCCGAAATTCAAAACTTTGATAACACAATAATATGTTTGATTGCCAATATACCTGATATGCAAATTCAAATTACATTATAAGAATTTTTTAAAAACCGCATTCAGTTAACATTTTTTAATATTTTAAGGTTTAAAATTTAACGTTCATCTCATGTCTTAAGACCTCCGCATGAACATAAAGTTCATTAACATCATCACATCGTTGACATTGCCATAGGACATGAAAAAGGGAAAGTAAAATAAAGTAATACAACAAATATAAAAAAAACGGTAAACAGCATCAGAATCTTAAAAACTGGTTCATAAATATTATAATAACGAATTAAAAAACCAGGAATTGATCTAGAAACTTTACAGTCAGGAATCAAGAGCAAGTATACACAATTTACGGACATTGCAATATTGAGATACACGTTGCTAGAGTATGACAAAAACAACAATAAGAGATGAATCAAAAAAGAAAAAAAACAACAATAAAATGAAAACCATCATATTATATCCGTCGTTGTATGTAATTTTGTAATGGAAATTTTTGTTAAAAGCCAATAAAACCTATGAAGAGTTGTGTGTGTGTGTAAGCCTTGAAATCTTTATGTTTGGGGTAATTCCAATTACAGTTAATGTGCGCATTACAGTCAGAGGCAAGTGTGAATGGACAAGCTGTAAATGTGACTAGTACAAGGAAATTAATAAATAAGTTAAAAAAAATAACAGCAAAAATAATATGAAATGAAATAGAGGGAAATTAAATATAGTAAATGAAATGTTGGGACCGGCCGTGGCATAGTGGTTAGAACACGCGACTACCATGCGGGAGATCGCAGGTTCAAACCTGGCTCCAGTCATCTTAAAAAAGAAAAAAATAAATAACATTGTCGGCTCCCTCGAATGTTGTTTGACAGCAACTTCGCAGTATTAAGCGTCGATTCAATCGTCGTGTCTAGTAAGAGCTTCTCAAAACAGTGACGTTCGCATTCGTCGATAAATAAGTAGGTGCCGTTAGTTGTGAATCTAAAAATAGAAAGCGTGTTAATTCACAACAACGCGAGAAGCTATCCCATACCTCATTCATGGGGTGCAAAGGGAAATTAAGTTTTTTTTTTTAAATGAAATGTTATTATGTATGATCATAATTATAGAAATTCAAAAAAAAAAAAAAAATAACAAAAAAAAATAAGTAATTCATTACTTATTTATAATGGAACATTTTCCATATGTCTAAAATTATATTAATTATGAGCGATAAATAAAATGAAATTAATTAAAAAAAGAAATAAAATAAAATAATAATAAAAATCAAATGAAATCAAACGAGATGAAATGGAATGAAATCAAATCATATAAAACAAAATAAAACAAATTAAATAAAATGAAACGAAGTAAAATTAATTAATGTATTAATCTAAATAAAATAAAGTATTATGAAATAATATATAATATTAAATTTAAAACAAAATAAAAAAATTACATGAAAATACAATAACATTAAAAAAAAACCATTGAAATAAAATACAATAAAATAAATTAAAACAAAAATTAAATAATGTAAAAATTAAAATAAAAATGAAATAAAATTAAAGTAAATAAAAACAAAATAAAAAATAAAGTAAAATTGCATAAATATAAATAAAGCAATATAAAATAAAATAAAACAAAATAAAAAATCAATTTAAATTACAGTGGAAACTCTCTATAACGAACTCCTATATAACTAAGCTTTCTTTATTGCGAAGCAATTATAAGAACACTGTGTTTTGGGTCTACTTTGAGTGTATTATAATCCCCATATCGTTAGCGAATATTTTCTTTTAACGAAGCATTTTTGCGACCTTAACTTAAAGATTGGAGCGTTTTTAATTTCCATATAACGAATTTATTTAAATTGAAATTGTATTTTGGGGAACCACCGAACTATGCAAGTGACAACTGGAATTTTTACCAACTCTCACATTTCTTGCAGTCGCTATCAGCTTGTCTTTTCTTTTAACAGATTCAGATGAATACGAAGAAGAATCTGCCGATATTGTGAAACCGTTACCCACATATGGACAACTTTCTTCATCAGTTGAAGGTTTACGTACCTATTTGGAAATGAAAACCAACGTACCAAATACTGTTTACTTCTCTAAATGTATTAGAAAATTATATTGAAGAAGAAAAGTGGAAAAATGTACTTCAAACCAATATAACTGACTACTAAAAATAAAAAATGTTAAAAGGAACAAAATTGTTTTTCTTTTCTATATAGCGAATTTTCTTTATAGCGAAGTAAATATCCATTCCCTTGGAATTCGTTATAGAGAGTTTCGACTGTATATAAAATAAAAAAATTAAAAGTAAAATGAAATGAAAATAAATAAATTATATAATAATAATAACAAAATTAAATGATTTCAAATAAATAAAAAAAAAACTAAACAAAAGAAGTAAAATAAAAAAACTATTTTAAAACCAGTACCAAAATTTCAGTCAGGTAAACTGACTAATAAATACCCCCACCCTATCTATGTATGATATTGTTTAACTCTCGAGTTTTTGCAATTAACCAATTTTTAATTGAAATTACTTATGTATTATTGTTTTCATGCTCGTGGAGCGTAGACGGTTGGAGATAGGACTTTCGGTCGTAAGACCTAAGGTTGACAGTTATGTAGTAAAACCATAATAAATTTTACGGTAAACAATGTGTTAATGAAGTTGATAACAACTGTAAAAAGCTTAATATCCATTGACATTTGGTAATTTCGTATAAGGGTTACTGAAAGGGTCTTATAAGGCACTAAGGAAAAAGGATATTGGAATAAACTTCCCGGTTTCTTAAGATTCACCTATGAATACAAAATATATTTATTAGAGCAGGTCAATTTGTGTGGAGTAAAAAAAATTACCAAGCGGTTCTCAATATTTTATTCTATGATGAATTCTAAGTTAATTTGACCAATAAATTATGGGTCTAGAAACAAAATTGAGCCCCGGTTTTTAACGAGAAGATATGCAATAGGGTTGGTACAGTTCACGAGTTTTCGATTTCGATACAGTTCACCCCATATTTTTGTGTGGTTGAAAAGTAAAATTCTTGAGCCGCAAAATAGGGGAGGAGGGGTTTAGTCAAATTGTAGCGCGTCGTGGTCAAAGAAGGTGGTGAAGGGGAAAAAATTCCACAACAAGTCCCGCAACTGCCAAATGTGTGACCGGCACGTAGTCATTTTTGGCTTCTAACATTTTTGCCAAACATAACTACCCCTATCTTTACCTCCTAGGAGACTTCAATAAAAAAAATAAAATTTTTAAAAAATTTTTTACCACTGCTCTAACCAGACCAAAGGTGCATTTAGAGGAGTCAAATATATGATCGGCAGCCAATATTTTTGCAACACCAACAGTTTGATAGAACATTTGTACCCTCTATCTTCAACCTTTTTTTTATTTTTATAATTTTGAAGGGGTTAAATTCACCTTCAGGGCAATTACAGCAGTGGGAGCAACTTTTATAAAAAAAATAGATTTTTGTATGGAAGCCTTCTTAGGGGCGAATATGTGGGGTAGATATGTTTGGGGAAAATGTTAGGAGGGAAAAATGACTGGGGGTCGGTGATAAATTTTAACCCACTAGGGGCAATTTCAAGGCAGTTAGGCGGTTGTTGTGGATTTTTTTTCCCTTCCCCACCACTTTTGAACACGATGCGCAGCCATTTGCCCTCAGCCCAATTTCCACATTTTTTGCATTTAATATTTTTTCCCAACCACACAAAATTATGTAATGAGCCGTATCCAAATCTTGTTACTACGGAACTCCATACAATACTTTTGCACCCCTTATAAGATATACGAAAAGATTCTCGTTAAAAACCCTGGGGCTCGATTTTACAATTCATCGTAGAATACGATTAAGATAACCGCTTGGTCGAGAAAAAAATTTTAATTATTTATAGTAAACTATTTTTAACGTTTTGAGGAGTTTCATTTAAAAATTATTGGAAAAATATTAATATTTGAGAAATTGTCTACTATGTATAGAAGGTACCAGTAGGGGCACCACAACGTGTCAGATTTAATTAACGCTAACAAATGGACCTTTGTTAGCACCATTGCAATGTTGTAACATTTTGCAATGTTGTAACAAGGACAGAACGTATTGCTTAAAGCGGATAGAGAAACACTGCTCTAGGCAATACAGCACTTTCCACACTGATTTATTTATATACTCGCAACATGTTTAATATTAATAACAGCACTTACCTAGGAATACAAACGGAATGAAATAGTCCATAATGACGTAACACATGGATTAATTCTGGTGCTGTGCGGAAGGCCCCCATAATACTGAACATGGCCAGCATCGTATTCCATATGATTAATGGTCCGCGTAGTTGAAATCTGTAATCAAATAAAAAGCACAATAAATTATTTCTCAACGTCAACTTAAGAAATTGCAACAATAAGTGAGTGAGTAAGTAAAAGATTATGATGTCTACACAAGTAGTTGTGGCAAACAATTTATAATTTAAATAAATTAGCAGAAGTTTTTTAATTAAACGCTTTTGATGATGTTAGTTATTAGCGTAAGATGTGCTTTTTGACGTAAAAAACTACATATTATACATATAAGTTAACAATTCACATAATAATAATAGTATATAATTCATATTATACATATAAGTTAACAATTCACATAATAATAATGTAATATATAATTCACATATATAATATTAATGGTCAATTTATATTATTATAAATTAATAAAAATTCTTTGGCTCTAAATGAGGTGATGCATAACAAATTCGTAAAAAAATGTGTAAATTCGATTTTTATCAGCAAAAAAAAACGATAAAAATTTGATGAAATAAACAATATATATAAAAATGTTATTAATAAAAAATCAATAAATTATCAATATAAAAAAGCGCAAAATATTAATTTCGCACATCGAAACTGATTATGCGAATGATACGCTCGCTTGTTGTGGCTATTCTTGTGTACAATTATGGAATTTATAGTTTTGATTAAAATTTGTATTATTAATGACGTGAGATGTCAAGATATGGGCACGTATTTTGTTGCCTGAAATGTGATTAAATGTTTTACAAATAGCTTAGAATATTAATTTCGGAAGAGTTTTGAAATCACAATTGAACAAACTTTCAACACATTTGAAAAATAACAATAATTGCAATTTAGAGAATTTCCTAATTGCGTTGCCCAAATTATGATCATAATGGTTTTCTAACTTAGATTGCCAATTGCGAGCCTCTCAAGTTTTAAGTACTATATAGACATTCTTCGCTCTTATACGATCCTTTTACTCTTACTTATCAATGAGTTACCAAAGAAGCTCATATTACCAAAGAGGTTGTGGCTGCCTCTATTGTGCAGTGTCCATTAAGTGTATAACAGAAAATAAGGAAATCCCATCTAGACTTCTCGGTTACACTTCCTATTCAATCAAGAAAAAACAAAAGTATCTGACTTAATCAACTGGTAAACGCGTTATTAATATACTTATAGTAAGTAATTTTCTACGAACAACCTGTTCTATTTGCTCTTATGGCTGTGGTATTGCGGCCTTTGGACCACTACCAACACCACCACAACCACCTTCGACACTACACTTGACCACAGGTTTTACAAAACAAAATAAACCAAAAATAAATATTGGTTTATGGCAAACTGTAAAACAAAACTTTGTGTGAAACTTGTGATAGTTAATATAAATACAAATAGAGGGAAATTAAACAAAACGTTTTGAAGTGTTTACAGGAGACTTTTGTGTGCGATGTCAAAAAAAAAAAAATAACAAAACAAAGACAAAAAAGTTTTTGAATCATTTATTCAAATTAGTTGCCATCATATTGATAATATTCTAGAAATGTCTCTGGAATAATTCTCGTAAAGTACAGTGAATATTTAGTGAGTTCTAAATGGGTTTAAAATAGGCTCAGCTATGAAATATTTTACATCGTAACTGAACAGTTGTAAAACAGCAATTTAACGGAATAACAATTGTCATTATTGTTTTAATGGGCTATCATTGATTTAATTGCTTATGAATATGCTGATATAATTGTATATCTGCTGATATATGGTATTAATGTTATTTTTAACTATTAATATACTTTTAACGTCTTAACTGTACATATAATATTTAATAATATTACATCAGATTAATTATATTTGTATTGTATTAGATTAATACATTATTTTTGATAAATTTACATTTTCATAGATATATATTAGGTTATATTGAAAGTTTTTGAGTAAAAAAAATACAATAAAAAATAAAACAAATGAAATACAAAAAAATTAAATAAAGCAAAATAAAATAAAACAAAATAAAGTAAAATAAAATAATCCATAATAAACAAATTAAATAACTCAAAATAAGAAAATAAAATTAAAAAAGTAAAATAAATAATAATTAAAACAAATGAAATAGAATGAGTAAAATAAAAGAAAAAATAAAATAAAATGAAGTAAAATAATATAAAATAAAGTAAAATACAATGAAATGTTATAAAATAAAATTAAAAAAATAAATAAAACAAAATAAAGTAAAATAAAATGATCCATAATAAAAAAATAAAATAACTCAAAATAAGAGAAAAAATAAAAAGAATTACTTCTTTAAAAATAAAAATGAAATACAAAGTACATAAAATAATAAAACAAATGAAATAAAATAAGTACAATAAAATAAAATAAAATAAAATAGAACAAAATAAAATAAAATAATTAAATAACAAAACAAAATTTAAAAAAATAATTTAAAAAATATATAATAACACAAAATAAAGTATGATAAAAAAACAAATGAAAAAAGGAAAATAAAGTGAAATAATATAAAATAACACAAGATTTATTGAAAGATAACGAAAATAATTTAAAAATACAATAAAATTAAATAAGGCAAAATAAAATAAAATAATATAATATAAAATAATGCAAAATAAAAAAAAAATAAAAGTAAAATACAAAAAAATACAATAAAGCAAAATAAAGTAAAATTAAAAATAATAATATATAATAAAATAAAACGATCATAAAAAAAATTAAAAGAAAAATTATTAAATGTAATCAAATACTGCATGTAAAAAAGTGTAGTTGCAATTGGATTTAATTAAACCTCATAGTGCCGTAAAATTATTACAAAATAAAAATAAAATAAAATGAAATAATATAAAAAGTTAATAATTTTAAAAACTAAAACAAAATAAAATAATATAAAAAATTAAAATTAAATAACACAAAATATAATAAAACCAGTAAGAAAGTTTCAGTCGGGCAATCCGACTTACATATGCCCTCATTCTCAGTAAAACATAAAATTTTCTATTATATCTCTACATATATAAAAATTACGTGTATGTTCGTGATCGCTTAACTCAAAAACTACTGGAACGATTCCAAATTTTATATGCGTGCTCTATGGGCCGTGAATAGTGTTTCTGTGTAGTTTGAAGTTCGTCCGGCAGACGGCGCAGTATTATTTTTTTTTGTGTTTTTGCACCGTAACTCAAGTAACTGTGTTGAAAATAAAATTTGAAGGCAAAACAACGTTTGCCCGGTCAGCTAGTTTGTATTATTTCTTCGGGGCAGCTGCGGGGCTTGTTGTGGATTTTTCACCTTCCCCACCAACTTAGACCCCTAATTTTATGAGGTTGGGAAAAAAATTTAATGAGCCAAAAAATGGTGGAGGTCAGGTGGGGGCAAATGAATGCGCATCGTGGTCTAAGTTAGTGTGGAATGTGAAAAATCCACAACAAGCCCCGCAACTGCCCCGAAGTAGCCCCTAGAAGTATAAAATGTATGACAGACCCCCCCAAAATGTTTTCCTCCTAACATTTTTCCCAAACATACCTACCCCATATCTTGACCCCCTAAAGGTGCACCCATACAATTTTTAAAAATTTGCTCTCTATGCTGCAATTTCACCAAAGGTGCCCCTTGAGGTGTCAAATGTATGACCGACCTCCAATATTTTGCAAGACGAACAGTTTGTCAGAACATATTTACCCTTTATCTTTAACCCTTAAGGTGGTTCCCATACAAATTTTTATATTTTTAATATTTTTTTTGCAACTATGTATGTAGTTATGTGCCAAAATAGGTCGATCAATTTATGTTAATACGTCATTATATGTTAATATATATCGAGAGACAGTGATTTGTAACCGAAAAAAGCACAACTATCGAGTGGTAAGGGGTTAAATCTAAAAAAAACTAAAATCGTTAAAAAAACCGAATTTTTAGCCTTACGCCAAAAAATTAATAACTCTTAAAATTGACCATGGATTTTTATGGTTGTAGTGTTGTTTTCTTTGAAAATGGGTCAACTATATGTAAAAAATGCAAAATTAGGGTTTGCACTGCGTTTTCTATTTTTCCTACGACAATAAATAAATTTTTCACCCCAAATTTTACAGAAAAATTGAAGTTTTTCAATTTATTTAAATCGCTACATCGAAACCGCATTACTTATTTAAAAACTTTCAAGGAAGAACTTGTGGAGAATTTTGTTGTCTTTAACTTAAGTGGTTATATATGAAGATCGGTAAGAGATACCCAAAATATTACCAAAATATTAAGCGCACCTCCAAAAATTTAAAAAAAAAATTAAAAATTAATTAAAATAGTATTTTAAAAGTATGTTATATAAATATAATGTAATATAATATCAATAAAAAATAATATTTCATGTAACTATATCTTACAAGATATAAGTTGATTTCATTGTAAAAGAATAGATCCACGACATATTTCTGATCAAAATTAGAACCAATTTCATCTGAACTAATTCAATTAGATCAGATTATATCGCTGACAAATTTCAGATAAAAAATGATTCAATTACATCATTTCTGACCTAAGCTGATCCAAACTGTTGCCACATCTATGTATAATTAGATACAATTGGATATCACTATATCAATATATATCAAAAATCCTAGATAAATTACTAATAGAACAGGAAGGATCTGCCCTTTTTTATGCGGATAAATTAAAAATTAAAAAATTATTCTGTATTCTTCCGACGCGATTCGTTCCACTACCTGCGGAGTGTGAGAAACGACTATTTTTATTTGAAAATAATGCTATTAACAAACAAATTCTAAATTAAAAGAGCATTGTTGATACTTTTTGTTTCCCTTAGTACCCCCTGAACATTTGAACACTCCCATATTATTTTATAATTTATGAGTACAAAGAAAACTGTTACATAGCAGTTTGAATTATTCACCACATGAAATGTTCACATGTACGAAAGTAAACTTCACCGAACGCCATATGAATACACAAGTGTCAATGTTGTTTGAAATTTGCGTAAGTTCCGTAAAAAGTAACAAAAATTCAGTATTATTCTAAGCCGGGTTTCCCCGCAGAAAGCAGAACGCAGTATTAAATCATCGAATTGTTGGCTATGGCAAAAATTGAAGTTTTTTTGTTTCTACCATACAACCAAGTAGAATTCAAAATTCCAAAAAATTTTCTCTGATAATGTTCGCAAAGACAAATTGTATAGAATTGATCAAATGTATTTACATAATTAATATAGATATACTATTACATTTGTTATCTACACTGAAAAAGACTGAACTATTATTGAACAACAATAATAGATAATATTAAATAATAA
This sequence comes from Muscina levida, assembly GCA_964034835.1. NCBI lineage: Eukaryota > Metazoa > Arthropoda > Insecta > Diptera > Muscidae > Muscina > Muscina levida. Next base: position 16,448,200 of record OZ035883.1, on the reverse strand, counting down.
TAATTGTAATAAAAAACACTTCAAAAATCTTAAAATAACTTTTCAACAATATTTAAAAGGAGAGGAAGCTTCCTTTAAATGTGACGCCTTAAAAGATATTGAATATGAAGCAACAGATAAGAATAATATAAGATAATATTGCTTAAAAAAGCAATAAAACAATAACTAGCAGATAATCAATTTATTATTCTCATTTTTAAAAAGCCTTAAAATAAAAAAAAAGCGGAAATAAAATATGTATTAATTTTTCAACATAATCTTTATAAGTTAAAATCTTTCATATTATATTAATAAAAAAAATATTTTAAATCTTATCTTTTGAAGTGGTCAAATTGTTAACCAAAATGAATTCGTCATTTTATTACCATGTGCTGGGACTTAGGGTGATTTTATGGCAGACACTTTAGCTGCTGCTGATAAGAAAGTAAGCAATAATAATAATAAAAACTAATTGTTTTCAGTCACTACATTTTGCTTTATTTTCATTATCAAATCGATTTAATAATAATTACGTTATATTGTTGTTATTGTATTTGCAAATTTATGATGTTTGTATGTACATATAGAAGTTACCGGGTGTTTTTTTTTTGTTTAAACACAAACACACACATATGTAGGTTCACTCATAGCGAATGAATCATTTGTTCTGGAGAAATGGAAATGTTTAGCGTATATGCGCTTTATTGTGTTATACTTAACGTTACGTTTGTTGTAGTTGATATTGTAATTTTGACGTCTAGTAGTCTGTTTATCTGCTATATTGTATTAGGTGGAATGAGCGCAACAATTAAAGCGCAGTAGTGATGCATACTTTTTTTTTAAATTTAATGCAGTTTTTCTTTGGAAATAGGGAAGCTATTGGAAAAAATAACAGTGACGGCTATTGAACTGTTATATTAAATAAAACTATAATATATGTCTTGTATAACTATCCAGCACACGTTATAACTAGGGCAAGGAATCTTATGCAAATGCATATTTTTTCTGGACATCCTAAAATAGAAACGGGTAAGTTATCTTTACGAATCATGAAATTTCCTTTAAAATTACACTCAATCGTTTATGCATATTTTACGAAAAACATTTGTTTTAGCATATTTATGCGCATATTTTAGCAAATACATGTTACTGTTGCATAATTTTGTTTTTCTGATTGACAACCGCTTAAAAAATTAAAACGGGACATCTTTGGGAAAAAGTTGCTCTATGCCTTTTATAACTATCTAGCACAGCTAGAAAAGTCCATCGTTATTACTATTTGTATTTGTATAGCACATCCTAAAATAGAAACGCTTATGTTATCTTTACGAATCTTGAAATTTCCTTAAAAATGACAATCAATTGTTTTTGCATAGTTTACGAATAACATTTGTTTTAGCATACTTATGCGCATATTTCACAAAATTTTACAGTAAATGCATGTTTCTGTTACATAATTTTGCTTTTCTAATTGACAACCGCTTTAAAAAGTAAAACGGGATATCTTTGGGTAAAAGTTGGACAGCTAGAAGAGTCTATCGTTATTACTAGGGCAAGGAAACTTATGCAAATGCATATTTGTTTAGCACATCCTAAAATAGATATGGTTAAGTTATCTTTACGAATCATGAAATTTCCTTTAAAATTACGCTCAATCGTTTTTACATATTTTACGAAAAACATTTGTTTTAGCATATTTATGCGCATATTTCAGCAAATTTTACAGTAAATGAATGTTTTCGTTGCATCAGTTTGCTTTTCTGATTGACAACCGCTTTAAAAAGTAAAACGGGACATCTTTGGGTCAAAGTTGCTCTATGCCTTTCATAACTACATGTATAGCACAGCTAGAAGAGCTCATCGTTATTACCAGGGCAAGGAAACTTATGCAAATGCGTATTTTTTCTGGACATCCTAAAATAGAAACGGTTAAGTAATCTTTACGAATCATAAAATTTCCTTTAAAATGACACTCAATCGTTTTTGCATATTTTACGAAAAATTTGTGTTATTGCATATTTATGCGCATATTTCAGCAAATTTTACAGTAAATGCATTTTTTCGTTGCATCAGTTTGCTTTTCTGATTGACAACCGCTTTAAAAAGTAAACGGGACATCTTTGGGTCAAAGTTGCTCTATGCCTTTTATAACTATCTAGCACAGCTAGAAGTTTCCATCGTTATAACCAGGACAAGGAAACTTATGCAAATGCGTATTTTTTCTGGACATCCTAAAATAGAAACGGTTAAGTAATCTTTACGAATCATAAAATTTCCTTTAAAATGACACTCAATCGTTTTTGCATATTTTACGAAAAATTTGTGTTATTGCATATTTATGCGCATATTTCAGCAAATTTTACAGTAAATGCATTTTTTCGTTGCATCAGTTTGCTTTTCTGATTGACAACCGCTTTAAAAAGTAAAACGGGACATCTTTGGGTCAAAGTTGCTCTATGCCTTTTATAACTATCTAGCACAGCTAGAAGTTTCCATCGTTATAACCAGGACAAGGAAACTTATGCACATGCGTATTTGTATAGCACATCCTAAAATAGAAACGCTTATGTTATCTTTACGAATCTTGAAATTTCCTTAAAAATGACAATCAATAGTTTTTGCATAGTTTACGAATAACATTTGTTTTAGCATACTTATGCGCATATTTCACAAAATTTTACAGTAAATGCATGTTTCTGTTACATAATTTTGCTTTTCTAATTGACAACCGCTTTAAAAAGTAAAACGGGATATCTTTGGGAAAAATTTGCACAGCTAGAAGAGTCTATCGTTATTACTAGGGCAAGGAAACTTATGCAAATGCATATTTGTTTAGCACTTCCTAAAATAGATATGGTTAAGTTATCTTTACGAATCATGAAATTTCCTTTAAAATGACATTCAATTGTTTTCGCATATTTTACGAAAAATTTGCGTTTTTGCATATTTCAGCAAATTTTGCAGTAAATGCATGTTTCTGTTGCATATTTTAGCTTTTCTGTTTGTCAACCACTTTAAAAAGTAAAACAGGATATCTTTTGGTAAAAGTTGCTTTATAAATTGTTACACAATTTTCATCTGAATTACAAAAAATTTTTACCCCGATATCCATCAGATAGTTTTTGCCGGTTTGAAATCTAGTGGCTCATTTCTGCCTATTTCCCTATTCACTTTTATATGCAACACAACAAAGTGCGCGGCGGCCACTATCATGATAAGCGAGTTGTGTACATTAAAAAAATTAATTGTATGGTTTTTTAATTTATAATTATTAATGCATTGCACGACATTGTATATGGCGTCAAATATATGGCAGATTTATAGCAGACAAATTTCTTTCTATCTTTACCATAAACAAAACTCCAATGATTGCTTGTTTGTGTTTGACAAATACATAGAGTTTCTCTTCCGGGATTTCCCGGGCGGGAATTCCCGGGATTCCCGGTCATTTTTAATTCCCGGTTTTCCGGGAAATTCGTCCGGGATTCCCGGGAAATTAAAACACCTTTAGCTGATCAAATTTTAGAAGGTTTAAAGAAGCGAATTGAAGAAAGAAGAGGCAAGAGGCAAGCGACTTTATACTTTAGTGAAGTATCTTAAAGATCCAACAGTATTTGATAAAAATGCTAATAACTTATTTCAAACTGCTTTAAAACAAAATGTGATCGCGTACGCTGAACAAATTTATACTATTGTCCTATCGACCTTATTGTCCTATTTGTGACATTAGTACCGAAAGACCATTTGAGGATATTTTAACCGATGCCATAACAAATGCAATGTTGCATCAAGATATAGACTACTTAATTACTCGATAAAAAAGGATTTACAATTTTTCGAAGCAAGTGGAAAAGCAACGGAAAATGTCACTATTTTATCGAATGCTCTTCCGACAATAAGGCCAACATCAGTTGAAAGCGAGAGAATGTTTTCAACAACAGGGAAATTTGTAAATAGAATTAGAAACAGACTGTGTGATGAAACTATTAACGCTCTTTTTGTTTTCAAAACGTATTTTCAAAATGAAAAATTAACTTTTATTGTTTAACTCATATTTTTATATACATACACATTAAAATTAATGTATTTCGTTTGTTATGGTTTTGTTTGTAATGTTTTTGATGTACTTGCAGCTTGTAGTATATAATCTCATACTGCATAATTGAAAAAAATTAACATAGTTTGTCTTGTTTTTCTACCACGCGAAAATTCCCGGGAATTCCCGGGATCCCGGGAAAGGCAAAATTTTTTCCCGGTTTCCCGGGAAATGAAAAGTCCGGGAAAAAGAGAAACTCTACAAATACAACACCTTACATATAATTTACAATAAATTAAATAAAACAAACATTAGCCAAGCTAACACAATGGTACTAAGCAGTGGTAATAAACTAAAGTCAGAAGCAATCTAAATACTATTCACTAAAATAAAAAAAATTGATTTTTTTTCCTTATATTTAAAAATAAACTTCTTTATACAAAAACCTCCCCGCCTTTACGGATTCTAATTGTTTGTACAAACCTACATTTTATTTATTAATTAATCTAAATACAAATAAAGCACAACAACACAATAATTGTAGTAATTAAAATATCTTCACAACTTAAAGTGTCATTTAATTGTTAGTTAGATATCAAGTGAATTCCTGAGGACGAAACAAAATACTTAATAGCAGCAGCAGTAACAACAACCACCACAACGAGTATATGAAAGATTTAAATCTGTTAAACTAAAGGTACGGTCAGATTAGGCAAATATTTGACGAAAACCGTCACATATTTCTTTGCCGCAGTCTGACCACAAAACATTTTTGTGTGGCAAACAATGTCACTTTCGAATCGCTCGTAAAAAACTTAAATGAGCTGATCTAGAAAAACTGGGAGATACGTATATTTTTATTTTAGCTATATTTTCAGAATCTGGTCAGTTTGATCATGGGTGAAAAATCGTGTTGTACAGAGTTATTGGTGTTTTTTTTTATTTACTTGAACTTTGAGAAGATTATAAAATATACTTTCATATTTAATTATATAAAGTCTGCCTGTGCAAAGGTAAATAACAGCTACGATAATTTTCTATAGGAAATGTAAAAGGCAACAAATACTGAATAAAAGATGTGATTGGTGTTCTTATATGTCATCTTTTCATTCCATTGCTTGACATTATTATAAAAAAAGACTTGACCGTAGGAATTTTTTTTTTGGCCGAAGCCTAATTTGAAAAACTTTTACAAATTATACAATACATTATATTTAAAAAAAAAAATTATTATTTATTTCTAAAATAAATGAGATAAAGCAAAACGAAACAAAAAAATTATTCAGTTACAAAAAAAACCTTCAACACGGATAAATTGTGGCAGAATAAAATTGTTTCAGTATTTATTTCATGTAAACTAGCCCTTCATTCTAAACAGAGCCGACCAGCGGCACTAAACTGCAACACTACTAGTTGGAGCACTTAAAAACTTGACAGATGCATATAAATAGCAACGGCATTAGTTACTGTTGTTGAATGCATCAATACATGGCAAAAGCAATAAAATTATGAATACCCAATAAAAACAAATGCATTCATTCTGTTCTCTGGTCCCAATGACCCTATTACACCTTAATAATATAAAAAACTTTGTTCGAAGCTCTAAGTGCCACAGGAAAAAAAACGCCGCTATTATTTCTAAATAAAATTGGTTATTAATTAATTAACATTTAAATTAACATCTAATAGTTCGAATTTCGAAACATATGTATTAATTTTTTTTCTCAAATAATGTGTTTTACCCTACCAAAACAGTCGTTGGAACCTAAACTAGATTCGGCCAAAAAATTCTAAACCTATATTTTGAATATGAAAATTTTGAAACAGGAAAAACCCCGGTTTCATAGATTGATAGATTTTTAAAATTTTCAATGTAATTTTCACTAGAAACTACATAATATGTCGTCTAAAAAAAGGTTGTGTTGACCACACTTATAGCAAGAACATCTGTTCGAACGACAAAACAAAGAATAAATAAATTGAAATCACAAACCATGCGTTGCCAATTATGTTGAAGTTGAAGAAAATATGAGGATATATGAAAATACGCATCACAGTTAACCAAAATATTTGCATTTTGTATCAAATTGTTAAAAAAAATTTCAGAAAAATAAATTATTTTCTGTTGGCTTGCTGAAGGTTTCTGAGAAAACAAAATTTATTTGCCGGCAAACAAAAATTTGTTGCAAATATTCGTTCAAGTGTGACCGCAGGGCAAATATGTTTTCCCTAATGTCCATCTGACACAGTTTGACACGTGTTTGATCCAACAAAAGGAGGCAAACAAATGCGCCTAGTGTGGACACAAAATCAACTCTGTATTGCTTTGACAATATTTTGGGCAAATAGGGGAAAACATGTTTTGGTCAAATATTTGACTAGTCTGACCGTACCTTAAGTTAACCCTTAAAAAGTCACAACTATGTATAACACACAAAACAAATGTGCGCTTATAAGTACACACACACAACACCACAGCTTTATATGTATTCATATAAATACTCGCTTGCATTTTTAACGTTTACGAAGAAAAAGTCTAACAGACGAAGAGCTTTTTGTTTTAACATTCAAGTTTTCTTGCAGCGGTATGTTGATGTCATAGCTAAAGCTTTTTATGCTTTTGTATGATTGTGTTTATACATTGTGGCCTCAACTTCTCTTGTAGGGAACTAATTCTAAATGACTTTATACTTGGATGTATACTTAATGTTCACTTTGGCAGTGTTGTGTATCGTGCCAAGATTTAACGAGTAAGGAAAACCTAATGGTCTTGCTGATCGCTCGACTAGCTGCTTCTTGGCAATGTGGGAAGCAATTCCTGCATATGAAGCACTAATTTTTGAATGGGCACAGGTCGTCCTCTTGAGCTCAACGAGTCTACTACTTTTCGGACTTTGTTGGAGTATAGGAGTGATAGCGATCTGCCCAGATAACTTGATACATTTGATAAGTTGAGATGGTGCTTTTCAACCAGTTTAGGGGATTTGAAAAAAGGGATGCAATTTTTGACTTGGGGAGGATATCGGAATTTTATGGGGATGTCGTCGTTTGTTTGGGGAATTAAAAGGGATTTTTCATCATATTTAAAATTTTCTCACACATGTGTTTTTTGGCGGATTATTAAACATATTGTCTCGTTTGTTTAGATATCTACTAAAAAGAGTTACAAATGTAGCACTTATCTATTTTGTTGAAGTGGTTGGCAATCGTGTATAGTTATCATTAACAAACACTACTCACAAACCATCAATTTACCAGCTTGGCCTAAAATTATTCCTATCAGGATGCAGCAGGCAATCAACCATTTAAGGAGTTAGTTAAATGGTTTTGAATATGCTCTGCGTGGAGAAAGTATTCTCAGATGTGAACACCACCAAAACCACAAAAAATGCGCAACAATATTCAATATGAGCTTCTAGAGGCATTATTAAGAATAAATACTCATTTTAAAAGAATAAATACCAATTTCAAAAAAAGTTAAATACCCATTTCAATATGTTGTGATAAGTACAATCCGTCACCGGAAATGCTTAAGCGGTTTAACTCTCACAATATGTACAAAAAATTAGAAAAAGGCAACGACATCGAATGTTTAGAATCTGAAGTTTTTAATATTATAAACATTGACTGGAAAATGGAGTACAAATAATACGCATTTATGTAAGAGAACTGAATTTAATTGAGATTAATATATAAAAATATACATAATATGAATTTTTTTTAAGATCTTTTTGAATATAAATCTAATTTGTATTCAGCTAAATGAATTTTTTGTTATGTTTTTTGTTTTTAAATAAATAAAAAAACAAATTTTGTTCCTAATTATTACTAATATAATTTAATATTTTATTTAAGTTTGATTTTTTTATACTGAATATATCGTTTCGTTTGTTTTGTAACGCTGAATTAAATTATAAATTTAAATTTTAAAACCTAAAACTTGCTCGGATTTTTTCGGGAATTTTGTTTTTCGGGGATTTAAAATTTCAATTTGGGGATTTGGCCTTAAAAAAAATGGCAGCCCTGCTAAGAATAAAAAAATGTATAAAAGAAGTATATAAAAAAATGCATTAAAAATATATAAAAATGGATTAAAAAAAATATATAAAAATGGATAAAAAATATCTAAAAATATATGTAAAAAAATATATAAAAATATATATAAAAATGTATATAAAAATATATATAAAAAATATATATAAAATAATATATAAAATAATATATAAAAAAATACATAAAAAAATAAAGAATATGTAAAAATATGTATATAAAAAAATAAGAATATGTAAAAATACATAAAAAAGTAAAGAATATGTAAAAATATATGAATAAAATAAAAAATATTTGAAAATATATAAAAAAATAAAGAATGTGAAAAATATATAAAAAAAAATAAAGAATATGTAAAAATATATAAAAAATAAAGAATATGTAAAAATATATATAAAAAAATAAAGAATATGTAAAAATATATAAAAAAAATAAAGAATATGTAAAAATATATAAAAAAAAATAAAAAATATGTTAAAATATATATAAAAAAATTATAAGAAAATTAAAAAAAAATATATAAAACATATATAAAAAAAAATGTAAAAAATGTGTAAGAAAATATACAAAAAATATTTTAAAAAAATATATATATAAAAAATATACAAAAAAATATGTTAAAACATACATATGTAAAAATATATATAAAAAAATATTTAATAAATATATAAAAAAAATTTAAAAAAAATGTATTAAAAATATAAAAAAAATGTATGAAAAAATATATATAAAAAATATTTTAAATATATGGGTATTTCCTAGCGTTTTGTAGTGTTCTCGAAAAGATGAAATATTTCGAAGTTTATGTTCATATTAAAAAATGTAGATTTTGAACAGTGCTATAATGTTCTTTTAGTGAAACTTTACTTAAAATGTTGTATTAAAAATTATGACTAACACAAAGTGCGTTACGGAGACACACAATTTTTCATAGCAACTTGAAGTGTATATGAAAATTTCTAAAATTTAGCGGAATTTCTTATGTGATCAATTTAATTTTTTTTTTGTAAAATAAAGAAGACATGTTGGGGTTTTATAAACAACTTACTTCACATTTAAAATACATTTACGTTTTATGATACATCAATCTAAACGTGAGTTGCGGACACACGCTTTGTTCTATGGATAACACAGAGCGACAAAAAAAAACAATACCTGGAAAATTATACTATTTTTCGGGTAGATTTAGCTGAGCACAACAAAAATCTGTTTTTAAAATTTCACAAAACCCTCAAAATCTGTAGTTACTGGTATAAAATCGGTAACGCGGGTAAATCTGAACCGATTTTAAGTATCTCGGCGGATTTGGAAAAAAGCGACTTTTTAGCGATATATATAGTTTATTTTGTTAAAATTCAACAAATTCATTATATGATTACAAAATCAAAAGTTAAAAATATAGCAATTTTTTACTATGAAATCGTCCGTCCTTCCGCTGGAAATAACCATATAAAAATTTATTTTCAGAAGAATATTTAAAATATATTTTGAAAATAAATATAAAAAAAGATGTTATTAATAAAAATATAAAAAATATACTTTTAAGAAAATTTAAAAAAATAGCTTTAAAAATAAATGTTAAGAAAAAAAATTGTTAAGAGAAATATATTTAAAAAAAAAACAAATATAAAAAAACTATTAAACAACATCATAAATTCTTATAGATCAATAAAAAGAAACAAAAGAAATAAAATAAAAAAAAATATATAAAAAGACCTCGAGCTTGACTAATTTAACATTTGAATATAAAAAACAGTTCGGAAAATAACAAAAACATTATTTCAGAAAAATATTAAATCATGATTTAAAAGAAAAATAAAAAAAAAATATATTTAAAAAAAAAAATAAAAACATATATTTTAAAGAAAAATATAAAAACAAGTTTTTTTAGTAAAATATAAAAAAAATAATCTTAAGAAAAGAATAAAAAAATGTGTTTTAAAAAAAAATAAAAAAATTTAATTTAAAAAAAAAGATATAAAAAATTATATATTTAAAAAAAAATTAAAAAAAATATATACACAAAAATAAGGATAAAATATTTAATATGTTGATTTGTTAATTGTTGATCTGTAGTGAATTATGATATTGTCATAGTTCGTTTTATTAACAATATTGACAAAAACCTATTGGCAATAGAAATGATCTTAAACCGAACTATGACAATATCTTACAAATTAATAAAAAATAAACATAATAACCTAAAGAATATGAAATATTGTGTAGCAAATATATAAATATTAAAAAAAAATAATATTCTTTAATAAATTTAAATCAACCTTTACAATATTATAATTTTATTGTCAGAATTTTCCCGATTTTCGGCATTCAAGGTCAGTTTTATTTTTCAAATGCAAGTAAAGGATAATTTATTTAAGTTTTCCGACATCTTACGACGTTGAAGGTGTAGTTCAAGTTTATTGTCTACCTATGTGACCATAGTTTTCAATTCGCTTAAAGATATTTATATCAAGATGTTGTTGCAACAAATCACGTTATACCTTGAGTTTCGTCGCAACATATTGATTAATTCTATTCTATAGGAATTTGATAGAAATTCACGTAATTGAAGTAATTTTTTTCTTATTAAAAATACATTTTATTGGACACCATATTTTTTGTAATCGAGGGTATTTCTTTTTTTTTTTTTGTTAGCTTTTCGTTAATATTTGACGAATATTTATAACGTTCGAAAGTGATTACAGTATAATAACTAGAACGGCAATAATAGCAGGTCAGGGAAAAGTGACCATCTGTTGAGGGAGAAATCTAGTCAATTCTTAAAAGAAAGAAAGGACAATCGTTGGTTGTAACATTTCAAATACAATTTAATGAATATAGATCTCTAAAGAAATCCATAACCCCACTTTTAATTCCATTTCATACATAAGGGTACATATTCAAACGGTGGTGGTATCATTTAAAACACAATTTAAGTTAAGTTTGCGTCGTTTGTTAATGGCAGCGACTAAAATAGTCGTCGTGACAGACTTGAAACGCTAAATTCATATGCACACTCTTTAAGATTTTACATAATCACGTTTAAATTTATGTTGCTGTTGTCTTTTGTAATCATCATGATGACAGTAACAATTAACTAATTTTGCGAAGAAAAAAAAAACTTTCTATTTTAGGTTTTCTGCTTGTCATGTTGCTTAATGTGTGACATCTTCGAGCGAAAATTGGTCATAATTTCCGAATTTTCTGAAATCGGGCCACTAATTGTGGTATGCGGGTGTCGGTGGTGGTGGGGATTTAAATAAATTTGCTTTATTAGTTAGGCGACATACAGAGGTTGCCGTGTACCACCACCACTTTGTATTTTGCAATTGACCAATATTTGTTTGTTAGGCATTTTTATTTGTTTATTAAATTTTAAGATAGTTATTTGGTGGCTGGATACAGTTAAGAGGAGAATTTAAATGCCGTAATGTAGATTTTTGCCCGATTTACCTTGTAAGCTTCTGTAATATTGAAGCTTTAGGAAGGCTTTAATTATTTAAATACGAACTGTGTCCGAATGTATTTAGACCTAAAATTTGAGTTTAAATTTTAATACTTTAGTTTTGTATTGAATTTAAAGATTATTTATTACAAACTGGTTGAAGTACAAAGTGTACCTTAATTAAAGTTATTAATATTCATATAGTTATTGATAATAAAATATGAACTTTGCGTCGTTTGGTAATCAACTAGACAATAGATATATAATATACCCCGTTTGTTGGCCTATAATACAGACCAACACTCAGTTAAAGACCAGAATTTTCAATCGCAATTAGTTTAACTCAGTTATGACATTTTGTAAGTGGAAACTGTTATTCAAAGTTGGCTCAAGGTTTTGTTATGTAATTTTAATAAAATGCTGAGAAGTTATATTTCACCCTCTTTTTATATTTTGGTGTTTGTAGTTAAAAAACATTTTAATTTTCTTTAAAGAAATTTGTTGTCTTTTGCCTTTTTTAATTCGCTAAACTCCTACTTATAAACTCTTCTCCAGGCGTTGTCCCTCTACCTGACTCTACATTGTCATTGACTTTGTTTTGCTATCTTTATTCGTATATTTTTTTCTTTGACTTATTTGCATATGTGTTACGACTAAAATCTCATATCCATATGGCTCATTTTTGTTGTATCAGAAAACTAAATCCATACATATTCCAAATCTCCCGTCCGGGTGGCCAAATACATAGTGGCAAATGCGCGCCCAAAAACGTTTTAATAACAAAAGTAAAACGGCAATAGATAACATCGGACGACAACAACAAAAGCAGCAGCAATAGATTTTTGCAATCGTCTGCAAAACTTTTTTTTATTGTTGTGCTATTATTACATCAGTGCTAAATTTTTGTGTGGCAAACGAGGAAAAAAAAGTTGTTATGGTTGTTGGTTGGTTCCACTGACTCCTCTCTTTTTTGTAGTGTTTTTTTGTTTTCATCCATTTCATGGCTCTGTCCAGTTTTCTCCTCCGTTGTTTGACAACAAAGAGAGTTAATGTCTGCAAGAGGTGCATACCATCTCTGATAGTGGTCAAAAGAATACATCTATCTGATGTAAACTGTCAGAATATTTAAGAATAAATATGCTAACTTAAGATACTCATAGGGAGAAGTGAAAATTGCATTTTATTTTTTAGAACTTAATATCTTATTTTGTTACATCTCATGAATAAGAAATGAGAGAGTTTCTCACATTTTCCAATATGCACAAAAACTGACGCGGATCAGTTACGGACCCGTTTCCGAAAAAGACTTAAAAAACGGAATCAGTTAAATTGGAATATTACTGATAAAATACGGTCAAGTTTCGGATCCAAAAAATTCTTAAAAACGGAATCAGTGAAATCGCGATTTTTCTAATCCGATACGGACCAGTTTCGGATCCGAAAAATTATAAACGAAATCAGTGAAATCGAAATTTTCGGATCCGAAAATTTCTTAAAAACGAAATCAGTGAAATCAGTATTTTCAATTTCAAATTGGGTTCGAATCCGTAAAAAGGGCACAATGTGTGGGATCCGAAAAACGCACCGTTTTTTAATCCATTTCGGATCCTAACCTAAATCCGACCTGGGTCTGAAACTATTTACCGTTTCGGATAAATACATAAATTTTAATAAAATAAATAAAATAAAATAATATGAAGGATTAACAACTTTTGTAAAATTATAAACTGGACGGATTGGATCGAAACTCCGGATACCCAATCGACAACTGACAACGCAATCATGCAGCACACGCGCTGATAGCATAGGTTGAAGGGACGGCGTAAATGCCCAACGGGTGTCACAATGGGTCCATAAGGACCTAAGTGTTCTCCTCGAAGATGGAGATGCCCGCACACCAACCAACCAAATAAATAAAATAAATAAAATAAATAAAATAAATAAAATAAATAAAATAAATAAAATAAATAAAATAAATAAAATAAATAAAATAAATAATATAAATGAAATGAAATAAAATAAAATAAAATAAAATAAATTAAATTAAATAAATTAAATAAATTAAATAAATTAAATAAATTAAATAAATTAAATAAAATAAATAAAATAAATAAAATAAATAAAATGATAACCGGATGTATGAGATCGACCCCCTCTAAGGCTCTCTACACGATACTCAATCTACTACCACCTGATCTGAGCTGCAAATGCTCTGCTCTCAAATCGGCTATTCGACTAAACGAGATTGATCATTGGGATCGTTCCATCGGACATTCAAAGATCCTGAACCACATCAACATCTCACTCGAAACTGACTACGTGCTAAACACACGGAAATCAAACGTTCTATACGGAACTAGAACGCCCTCCAGAAAGGAGTGGGCAGAGAATGAGAACGCAATGTATGGACCAATGAACATATTTACCGATGGGTCCAAACTGGATGACAAGGTCGGCTACGGTATCTACTCCGCGGATCTGGGCCTAAATATAAGATCAAGAATTCCAGATTTCTGCAGCGTTTTCCAAGCGGAAATACTTGCTATTAAACGAGCCGCGGACGTGATCAACGTGAGGAAGATATCACAGGAGGATATTCTCCTGTTCACGGATAGTCTAGCGGCGGTAAACTCGTTGAAGTCCTGTGACATCAAATCGAAAGTGGTCAGTGCCTGCCGGAAATCTCTTAACGAGATATCCAGGAACAACAGAGTTCTGGTTACGTGGATTCTCGGACACAGCGGAATCGAGGGCAACTGCAGAGCGGATGAAGAGGCCAGACAGGGCTCAGCCCTGCTGGAAAGCGACGTTGAACACGTAGCACTTCGCCCTATATCCACCTGTAAAAGTACCATTGAAAATCTAACGTTTAGAATTGCAAACGACAGATGGAAGAATGAAGAAACCTGTAGAAAGGCCAAAATGACTTGGCCAGAATACAACGCGAAACGTGCATCGTACCTGGTAAGTCTTGAGAGGGACCAGATAAGGAAGATTATTGCCTTCCTGACGGGACATGGACCCATAGGCAAGCATGCGAAAAGAATGGGATTCGCAACGAAAAGCGAATGCTACTACTGCGGAAACAGTAGCAGTGAACCATCCACCGACCACATTATTTGTGATTGCCCAGCGCTATACAGAAGGAGACTGGAAACCCTGGGGAAACCCTTTTTAAATGGTGTAGAAGAACTTGCATCGTTGGACATCGGAAGGATTAACAACTTTTGCCAAATTATCAACTGGACGGATTGGATCGAAACTCCGGATTCCCAATCGACAACTGGCAACGCGATCAGTCAGCACACGCGCTGATAGCATAGGTTGAAGGGATGGCACAAATGCCCAACGGGTGTCACAATGGGTCCATAGGGACCTAAGTGTTCTCCTTTGAAGAAGGAGATGCCTGCATACCAACCAAATAAAATAAATAAAATAAATAAAATAAATAAAATAAATAAAATAAATAAAATAAATAAAATAAATAAAATAAATAAAATAAATAAAATAAAATAAATAAGAAACTGAAAAAAAATAAAATAAAAGAAAGTAAAATAAATAAAATAAAAAAAGTGAAATAAATAAAATAAATCTAATAAATAAATAAAATAAAAAAATAAAATAAAATAATTTTATTTTCTTTTATAATTCAATTTGCTTTCCCGGCTCGCGGTGCTCCGCCGCTGCTTACAATAAATCTTTTTGAGATAAAAAGCAATAAAGTTAAAATGCAAACATTATAAATCTGGATGCTGGTGCCAATTACGCATTCTCTTATTGTTACCATAAATGTGCAACTTTATAAAAATCTGTTCCTTCCGCTGAATAACATACCTACACCCACACCCATACAGTACAGTGGTGACAGGACCAGTTTTATCCTTTACTCAGCCATTTTACCTCAAACAATACGAATTTCGAAAAATCGCACAACTGCTCTATAAAACAAATGTTCGCTCTAATTCTCGCGATTTTAATTTCTGTTTATCTGCTTTTTCTGCTTTATTACAACAAAAATTACGAATTTCGAAAAATCTCTTCGTATCGTAGTACCGATTTGTTTCTTTTGTTTGGCCTTTTTACTTAAAATTTCGAGAAAAAAAACCCATTGATGTAGCTTTCGAATTTTATAGGGATCATGACCATTTAAACCATTTTAGGATTATAGCTTTAGCCGCATGATCTCGGTGATGTACCAGTGTTATCCCTTTTTGTACTTTTTTTTCCCTAGAAGAACGAATCTCGAAAAATTCCTTCATGTCGCAGAACTATTCTATAGAATAAACGTTCATGAACGTTTTCGAGTTTCTTCCTATAGCCGTTGATCTGGGCGGTAGTACCAACTTTATCCCTTTATTGCCTTTTTACACCACACCTTCGTCACGGAAGGAACCTACATGGCAAATTTCAAAGCTATAGTCGTGTGGACAGATCAGTCAATCATATGATGTTTCCATCATCATATAATGTTAACATCACATGATAGTACAAAAAATTACAATCGGATCATTAATACGACCGATATAACGATTGATTTGAAAGAGCGTATCACATCCCATTGTCCAGCAAGACGTAATCCTCATTGTACCACCAACATACTAAGCAAATCTGAAAGTCATAAAAAGAACATACATTCCAAATTTCAAGGTTTTAGCTTTGGCCGTTTGGTCTGGGGAGTGATCATTCAGTCACCCAAGCCTTTTATATATATAGATAGATTACGTCATAGTGTAAATATATGTATAATCCGTACAACATATCTACAACTTTGAGAGAGAAGTGACACCTCTTTTTTTGATTTCAGTAGCTTTTTGCAAACCCCAACGAAGAAAGCCCCACTCAAAAGGCAACAACAACAAACCGAAATGTACAATCGCAAAACCGATTGATTTCTAAATATTCCCCCAAAACATGTTTTACCACATAAAGAAAGAAAGAAGAGAAATAAATATAAATAACTTTAAAGCGGTTGCGTCGTCGTTGGCTTTCTTTATGACCGGCAGCGGCATAATCGAAACAGTCGCCGGTAAACGTAACAATGATAAAATCAACAGCGGCGGAAAACACCTAATGGCCGATGACGAAGAGCAGCAGTAATATATATGTATCTGTGAACAGCATCGATGCTGTGTGGAGGAACAATCGAATTGTCGTTGTCGGTCTGTTCAAAAAAGTGAAATTTATAAGATTGCACACAGGCGCACACACAGATAGAGGAGGCTGGCTGGCGGGCGTTGAACGAACAATGTTGGCAATTGTTGTTGAATGGATGATGACGCTGCTGCTGCTGCGGCTATACTAAGATGAAGTTGGATGTGTGTATGTTATTGCGCTGTCTTTTGTGTTAGCGTTTTATTACACGGTTGAATTATTACGCTGACATAATACCTGATTTGTGTCACCGAACCATGATTACACCTGCCCGGACAGCCTGTCTGTCTGTCGGCCAACAATGATGGTTGATGAATGAAGATTCAAGAGCAAACATAGGCAGCAATTGTTAAACAGTAAATGGTTAAGCAATTGTTAATTATGTAATGACTTTTATTTTCTTTTTACGATACTACTGAGATAGGAATTTAAGAAATACTTTTGGAACTATTAAAAGACTTTGACTAACCGTCATTAAGGATGGGTTTGGGATCTACTTATCACGTAAAATACTTAATCGTGCCCACAAGAGGGCGCAACCAAAATTAAGAGTGTTTTAAGATTTACAAATAACTATTGTGTAATGGTTATGCACCCTTTCCGAAGTAGGCATGATGAACTCTCAGAACTTTAAAAAAATCAATTAATAATGTTTTTGTAACAAAATTTTAAAAACAATATATTTTGTTAAGTAGTTGCCATACAACCCCCCACCTGAAAACAACTTCAATTACCTACTGACCAAAGTTAATAATATGTAATTGTGACCAATGCAGTCAGTCAGTTTGCCCGTCAATAACTCCGTTATAAAGCGACAAAAAATGCGATATCAAAACAAACTGTAAAAAAAATTAAACAACCACAACAAACTTGTGTTAAACGGAAGATGCAAATATAACGACGGCGGCGGCGGCAATGACTACACCCCTCCATCAGACCAACTGTCAAATATGACAAAAACACACACGCACTGTAACTGATTCATTCGTAGTAACGCCCGCGCCGTCGCTTCTCCGTTTTGCTGCCTACGTACCGTGTCCAAGTTTACACACGAATTGGAATTGAAATTGGAATTTCATTAATGTCAATATTGGTATGACATACTTTAAGTCAGTATGCGCCAGGTTCGCCTAGCCAGCAGTTATTAGTTAGCCACTGAGTCTTCTTCTTCTTTCTAGCTAAATTGCACTTGAATGCCACCACATACATACATGTGAATTTGATTTCTTGTTAAATTTTTGTTTCTTTGATTTTCTTTAAAATTATTATTTTTACTTTCGTTGTTATGTAGTAAACATTGTCTGTTACTCTATTTGTTAAATGTCACAAATTCCCGATATGGATGTCATCGAAGCTGCCAAATTGAGGGAGAGCGGTTCAAAGTCTAAATTTTCGATTTACCCAATATAAGAAATGACAATGAAAGAAAGGTAAACAATGAGAGTGAGTGAAGCGGTAACGCTTCAGTTAAAAAGTGAAATTAAAAGAAAGTATTGATAGTAGACAAACAGTCAGACCAAAAGACAGATGAAGACCAATGATGAAGTGGATTGAGAAAGAAAAAAATAATGATAATACACACACTGGGATTATTTAAAACCTTTATTAGTTTTAAGAATATTATGTTAAGTCACGGAGAGTATTAATATTTTAGCGATTATTTTTCAATGATATTAACTACAATTGAAGTCAAGAACGTTCGTAAGTTTTAAAATTAAATTTTTGACCCTAAGGGCGGATTGGGCGTGCCAAACCTTTTTTAGAGCTAGTGGGATAAAATTTGATACCAAGAAAGTACTCGGCAACACCAATATGAAGATGCAGACGAAATTTTAATTTTGGATTAGTGGCATGTAAAAACTGTATTTTAGCCCTAGAGGGTCCAATATAATACTCGGCAACACGAATTTGAATATGCAGACCAAATATTATTTTGATTTATTTACGATTAGAAGGCAGATGAGGCGTGTGGGAAGTGTTTTTATCCCCAGAGGGATGAAATTTGGTACACAGAAAATACTCGGCGCCGCAACAGATAAACAAATGTACACGAAACATTCAGCTTCGATCAGCAGGCGGAAGGGGCCGGTTCTAAACTTTCTGACAACGTTTTTTGAGGTTTCATGAGAACATTTTATTGGCTGTTTATCATGAGCTTTAACTATAACTTAATAAAAGTACTGTTTTGATTTAAACCAAAAGAAAAGTATTTATTAAAACAATAGGTTCCGAGATAAAAAGTACTTTTATTGTACCGAAAAGTACCAATATGTAGATTTATTGTATCAAACTGTAATTTTTTTGTATCAAAAAGTAAATATATTGTACAAATAATAATAATTATTGTACCAAATTTTAAAAATTATTGTAACATAAAGTACTTTCATTGCACAAAAATAAAAAAATTGTTCCAAAAACTAATTTTATTGTACAAAATAGTACATGTGTTGTACCAAAAAGTACATTTATTGTATCAAAAATTAAATTTATTGTACTAAAAGGTATCAATATTTAAATAAAAAAAAAATAAAAATTTATAATAATTAAATTAATTGAATAACATTTAAAAAAATAAATAGAACATATTTTTACTTAATAAATAATATTTATATTTATAAAAATTGTTTATTTTAATACCAAATATAGTTGCTTATAAATTAAGAAATTTTTGTTCTCTAAAAATTAAAAAGTAAAAAATAAATTTTTTATTTTTATTAAAAAAAATAATAGTTTGCAAATATTATAAAATAACAAATTAATTAAAAAAATTTAAAAGACCTTTTCTTACTTAATAAAAAAAAAATTTTTTAATAAATAAAAAAAAAACAAAATATTTTTTAAAAAAAATTTTTTTTTTATATCGAATATATAGTTGCTTCAAAATTTAGAAATTTTATTTTCTATTGTCTATCTGTGCAGAAATATTAATAAGTTTTTCATTGTTCGGTTTGAGATCTATTTTCTATTATCGCTAATAGAATTTGTTTTACAAGAGTTGTGTGAACTGTATTATGTTGACAGCTGGCAGGGCAGATAGATATTTCGATGGTTGCCAAACCATCTCATCACCACTCTTTGCTGTGCCTTCTCCACTCATTATCACAACCTTAGGTGTTAAAAGCTTCAAGAAACCAGCGTGATGTCCAAACGAAGACCACACGTCAACATAATCCACACAAGCTCTTGTTTATGCTTTGTCCATCGGACAAAATTGCATAGAAATTGTTTTTGGCATGAAATTTATCTTTTTTTATTTTTTTTTTTAATTTTTTTAACTTTAGACAATAACAAATATTATTTTTTGTATTTGAAAAAAAATATTATTATTTCCCAGTAGGGAAAAATACTAGTTCGGAACTAGTAAAATACTAGTTCTCCATAGGACAGTGAACTAGTTCAACTTCCAAGCAACTGTCTCATTTAACACGTAGTTGTCCAAGGCTTGGGGGGAATTGTCCCTTTTGTACTAGAATAGAACTAGTTCAGAAATTCTAGTCGGGCGGTAGTTAAATGTCTCCTTTGAACTAGTTTAGAACTACTTCAAGAAAGAACTAGTATTATTCTAGAAAATTTGAGCTAGTACTGTTCTAGTATTTTAAATGCGAAAATACGAAAAAAAAACATACGACGTCCAAAATACATTTAAAAGTGGGTGAAAAATACAATATTATAATTAAATACATATAATAATTGAAATATATGTTTTTCATCCAGTCATTTAGAATTATTTCTTATTTAACGTTTAACTGGTTCAAAATTCGATAGTAAAGAACTAGTTCATTTTGGAATTAGTTCACAATTCCATACTTTTGAACTAGTACGTTTCTGAACTAGTTTGGCGATTCCCTACTGGGTTATTTTATTTCAAAAGAAAATAATATTTTTCGTTCAAAATATTCGACTAAAACTTATAAAAAACTTAATTTCCCTTTACACCCCATGAATGAGGTATGGGATAGCTTTTCGAATTGTTGTGAATTAACACATCTTTTTAACATCTTTTTTTAAGATTCATTACCAACGGCGCCAACTTGTTTATCGACGAATGCGAACAACACTGTTTGAAAAGCTTTTACTAGACATGCAGTTTGACTCGATACTATACTGCGAAGTTGCTGTCGACAACGTGGAGGGGGCCGGCAAAAAAAATGTAGATTACTGGGGCCAGAAGTCGAACGCGTGTTCTAACCATCATGCCACGGCCGACATTTGTATAAAAAAAAAAAACCAAACAAAAAAATCATTACAAATTTTATTTTACTTTTTTTTTATCCAAAAAGACAAAATTTTCAACAAAACTTTTTTGATGAATTTTTTTTTTTATAAAATTTAATATTTTTATACATATAAAGATGTAAATAGATTTGCCACACAAAATATATAAAAAATATTTTTTAAAAAAAAATTTTTTGTTATTGTACCTAACATTCCAATATTTCCTTACTTGATAAAAAAAAATTTCCTTTACCTTAATGTTTGATTTTTTTTTTTTTGTTAAAACTATAATTATTTTTAATAAGTACTAAAATAGTCTATTAAAATGTAAGGCATTTGCTACGTATAAACAGAAAAATAATTATTAAATAAAAAAAATAAAAGATTTTTTTTTAGAAAATAGTTTTTAAAAATAACTTTAATTTTTTAACACCAAATACCGTTTTTTGTAAATGAAGATTATAGAGTAATATATCAAAAAAACATTAGAACATTTTTTATTTATATTATATATCTTTGCATTAAAAAAAAAATTAAACAATCGATGACAAAAAATTTACGAAAAAATGCATATAATAAATATGGAATGCCAACATCTTTTTAAGATTAATTTTGTGCGGCTACAACTCTCTAAATGTACGCTAGATATGAACCCGTTTACAATTTGTTATGTTTAAATTAAACATACATTATCAAGATAATTTTAAAAACTAATGTTAATTTTTTTTAATTTTAGTTTTTGAGCTGCAAAAATTTAGGGTTTAAAATGTTTTATTGTTATAATTTTTATTTTATCTTCAAATGTAATTTAAAATGTTCAATAGTTGTTTCCTGTATTTCTTAAAGTCTTTATCGAAAGGATAACACATTTCGAGTTATTCAAAATAATGTATATATTTCTTGCTGTGTATACATATATTTAATTGTTGAGAAATTGAATATGCATGAAAAGCTTATGTTTTCGCCTACTGTGTAATCCGCTATACCAAAGCTAACGTGTGAAATGTTATTAGCATTTTTTAAATACCTTAAATATTTGTTACCATTGCTAAATCTCCGTTTCAAGGTATGAAAAAACCCCAAAAAACCGGTTTAATTTTCTTTGTTGTAATTTAAATCTACCATAGAATATAATATAATTTATTAACATGTAGGTAAATTGATAAACTTTGAATTATGCTACACACTAACGCACAATGAATTCAAAGGGAACTGTTCAAAGACCTCGTGTAATTTCTTATGTAAATAAATTTAATAATTTATTAATACTCTGCTGCTTGACGATACACAGTGTTACGAGCACGAGTACATTATAGAAGATAACGTCACAACGTGCTGGCATTTCTTTCTTTCCTTTCGAATGCACCAAAATACGCGCGCGCACTTTTTACAAAATGCAAATACAAATGAAGAGCGCACAAAAAATACTTTTGTGTCACGCAAAATCATACGATTTCACTAATTAATAAAAACTACATAAATAGAAAATATATAATTCATATATTAGTAAATAGTTTTTTTGTTGATATTGACTCTATTTGTTTTTTTTTTTTTGCAATCACATAATGTTGCACAATGCGGCGTTGGAAATATTTGCTGTGCAGTGCGGCGCGCATTGTACGTCGATAATGATGCGTCTACCGCACATCGAAAAAAAAGGTTTGAGTTCAAGGTTGAAGCGCGCAGCAATGAGACCCAAAAACCAAAACAAACTTAATTGAAACGTAATTTGTAGTTTAGTTGCCATAGCTCAAATTCGATGTTTTTATTGCTTGATTTGGCAAACACTAGTTTATTGTATTCAAATTTGTTATAAAGTCTTTTTAACATTTTTGACCGTCATCGTTGGCGTTGATGACATAAAAAAAGAAACAATTTGGCAAAAAGTAACAACGAATAAAAGAAAACAAAAAAAATATTGGTCAAAACCAAAACCTAGCGTTTTGTGCGTGTGTATGTGTTTATTTTGAGAAATTATTTCATTTTGTTGTCAAAGACTTTTGTTGGTATTATAATTATAGCTTTTGTGTAGAGTCCAATACTCCAAACTAAGATTAATGATAATATGAGAGTGACTATCCTAAATATTCATAATATGTAAAACTAATATCGTTAACACGTTGAAGAAAGGTAGATGGGTTCAAAGTTCTCCTTTGAAGGGAGTGTGTTATGGCATTTTGCGAGAGAGAGGGAATTTTGTGAATAGATGATGATTTAATTTAATAGTTTGTAAATGAGAAACTGAGCGAGAGTTGATTTACTGTTTCAATAAACAAGATTATTGTAGAGTTAATATAAAGTATAAGAAGTAAAATGAAAAAAAGATAATATATCTCATTATTTTAATATTTTTATACTTTTAAAAATATTAAATATGTTCAACTTGTGTTGGGCACACTGTACGTTTCCGGAAATATGGAAACAGCAAAAGCTGGTCTTGATAAGTAAGGGAAAAGGAGATCCAACACAGCCTTCAGCATACAGACCACTTTTCATGCTTGATGTGACCGGAAAACTTTTTGAAAAGCTGATCAAAAGAAGGCTTATGGCAGAGGTGGAAAAAGCAGGGGGTCTACCAACATGGTTTCCGAAAAGGAAAATTTACACTTGTAGCTCTCGAAGACGTGGTCTAGGGCGTGGAACAAGCTCAACAAGGCAATAATTATTCGAAAAATATAGTGCTGCTAGCGACTTTAGACGTCCGAAATGCTTTTAACAGCTTACAATGGATGGACATTATCAGAGCACTGAGAATAAATTTCAAAGTCCCTACGTATTTATTAAATATCATAGGAAGCTACCTCAGCGATCGAACACTACTATACGACACAACGAGTGGACTGAAAACGAAGAAAATAACGTCAGGAGCGGCGCAGGGCTCTATACTTGGACCTGATATGTGGAACATCACGTACGATGAAATCCTAAGACTGGAAATGCCCGACAACTGTCACATAGTAGGTTATGCAGACGATGTAGCAGCTGTCATTACTGCTAGGAACACAGATGATGCCAGAAGAAAGCTAAACATGATCATGATCCGGTGCAAAATATGGTTGGAGCAACATGGCCTGAGTCTCGCAGCAGAAAAATAAGAGCTGATTATGCTGACAAAGAAGCATATACCCTTACAAGTTGATTTTGACGTCCTAGGCACCAGCATAACGACGGCAAATATGCTAAAATACTTGGGAGTTAGATTCGATAGCAGACTTAAATTTACTCACCAGATAAATCATGCTGCCGAAAAAGCTGGGAAAACTATCGGAATGCTGAGCAGACTTATGGCGAACGTAGGAGGACCAACACAACTGAAGCGGAAACTGCTAATGGATACAACAAACTCAGTGCTTCTGTATGGCAGCGAAGTGTGGGGCACGCATCTCAAAGCGCGGAGAAGGTGGAACATGCTTTTGGCTGTACAAAGAACTTCGGCGCTAAGAGTATCATCGGCATACCGAACAGTCTCCCAGGAAGCTGTTTGCAAAATAAGCAGCACAATCCCCATAGACCTTTTAATTGCAGAGAGAGTAAAAACATGGGCTGAACGAAGGCAAGGCAACGATGTAGATACAGACCAGCTACGAGTAGAAACCCTCAGGAAATTACAGGAGAGATGGAGCAGCAGCGTAAAAGGAAGGTGGACAGCGAAACTAATACCGAGAATAAATGAGTGGTACAATAGAAGAAAGGGAGAGGTCAACTACTATGTCACTCAGATGCTTTCGGGACACGGCTATTTTCGGAAATATCTATTTTTAATAGGAAAAAGTGAATGTCAAGGGTGTTTATATGGTGACGGAGATGTTGACGACGCAGAGCATACCTTCTTCAACTGCAGTCGGTGGCGAAACGAAAAAATTAAACTGGAGCAGGAGATTGGACCCGTAACTGTTGAAAATATAGTGGGAAAAATGCTACGAGGAAAAGAAAACTGGGAGAAGGTGTCACATTATGCAGAGTATGTCCTTAAGACAAAAAAGGTTGATCTGGATGAGAGTATCACCTGGACGCAGACCACAGATGACCGTGGCTAAACCACCCTGAGTCTCTATCTGAAGTAATGCATACGCGGTTCCGGATAGAGAAATTATCAGGAGGAGGATGAGGTTTTTAGTGGAAGCACCACATACCAAATGTGACGACATTTGATGATCCGAAGGGATTTTACCTATCTCTTATAAAAAAAAAAAAAAAAAAAAAAAAAAAAAAATTTAATATTTTAATATTTTAATATTTTAATATTTTAATATTTTAATATTTTAATATTTTAATATTTTAATATTTTAATATTTTAATATTTTAATATTTTAATATTTTAATATTTTAATATTTTAATATTTTAATATTTTAATATTTTAATATTTTAATATTTTAATATTTTAATATTTTAATATTTTAATATTTTAATATTTTAATATTTTAATATTTTAATATTTTAATATTTTAATATTTTAATATTTTAATATTTTAATATTTTAATATTTTAATATTTTAATATTTTAATATTTTAATATTTTAATATTTTAATATTTTAATATTTTAATATTTTAATATTTTAATATTTTAATATTTTATTATTTTTAATATTTTAATATTTTAATATTTTAATATTTTTATATTTTTATAGTTTTATAGTTTATATTTTTATATTTCAAATCTTTAATTGTTTTATATTTCCATTATATTTATTATTTTATAAAAATTTGTATCCTTTATTTTTAGAATTTTATTTAAAATTTATTTCATTATGTATTTTTATTAATGTTATACTATTTTTATGTAGCCTTGTGTAGTATATCAACGTGAAAGCTTTGATTATATCTAACTTCGCACTTTGAAACGTTATATCTATCGATTGTTATAGTATCGCTCCAAATAAATTTATTAAACAATAAAAGTCACAGAAAGCACACCAAGTGTGATTAATAAATAATTCTGTAGTACCGGCACACGATATCTAATGTAACTCATAAATGCATATAGGTATATATGTAGAATGTGTGTGTGTGTTCACATATTTATTTTAGTGACAGTGGCTCTTTATTGACTTTCCAACACTTAGTTGTAGTATTATTTGGAATTACGTTTCCGACAAATGATATCATCATCAGTGCAACAGCAACAACAGTGGAGCTCTGTGATACCATACAAACAATTTTGTGATTTGTAAAAGAGAACTCGGAGGGTAGATTTGATTTCAGTTACAAATATGGAATCTACCTACTATTACGAGTACTAACTAATACGCAGCAGATTTCATTGCTGCTGCGGTTGATTTACGAACAAAACGGTTGGATGAATGATGTTAATGATTTGCGAGTACTTAAACTAATGACGTTAATCGCACTTAAACTGTTTACCTTAAACTCTCTGTCAATTGTCGCAGGCCTAGGCAAATACAAAAATCTATGAGATATTACATTGGTCATGCCACAAAAGATTTACAGAGGGAAATTTCCAGTGTGAAATAGCTGTTGCATTGATTCCTGCCAATCGCCCCTTCATCAACTTTACCATAAAATTGAGATATTAAATCATTATAACATTATTGACAAACACACACAGACACCCACACACACACACTGCACATTACAAATATCATCCATCCGATTCAGACTAAAATCAACAGTTGCCCCCACGACATTTATTAACAAAAATTCTATGTCTAACAGAAAATATCAACAAAAAATTACAGCAAAATGTCTTTTTAATTAATTTTGTAATTGGAGAAAGCAATGTGCGGCGGATATGAACTGAAGTAGAACAAAAAAAAAATGCGTGACAAAGTTTTCGAAATTCACTGAAATTAAGTCAGATGTTGTTGTTTAGAGGATATTATCGGCAAATACTACAAATGTTATTGCGGTTGGCTGTTATTTACAATATCATCTGTATTATACAAAATTCGTATTAATGTCGCCATCGTTGATTTTAGTAGATTCTCGTCTACAAGTGATGCTATTACACGACAATTGACTTTGGTTTAACTGAAACGATGATGACTTTGACATTTGTAAACTCAATATGTATTTTGCGAAAACTTCTAGCTTTATTATTGACTTGCATGATACACGATGTTTAAACAATGACGAGCCTTTATTTGAGGATCAAGTGTGAGATCAGATGCAAAAGTAAATAGGCAAAAGTTGAGAGGTAGATCAAAATAAACAAGACGGGCGGCGGCTTAAGTAACAAATAATAACTGATGTTATTGTCACTGCAATGCAATAAAAAATGTTAAATATACAAATAATGTGATAATGATGTATTGAAATATTCAAATATTCGGTTGCTGAACAATCGATAGATAGAAGATTTGAAAGTGGAAAATTAAATTCGATAGAAATTTTCATATAAATATTTTATTGTAATATTAAATACTAAAATATAAAAAATACTAAAATGTTTCGATATTTATTTTCATGTTGATTTTCTACGCAATACTATATTGTAATATAAAGACAATAAATATATAAAATGTCGTATTTACAAAAATGTTCCCTTTGCATCCCATGAATAAGTTTTAGAGAGATTCTTACATTAAAGTGAGTGAACAATCTTCTCATTTTGACTCACACAGTGGAAAATAGAAAAAATATATATTGCAAAAATATAATACAAATATATAAATAATTCAAAAATTATAAAAATATGAAAATACATAAAAAAAATATTTAAAAAAAAATAGAAATATTAAATAAAAAATAAAACAAATAAAAAATATAAAAAGAATATCAAATTACAAAAATATAAAATTTACTATCGAAAAGTAAAGTTCTTTTTTTATTCTTTTCTTTTTTTACTTCACTTCTCATACTAATTACTCCAAAAAAATTTTCAGTTTTCAGTGTACAAGACTATGCATCACAAAAAAACCATTGGTACTACATATCTGGTTTTTTTGATGTAGGACTACAGAAATATTTTTCAATGGAGTTTTTTTTTATTAAAAAGGTCAATTTTTGAAAAACTTGTTTCACATATTTTAGCATAGCTAAAGAAACATTAGTCCAACTGTATCAGTAAATGTACCAGAATATTCTAAATTTAATGTCTTACATTATTTGTTATCTAAAAAATTGCACCGAAAAATGGAGATAATAAGCCAAAGTTTTAAAAAAAAAAAAAAATTCCATGCAGCGCATTTCTTTTTGAAATCCCTATTAATACTATAAATGTGAATGTTTGTCTGTATGTTTGTTTGTGACTGAACCGATTTCAATGAAATTTGGAAGACAGTTAGTGTACTATATGGAAATGACCGTAGGCTATAAAATTTTTTTTTAATTTTTGACCCTATGGGCGGAGTTGGCGTGGCAAAACTTTTTTTGGAGTTAGATACATAAAATTTGATACTCAGATAGTACTCGGCAACAGTAATATTGATATGCAAACGAAATTATAATTTCGGATCAGTGGGCGGAGTGGGCATGGCAAAACCTTTTTTTAGAGCTAGATACATAAAATTTGATACTCAGATAGTACTCGGCAACAGTAATATGGATATGCAAACGAAATTTTAATTTCTGATCAGTGGGCGGAGTGGGCATGGCAAAACCTTTTTTTAGAGCTAGATACATAAAATTTGATACTCAGATAGTACTCGGCAACAGTAATATGGACATGCAAACGAAATTTTAATTTCGGATCAGTGGGCGGTGTGGGCATGGCAAAAACTTTTTTTAGAGCTAGATACATAAAATTTTATACTCAGATAGTACTCGGCAACAGTAATATGGATATGCAAACGAAATTTTAATTTCGGATCAGTGGGCGTGGCAAAACTGTATTATAGCCCTAACGATATAAAATTTGGTACACAGACTATTTACAGACGAAAATTTTATTTTTGATTAGTGGGCGGAGGGGGCGTGGCAAAACTATATTTAAGCCCCAGAGAGTTTAAATTTGGCACCCAGGTAGTACACGGCAACGCCAATACGAATATGCAGGCGAGATATTAGTTTTGTATCAGTGGGCGGAGGTGGCGTGGCAACAACTGTATTTTAGCCCTAGAGATATAAAGTTTAGTATACAGATAGTACTCACCAACACGAATATGAATATGCAAACGACATTTTAATTTTGGATCAGTGGGCGGAATGGGCGTGAACAAACTGTATTTCAGCTCTAGAGAGATAAAATTTGGTACCAAGAGAGTACTCGGCATTTTAGGTTCAAATTTGCAGACGAAATTGTCATTCTCAATTAGTGGGCGAAGGTATATCCCGGAAAAAATAATTTTTTTTGTAAATTAGAGTGGAAATGGATATGTTGGGCAAAAATTATATAATTGAATAATTTTTTTTTTGGTATATCCCGGAAATTTAAATGGATCTAACTCGGTCTAGGAGACCCGTAGGAACTTAAAAATAACTTAAAAATAATACCCACACATGGGGGGTCATCATAGAACCCAAGGGGCCCCTTTTTTGGCTCCCCGGGCCCTAGCGCCAACTTTGACCTCGATTTTCGTGTTTTGGGGAGTATTTGGGGTGGGGTGAATTTTTTTTTGGGCTACCGCCCCATATTCTGCACTTTTGCCCAATCGGTCCATTTATTTCGCCCAGATAACGATTTTTTCAAAAGGGGCGTGGCACCGCCCATCTCCCAGCGAAACGTCATCCTCTTTGTATCAGTAACATATGAAGCAAATCTTATCTTCATACCTCTAATAGCTCTTCCCATATGACCAATTGAAACTACGGTTTGTGTGGGCGATACCACGCACCTTTGTCTATTTATGTTTTCATGTAGCCTATGATAGAGTCCCTATGGACAGTATCACACAAAGAAAATATAATTGCAATCGGTCCATTTATTTGGCCAATATAACTACTTTTTAAAAAGGGGCGTGGCACCGCCCTCTGTCAGCAAATAAAGAATTTGTTTTTATACGTCCAATATACGTACCAAATCTCAATTTTGTAACTATAATGGTTTAAAAGATACAGTCATTTCAAAATTCTAGTTGTATGGGGCGGTACCACGCCTATTTTACCCCCTTCCCTTCCGAATTTCCAAAAATCCCGTCTTAGTGCGCGCCTACGTCATAGATAGAACGTACATTCCAAATTCCAATTCGGTTCTAGCTTTAGCCGTTTGGGCTGGGGATTGATCAGTAAGTCACCCAAGTCTTTTATATATATATAATAAGATTATGTGTATATATATAGTACTTGGCGCTATAGATATGTATTTGCAGACAGTGAGACGTTGTAAGTTTGATCATGTTAAGGAGTAACTTGGGGTAACAAACTTTTTTAAAAAAGTTTAGTTTTGTAGTTTGTCTGAAGTCAATTTCAGGACATCAATTTTTTTTTTTTTGATCCGTGCACCCTAACTCCCCTCAAATAGTATTTCGTCGCTGCGCCGACCAAATAACTTATGTGTAATTTTTCGAAATTTTTTTATTGCTTTTTTTTAAAGCTCTTGTGGTCGTTTATGAACCCTTAAACCTTTTTCACGATATCTTGTTTGGTTTGGAAGTTATTTATATATATCGGTAATGTGTAGAATATATTTTAAATGTTCCAAAATAAAACTACAAACCCTATCTGATGTCCATACCTTGTATTTTAAAAGGTCCAATAGTTTCTTAAATGATAAATTTGTTTTATGTTTACAACATATTTATTATACATACATATTTATTATTTCCAATATTAACATTTGTTCCCGAATTTAATTTTGTACTAAAATTTGTTATTCAAAATGTAAATTTTTTCAATAAATATATTCGCCTTTATTTAAAATGCAGTCTGTAAACTGTTTAATATTTTTTTCTTCAACAAATTTCATTCTTGGTTATTATGTCTCCCAATTGAATTACTAAACATCTTTTTGATCTTCCATAGCGAACAGTATTATTATTGCCTGCCATCATCCTTCCAATGTTTAACCTTTGCCTAAAACCGTATAATCTCTTGTTTTAACCCAAGTTAACATTTAATTTAACATTTTCGAATATTTAGTTCCCATTTTCTGAAATGAAATTTCATTTCATATTTGCACAAAAATCAATCCCACACACACGCACACACACGGAAAAGCAGAATGTCAAAGATGTCTGACACACACGTGTCTTAAATACATTGATATCTGGCAAATGGACCCCACTACTGACGACCTTGAACTAAGCAAAAAGTGTCACATTCTCTTCCAAGTTTGTGTGTCAAATAAAACAATACCAACAACAACAACGACCAAGAGATGATGGTTTCTTTCTTCCACGTTTTCATGCATTCATTCATTCATGGTTCCAAAGGACAATGAAATTTATGTAAGACCCCCACCACATTGCCACGCTACCACCAACACCAACGGTAGCAATCATCGTAGTAGTCAGCAGCAGCATCACACGGAAATCTGTGGTCGTGGGCACAGAGCAAAGATGAGAAGAAACCCTTGAATATTGTGTGAATAGGAAGCAGGAGAAAAAAAAAACAAAACAAAACGACGATGCATTGATTTTTCCCAGCTTTATGTCATTGTTGTGGAAATTTCTATGTATTTGCTGGTGCTTAGGAAAAAATATCGTTGGGATAGGCTACAAAAAAACAAAGAAAAACAGACAGACAGACGGACAGGAAACCTCCACTGAAACCTAACTGGATGATACGTAACAAGTAGCATTCAACGATATATGAGAATCCTTTCGCAACTCATGTGAGATAACACATTGAAAAAAGTTCTTCAGAATTTGTATATTTGTTTTTTTTTTTTTTGCTCTTGGTCGAAGAGCTATGGTTGCAAGTGGAATAAGGATTACAAATTTAAGGATATTTTTACAGTCAAATCGTAAAAGTTTATAAACGAGAATATGCATAACGTTAATAAAAAAATTTAGATTTTTTCAATAAGTATCAATGGAAATCATTTATACCCTTGGAAAAAAGTCCATTATTTCGTAGAAAAATAAAAAAATGGTTTTATTTGAGATATATTACAAAAAAACCTCTAAATGAATCACAGTTTTCTCATATTTAAAGAAATATTTGTTTTTAATATTTTTGACATATTCTCCACTTTTTACATATAATAATATAATCTATATCATTGTGGCAAAAGTTGATAGAAAGTTTTGAAATCTCACTAAGCCATAAGGATATATCAGCTTTTTTATAATCATTTAATAGACTTCCACTTATCTAAATTATATCAACCTTTGTCAACTTGTTCCAAAAGTCTTCTGGGACAAAGAAAACATTTTAAAAGTACGAACATATCAGTTATGTTAATTATGGAAAATATGTGAAAAGATTGAAAAAATTGAAATTTCTTAAAATATGAGTAATATGTGATTCATTTAGAGGTTTTGTTAAAATTTGATTCTTTTTTACAGATTGCACGTGACTGATGTCAAGCTGCCATCTTATTTTTATATAGTATAATTTGACAATTTGTTGTGAAAAGTCTTGCATCGCCAATAACTCTCCATATCACACTGTGCGACAAATGGAAGGAGTTAGTAATCGGCGGGGATATCAGAGAATATTGTTATGTATTTTTAACCTCAACAAGTTTGTTTGGGAGGTGGAAGTAGTTTTTGTCCGATCTTGCTCCTCTTCGAGCTTAACCTCCGCTTAGAAAATGGAAACTTGTATACCAAATTTAAGCTCGATAGCTCTTTTACTATAGACAGATAGACGGACACCCCAAGTATAAAATCTTACATATTTTTGTTAAACTACGGCTGCACTCAGGGGGGACAGATAGAGGGACAGACTCCCAAAAAGGAGGAGGGTATATGGGAGGTGGGAGAAGTTTTGTCTGATAATGGTCATCTTAGAACTTAACCACTGCTTGGAAGATAGAAGTTTGTATACGAAATTTCTGCTAAATATCTCTTAAATGAAGGCAATAATCGCGGGGAGAAACAGACGGACACCCAAAAAAGGGGGAGTGTGTATGGAAATGGGACTAGATTTTGTCTGATATTGTTCATCTCAGAGCTTAACCTCTGCTTAGAGGATAAAATCTCACATACCAAATTTTCTCTCAATATTTCTTAAACTACAGCTGTAATCGAGGGGCAGATAGACGGACACCCCCAAAAAGAGGGGGTAATTTTTTGATCTTGCTAATCTAAGAAATTAAGCTCCGCTTAGAGGATAGCTCTTAAACTGCTAATGTAATCCCAGGGACAGACCCCCCATGAAGGGGTAATTTGTATGGCAGGTGGGAAAAGTTTTTGACAGATCTTACCGATCATTTTAGAGCATTACCTCCGTTTAGAGGACCGAAACTTTCATAGCAAATTTCAGCTCGGTAGCTCTTTAACTGCGACAAGAATCGCGGGGACAGATAGACGGACAGCCCCTAAAAGGGAAATTAGTATGGCAGGTAGGAAAAGTTTTTGACCGATCTTACTCATTGAAGAACTCAATCTTCACTCCGATGACGGAAGCTTGCATACGAAGTTTTAGCTCGACTGCTGCTGTTATCGCAGGGAC
The DNA here is from genome assembly GCA_964034835.1 of Muscina levida. Lineage (NCBI taxonomy): Eukaryota > Metazoa > Arthropoda > Insecta > Diptera > Muscidae > Muscina > Muscina levida. Next base: position 16,414,866 of record OZ035883.1, on the reverse strand, counting down.
ACACCCCCAAAAAGGGGCAATTAGTAAGGGAGTTGGGAGTAGTTTTTGAACCATGGGGATCATCTTCGAACTTATCCTCTGCTTAGACGTGTTATCACATGGAGACACCCACAAAAAGGGGCAAATTGTATGGGAGTTGGGAGTAGTTTTTGACCGTTCGGGCTCATCTTAGAACTTAAACTCCGTTTTGAGGATACAAGCTTGTGTTTCAAATTTTAGCTTGACCTATCTTAAACTACAACTTTAATCGCAGGGACAGACAGACGGACATCTTTAAATCGACTCAGAATTCAACGATGATCATTTATATATATTGTCATACCTACCACGCCTCCTTATGGGCGTTATAAATGGCAGAACAAAAATAATATACCCTTCACTTCGTTCGTTCGCGTGGTGAAGGGTATAAATGACCGTTCTCTCGTCTTGGTTCCCAAACATAGGAATGGTATGTAAAAGTTGGCGCCGGGGACTTTGGGGGCCTGGGGGTGCCAAAAAAAAAGGGGCACCTTGGGTTCTATGATGACCCCATATGGACGGGTACTCAAATGAAATATATTTTCAAGACGAATCCAACGGTCAAGTTTTCAACTGTCTATAGAACTCAACAAAAATAGGTATAACTCGGTCCAGGGGACCCGTGGGGCCTTAAAAAAACTTAAAATTAAAAATTAAATATTTTTTGGATAAACCAATTACGATTATATGCTTGAAAGCCCACATTACACGCTTAATTCCGGAAATACCGGCAGCAATGTTGGAAAGAGATATCGAAAGTTGGAGTTTCTTACTTGATCAACTACAGAGTAGTCACGGTCAACATTTTAATAAGCACACACAGTATAACATTTTTCAGCTCAATGATTTGGGACTCAATTCTGAGAACTGCACGTGAAAGTTGCCCCAAAAAGAAGAAGTTTTGCATAATTCATTTTGTCAAGTTACATGCCATAATAATTTAATAACGATTTAAAGTTAGTAAGTATCGTATAGGGGAATTTGTTACCCCTCCAGGGGTACAATGTGATTAATTTATATACCTTTTCTTTAATTATATACCGAGCACTCCGTCGTCTAGCTTATGCGACATTACGTATGTATTACATAACAAATAATTTTTTGTTTTAAACAAGCTTGGCTCCAACTATATAATAGGTTAAGCACAACGGGTTTTGCATATTGTAAAACAAGTGAACACAGCTAATTGTTTCAATTTAAAATACAATTCAAATATAAAATATTCATATGACCGGGGCTATGTACTCATTAGACTTTAGCCTTACTTGACTGGAAACTAATTAGCTATATAAGAAAGCTATTGTTTCCAACACAGCCAATTCAGTCAGAATAGAGCACCATTTGCTGATGGCCTCTATTCCATGTTATACGTGCATCGATTGTATGACTTACATATACTATTTACATACTAAATTTATATAAATATTATTACATTTGTTTCACACATACCTGGGACGATTTTGCATAAAGTGCTGACCACCAAATATGACCAGCATGTATATGCCGCAGTAGTAAAACACCCAGGTCCAATTCTCCACCATCCATTTGCGCGTGCGCTGATGTATGAAATCATTTTCGAAATCGAAAATATACGAATAATTGGGGGTAACACTAATGTCCATGTTAATCATGTTTGTGTCTTTTAATACTATAAACTTTGTTATATTAACTAATTAATATTGCGTCAAGTTATGCAGTTGTTATGCTTAAAATATTTAAACAAATTTTTTTAAATTATTTTGTTCTGTTATTGTTGTCGATTTTCCCCGTTTCCGCGATACAATTGTTTAGAAGCGCCAAGTTTTTGCTAATATATATTTATAACAGTTTCACGCGAACTTTTAGGGAAATTTCTGTAAGTATGAAAGAAAAAAAGGGAAAATAAAGATTTAATATTTGTATAATTAACATATTATTGCTAGTTACGCTGCTGTCAATACTGTTGAGTTGTTTGAGTTTAAAGTGCAAATCTTTTTAAGTAATAAAATAAATAATTTGTTTTTTGTATTTAACAGTGGTCAATAAAAATTCATTAGGGTGAAGAAGAAGAAGAATATGTCTAGACTATAGAAATGGATTGTATATACGATGTGTTTGCAAATAATGTTAAAATTTAACAAGATATACAAAATAAGTTAGCGGTGGTAAAAAAAAAACAGTAAATTTTTTGCAGTTTTTATAAGATTTTTTTTTTTTTTGAAAATTAGTTTTCTTCGAATTTTTTGCATTAATATTTCTTATAAATTGTATATGAACACTTTTTGTGAAAATTAAAAATTGTCTACTATTTTTCTATTCGCAAGCCCATGTATGTCGTAGTCACGTCGAATCTTTGTCGTTTTTCAAAAATGGCATGGCTGATGTCGTTTGTAAGACTGAAATACGACTTATCTTTGCTCCTATCATATTCTTCTTCATCAGATGAAGATAAATTCTCAACACTAAACATTTCTGTAATTATTAATAATCGTATTCAAATAAAAAAATAATCGAATAATGTCGAAAGTCGACTACGAGCTACGTAATAAGGAGGAATAACACTTCGTCCAATAATGTGTGTAACTAATCAATTAAAACACATTTTTTGCCAAAATTCGTTTTTATTCATAAACAACGTCCCCTTTTAGGGAGATACAATCATTCCAACGCTTTTCCAATCTTTCGATACCGCCTTTGTAAAACGATTTTTCTTTGCCTTCAAAATAGGCGTTAGTTTCAGCGATTACTTCATTATTTGAGCGAAATCTCCTACCACGGAGCATCTTTTTGAGGTCTGCGAAGAGCCAGTAGTCGCTGGGGGCCAAATCTGGAGAATACGGCGGATGGGGAAGCAATTCGAAGCCCTATTCGTTCAATTTTGCCATCGTTATCATTGATTTGTGACCCGGTGCATTGTCTTGGTGGAACAACACTTTTTTCTTCGCCATATGAGGCCGTTTCTTTGCGATTTCGTCTTTCAAACGCTCCAATAACGCTATATAATAGTCGCTGTTGATGGCCTGCCCCTTCTGGAGATAGTCGATGAATACTATTCCATGCGCATCCCAAAATACAGACGCCATAACCTTGCCAGCCAACTGCTGCGTCTTTGGTCGCATTGGGCGGCTTTCAGCGGCTGCATGCCACTCAGCAGACTGCCTATTTGACTCTGGAGTGAAATCGTGGATCCATGTTTCATCCATTGTGATGTACCGACGCAAAAACTCCGACTTATTGCGCTCTTTGATTCATCAATTCGTTGTTGTTTTTGCTCCGGTGTGCGCGGCACCCATTTGGAAAACACCTTTTTCATACCCAAATGGTCGTGTATTATGGTGTCTACACTGCCTGCTGATATCTTTAGAATGTCAGCAATCTCCCTCACTTTCACTTCACGGTCGGACATAATGATTTTCAGTGTTTTATCAACGTTTTCCGGAATAACAGCGTCATTTGGCCTTCCAGTAGATGGAATGTCATCGGTGTCTGTACGACCACGTTTGAATTCGGCATACCGATAACAAATGCTTCTTTTTGATGGAGCAGAGTCCGAATAATGTTTTTCAAGACATTCCTCGCATTGAACAGTATTTTTTTCATTAAAAAACAATGATAAATCAGCACACGGAATTGCTCTGAATTCATTTTTTTTAACTCAAAAGTAGCGTCACTTAAAGCACTGTAACTTGTAAACAAATGGTCGGATTGATATATGATTTTGATAGTAAGCATAAAAAGGTTGCCACTTCGAAAAAAAATATTGATTTAGTACTAGTGCCGCCATCTATGTGTCAGTCACACACATTATTGGACGAAGTGTTATATCATATCTCTTACAAGTAATTCCGTGGGAAGTGATCACATAAATTGTGGGCCATTTCTCCGAATTTGATAAAATTTTGCATACATGTACCTTATAGTGCGCAAAAAACGAATAAGTATTTTTTTTAAATAATTAAGAATTACTTGTATGAAAATGATGGTAAATTTTTTAAAAAAAATCATTTGACTTTGGTGTGGATTGAGGAAATGGAAAATTAATTTTTTTGTAATTGCTGGCTGAAGGATTCTGCTATTTAGAATAAAATAGCACAATTTTTTAATCTTTTTAAAATTTTTAAATAATCTTTTAAATTAAAAAAATTTTCTTAAAATTTTAAATTTATTTTATAAAATCATACTATTTTATTCTGAACAGCAGAAACGTTAAGCAAGTAATTACAAAAAAAAATCCATTGCCTTAATCCAGACCAAAATTAGAAGTTTTTTAAAAAATTTACCAAAATTTTCATACGGCCATATCTCAGTTTTGTTAAAAAAAATTGTATGTAATTCGTTTTTTGCGCCACATAAGGTATGTTTTTGCAAAATTTCATCAATTTTGGGGAGATGATCCACAATTAATGTAATCATTTCGCTTGGAATTACTCATATCTAGGGCAAGGAATCTTGTGCAAATGCATATTTTTCCTAGAAATCTAAAAATGGAAATGGTTAAGTTATCTGTACGAATCGTGAAATTTCCTTTAAAATGGCATTCATTCGTTATTGTATATTTTTTTCAAATATTCATAAAAAATACTTAATTTTGCATGTTTCTGTTGAATTTTTTTTTTTATAACTATTTTAGTAATTAAAACCCATAACTTTTTTGTGGGACATTATTTAGCAAAAGTTGACCTATAATGTGTTACACAATATTTATCTGAATTACCTTTGTATACTGACAATATGTATTTGTATTTAGACAAAATTTATCTAAATTTTAATTTTAGAATTTTACATGAAAAGAAGTGATGAATGTGCAACAAAAAAATTGTTGCTCGATGTCGTGAAAATGGACGAAACCAATCAACGAGTCCATTGCCTTGCTCTGTGAGGATTTCGACTAATTCTTTGAAAAATGCAGTCGCTTTGATAATTTTCTATAAAGTAAATAATTGATGATTGACAAAATGTATTAAAAAACTTAATTATGTTCTCCAAAAGAAAAGAGATTTCCTAAAAACTTGTGGATATTTTTCTATATAATAAAATATCTAAATTTAACGAAAATTTCAAAAATGATTATTCAATAATATAATTGTGTGCTTTATTTGTACGTTAATTACATAATGATTAAATTCCCGCTCGCCAATTTTATAATACGATAAATTTAAGATGTGCATGTATAAACATATCACACTAGTTTAAATAAAACGTTGTTCTTAGATCTGGTGATCTCCAACTTTCACACTGAATGTATGCCGGTGAATAAGATTGAAAAAAAATGTATAAAATCGTTGAAACAAGTTTAATATATATAAATATTGATCTAAATACCTATATAGAATCAATTTATATGCATACTTTAATGTATAAAAATTGCAAATTTTGGGATCTACTATAAACCTCTCAATAATCGAGACCAAGAAGTACATATGTACTTAAGGCATTCATTAATATACACTAAAGCTTATATTTAAAACTTGATTTTGAAAATTTTGATATTCTGACGTATAGAACAAAAGAGATATAAAAGTCGGGGAACTTTCGGAATTTATAGAAATATATAATAGCTTCTAATTCCAGCTGATAACTAATATACAGCTTAACACAGTACTGTTGGCCCTCGATTAGCCGTGATTCGATTGACAGCCAAACTCAATCATCCGGGACAGAAAAATATTAGATTTTTTGTTTTTTGATTCGATTTTAATTTTTTTGCACAGTTTAAACGTAATTAGTTCTATTATCCGGGAATATCAGCACAATTTTTTTGATTTCCTATAAATAACACTAGTTTAAATTTTTTTTAATTTTTTTTTTTGCTCGGAATTTTTCTCAAAATTGGTCCTAAAATGTCACATACGGGTGGGAGCTAGAGGGCTAAAATGTTCCGTGGAAATATTCCCCGGAAATTTTTAATATAGGTCTCCTAAGACATTAACTATTCCAAATGTATTTTTAAACATGTTTTTTTATATTCTTTAATTCGACTTTTGACCAATAATATCAAATTTGAAACCACTATAAAAAAAAATCGTGACGCATTGAAGCAAAATGGAGTATAAGAAGGTTTTGTTACTGAGGTCAAATGCTATCGTTTGATATTGGTTTAGTTCACCCCCGCAAAAGTGTGTTGCACTTCTTATATGCATGAAACATAGCACTAAGGGGTCGCTGATTTCGAATCTGGAGTCAGACTTGATAAAAAAAGCAAAATAACGGATATTATTTTAAAAAAATGCAGGAATTCACCCATTCCGTATCCGACATTTAGTTTTTTCAAAATTTGGCTCCCGATTCGAAATCAGCGACCCCCAAAAACCCCATTAGGCACAATATCACTTAAATTCAATAATTTTTTGAAAAAAGTGTCCGTCATTCCCTAACCGCCACTTTGTTTTTTCAAAATTTGACCGGATTCAAATCAGCGACCCCAAAACCCCTTCGCAGTATTACAGTCGAACATCCATATTTTTTGATAAAAAATAAATATTTCTTGCGATTTTTTATTCGCCATTTTGTTTTTTCAAAATTTGACTCCGGATTCGAAATCTGCGATCCCAAACCCTGTAAGGCACAATATCAGCCGAATTCCCTTTTTTTAAAAAATTTCCGCTTGCATCCGCCATTTAATTTTTTCAAAATTTGACTTCGGAATAGAAATCAGCGGCCCCAAAAACCCCATTCTATAAGGCCAATTTTTTCATTTTCATAAATTCAACCAATTGCACTGTGGTAGTAGAAAAAACAGACAAGACCGCACCCGACGGTTTTACCCTTTTGGGATACGAAGAATTGAATTTCGTCATTACTTTTTTGAGCTGCAATGATAAAAGTTGTTCTTCCTTTTATTTTTTGGAGAAAGTCAACAGTATTTCTTTTTGATTTTTCGACTCTGATTCAGTTTGAAAAGCCACTAACTTTTATTTGGTTGGTTGTGCCGATAAACTTTCTTCAACAATGTTTGCCCAAACGTTTTGGACTTCAAAATTTAGGGAAAAACCTTAAATCTGAAACCGGTATTGATTCAGAAAACCAGTAAAATGTAGTGCTCTAGGCTTGTCTCGGGATCCCGGGAATTAGAATTTTCCCGGTATTACCGGGATTCCCGGGAAATAAAATATTTATTTTTTCTTCAGTTTGTTAAGCAAATATGCACAGAATGGCTTGAAAATTTGCACAGATCCTAAACAGAGACTTTGTTGTTTTCTCCTAAAAATTATGCCATTTGATGGAACGCTGTTTAAACGCAGGTCCGGGAACGAAGAAATTTCTAATATTTTCATACATTTGTATGAAATTATTAAATATCTGGTCTATCCCAGACCGGCGTTTCTTACTCAAATGGGTCTCGAGTCGGCAGTATTGAAGAACGACATTAGTAAAACATTTCCACGAATTTTTGTGACGTTTGCTTAACAACTGCGGGAACGCCGGTTCGGGATAGACCAAAAACAGTAACTTTTTCATATTATATATATATGGAGCTTCCGTTTGTTAAGCAAGAATGGCTTGAAATTTAGCAGATATCATAAACAGAGACATCGTTATATTTTCCCAAAAAATTATGCAATTCGATGAAACGCTGTTCAAACGCCGGTCCGGGAACGAAAAAATTTCTATATTTTTTATACATTTTATTCAATGATATCACACAAAAAGTTAAAGATGTTTTACTTTTTAAAATGGTTGTTAATCAAAAAAGCAAAAATATGCAACAAAAACATGCATTTATTGTTAAACTTTCTGAAATATGCGCATAAATATGCAAAAACATTTTTTTTTTTCGTAGAAAATGCAAAAACTATTGTATGCCATTTTAAAGGTAATTTCATGATTCGTATAGATAACTTAACGGTTTCTAATCTAGGATGTCCTGGAAAAATAAGCATTTGCATAAGATTCCTTGCCCTAGTGATATGCATATCAAATAGAAGAAGACAATCTCAGAACAGAAGAAGACAATCTCAGAATTTAATATTTTTGTTTTTAATTTTTCAGAAGTAATATTTCCAAAAAAAAATGTCCTTTCAAAATTGTATCCTTGAATATTCTTGAAAATTTGCACACAAAAAAGTTAGGTTAAGTTAAAATACATATGGGAGGGTATGGGCATACTTCTACAAATACTAAAATTTCTTTATTCGATTTTAATAAGTTTAGAAATCGGTTTAGTTTTGAAATCATGTTTACTGACTGTGAAGATCTGTATATAATATCACCTTTCCGTTTTTTACCCCTCCCAATAATAGTGAATCCTCCAGAAAAAAAGTATGTAATATATTATGCTGCTTAGATCACAACATACCAACTGCCACAATACAGCATTATTATCTTCTAGGTACAAATTCAAAAACTCAGTTGTTTATTAGTCAGAGTGGAAATACAAAAGCTAATCCCATGTGCGTGTTTAGTTCCCACCACACAATGTAATGACACTTAACAGACAGACAGACGGATAGATGACAAGAAAGCAGTCGTCAGAATAAGGAAAGAAAACGTAACGTAAATTATAATTTCAAAGTTATGTTTTTAAAATTAATGAAGTGCACGGAAATGTTCACATACACGCGGTAATAGCAAAGAAAAAAAAAAGTTAAGGTCATTGTTATATTAAAATGAACAAAGAAACGTTGACATGTAAAAGCTTATAGAGGCTTATATGCATTAATACAATTTTAATGTTTTAATATAATTTTGAAAAAAAAAAATTGTCATAGTATTCAAAATATGTATACCTACAGTGCGAACAATTTCTCATGGCTTTTTTAAATAACTTTTCAAATTTTCACACAACAAATTTGCCTATAAGCCATTTTTTCTTAACTTTTTCTCCTTGTTTACTTTCTTATACTCTTCAGGTTTCTTTTATCATTTATTTACTTGTTACTTACTAAATTTTCACAGTAACACAATACTTAAACCATAACACTAATTCACAAACAAAACTATTTGAAACAACCGCCGTTTTAGAGGTCCAACGAGATTATAACAAATGAAATTGGCATACTTTTTAACTGAACATTTATTTAGGAATTTTAGCAACACATGTACATAAACTACATATGTACGTCGTATGTCACGCGAACAGCGGTTCCATATGCAATATTAATATCAGGTGAAGAACAATACCCAACTCACAGGTGTTGCAAATCTGTTATACATCGACACCTGATGGCAAGAAATAACACAATATTATGGCCCATAAAATGTCCACTGAATCATAGCCATAACCAGGAATAATTTTTAGTGTGGTTCGATAAGAACCGCAGATTAAAAATAAAAACACTGCTATGTTTAGGACGTTATCTTAGATACGCAATGACTGGTGATATCTTGTATATATGTACATATATACGGAACTGTTAAAGGGGTTCTAGTTTTTTTTTGCAGATAACTCGTAAATATTTCGGCCATGATTAAGGTGTTCGGTATCCTTATCTACGAGTCAAGTTTTGTTGCTAACATTTTGCCATTTTGTTTATCTAAGTGAATGCTAGATTGTTGCTAAAATGTTGCTAGTTTTTTTATCTGATTATATAGATATGAACATCAGGGTGTACTAAAAAGGTTTCGGAAAAGGCGAAAACGTGGTTAATCCAATATTTTTGGCAGCAAATTGAAGGTTATATTTCCATTACACTTTGGCAGACAAAGGAAAGCAAGGAAGGTTCCTAATGCTTTGTATATACGGTTGCCAGATATTGCAATGTTGTCAGAAGCGCTAATGTAACGGTAATGTACTAATGTTGACAGTGTTGCCAATATAATTATTTCTATGCCTAAGGCAGATGCATAAACTTCGCTTATCTTACAATAATTTGATAATGGTAACATTTTGGAGTTCACACGATTGTCAGATGTCTGGCAAATTGTTGTTTTCCTTTGCCACGCACAAATTTTAAGTTTACACGTTTGTTAAGCGTTTTCTGAATATTTTTTAGGCAATATTGTGAGATCTGGCAACCGTCTGTACGTAGCTTAATAACACTCTGCGACAAATGGGGTAGAGGTCGGTGATTGGGATCGGTTTAAGCTACCGGAAAAAGTTATATCGGTAAAAAAAAGTTATACCTGTCTCATCTAGGAATTGAGATATATCGATTTGAAGTTAGTAAGCATCGTATAATGGAATTTGTCACGTTTTAGGCTCTTTTGTTTGACATTAACAAATTTAGAAAAATTAAGAATTGCAAATCCTTTATAAATGTAAATAAATGTATAAAGAAAAAAAATATTTTTTGCCTAAAAAATTAATTTTTTGTTAAGTTAATAAAAAATCCGAAACGAAAAGTTACATAAACTATGAACAAAATAACACATATATCATAAAAATCGATTATCGCTTTTATTCACAATTAAGTGAATGTATCTATTTGGAAAATAAAGTTTTTTTCAATAAGGATATATGGAAGATGGGCGTGCCCTTCTAGAAAATTTGATATAATTCAAAACAGTATTGGGTAATATATCAGGGACAAATTTGGTTGAATTCCAAAAACAATTTTGGAAAACAACATTTTTTTGCATATCAGGATATATGGAGATGGCCGTGGTCCTTCGAGATAATTTGATATAATTCAACACAGTTGTCAGTATTATATCACAGACAAATTGAGGCAAATTTGGTTCAATTCCAACAACAATTTTGGAAAATACAAGTTTTTTCCTTTGCAGGATATATAGGAGGTGGGCGTGTCTTTTGAGATAATTTGATATAATTCAACACAGATGTCAGTAATATATCAGAGACAAATTGAGGCAAATTTTGTTCAATTCCAACAACAATTTTAGAAAATAATAGTGTTTCTCATATTAGGATATATGGAGATGGGCGTGTCATTCGAGATAATTTGATATAATTCAACACAGTTGTCAGTAATATATCAGAGACAAATTGAGGCACATTTGGTTCAATTCAAACAACAATTTTGGAAAACATAAGTTTTTTCCATTTCAGGATATATGAAAGGTGGGTGTGTTCCTTTGAGAAAAATTGATATAATTCAACACAGTTTTTAGTAATATAACAGGGACAAATTGAGGCAAATTTAATTTAATTCCAACAACAATTTTGAAAAATTTAAGTTTTTTTCCATTTCAGGATATATGGGAGGTGGGCGTGTCCTTTGAGATAATATGATATAATTCAACACTGTTGTCAGTAATATATCAGAAACGAATTGAGTTAAATTTGGTTCAATTCCAACAACAATTTTTAAAAATTTAAGTTTTTTTCATTTTAGGATACATGGGAGGTGAGCGTGTCCTTCGAAATAATTTCATATAATTCAATAGAGTTGTCAGTAATATATCAGTGACAAAAACAATAATTTTTAAAAATGTTAGCTTTTTTCATTTCAGGATATATGGGAGGTGGTCAAGTCCTTCAAGATAATTTGATATAATTCAACACTGTTGTCAGTAATATATTAGAGATAAATCGAGCTAAATTTGGTTTAATTTCAACAACAAAATACAAGTCTTTTTTTCATATCAGGATATATGAAAGTTGGGCGTGTCCTGATTTTCACATAAATTCTTTTTTTTTCTTTCCTCTTTTTATTTTTGGCCACCGTTTGTATGAAAACCCGACACTTCGCGGAGTATCTACCGCAAATCATAAAAATAAAGTAACCTTTTGGTTATTACTTACTTTTAATAATTCTAAGAATCACATTTTTGAATATATAAGTTTTTTATTTCGTTTCAGGAAAAATGGGAGGTGGGCGTGTCCTTTGAGATAATTTGATATAATTCAACACAGTTGTCGGTAATATATCAGAGACAAATGGAGCTAAATTTTGTTCAATTCCAACAACAATTTTGGAAAATATAAGTTTTTTCCATTTCAGGATATATGAAAGGTGGGCGTGTCTATTGAGAAAAATTAATATCATTCAACACAGTTTTTAGTAATATATCAGAGACAAATTGAGCCAAATTTGGTTCAATACCAACAACAATTTTGAAAATTTAAGTTTTTTCCATTTCAGGATATATGGGAGGTGGGCATGTTCTTCGAGAAAATTTGATATAATTTAAAACAGAAGTCAGTAATATATCAGAGACAAAATTGGTTCAATTCCAACAATATTATCGAAAACAAAATTTTTTTACATTTCAGGATATATGGGAGACAGGCTTGTCTTTTGAGATAATTTGATATAATTCAATAGAGCTGTCAGTAATATTTCAGAGACAAATCGAGCTAAATTTGGTTCAATTCCAACAGCAATCTTGGAAAATATAAGTTTTTTTCATTTCGAGATATATGGAAGGTGAGCGTGTCCTTGGCCCGATTTTCACATAACTTCTTGTTTTTTCTTTCCTATTTGCAAAAGCAACGTGTACTAATTTTCCTTCTCATATGATACCTCTTTTTATTTATGGCCTCCGTGTGTACGGAGGTAACACACGGTTATTACTTTCGGTCATTACTTACTTTTATTAATTCTAAGAATCATACAAAGTCTTCAAAATTTTTTCCAAAGAATTTTGTACATATTTATATTTATTTATGGTATCAAAAAATCTAAATTTTTGCCAAAATAAAATACATTCACTTACACAGTACAACACATGATTTTGGGACTCAATTCTGAGAACTCCACGTATCGATTTAAAGTTAGGAAGTATCGTATAGGGGAACTTCTTCTATAGGTCTCAGAATTGAGAATTGAGTCCCAAATCAATGAGCTGATGAATGTTGTACTGTATTATTTGGGAATAAAAGCTAGACGCGTTCATCGATTTTCATAAATTTATGTCTGATTTTGTGCATACGTTATATGACATTACATGAAAGCAGTAAGACTTGACAACTTTTTCCGTTTCGAAATTTTATACTATTTTTTAAATATAAAAAAATTGAATATTTTAGACAATTTTTTTTATTTTTTTTTCATAAATTAATTTATAACTAACTTACTGCATAAGTAATCTTACTGATTACTAAAATTTTCGAAATTATTGCTTCTATTTTCATTTTTCTATAGCAAAAATTTAAATTTTTGACATTTTTGTGTCACAGATTTCAACATATCTCAAAAACTATTTATCCAACTCTTTCAATACTTTTTTTCAATTTGTTTCTAGTATAGGAACTCAATCATCAAAAGCACTATGATAAAAATTAGCCATACAAATTAAGAACGTTTAATACTTGTTTGTCAGGCAATACAAATTTGGTATATTGTCGCACTGCAATTCCATTTTTTTTCCATAGTAGCATTTTACAACATTTTTTTCAAACACTTCCCTAGCAAAAGGAAGCTGCCATTTCAGCAAAAATAAAGTCGTTACAATGACATCATTTTGTCATCAAATGCGAACAGAGAAGAGAAGAACTACAAGAGAGTGTGATGGATTTTTTTCGAGTTTGTTTTGTTGTCTGTACGCCGCCTGTCTGTCCATCTGTTTGACGACTATGTGTGTTCGTTCGTTCGTTTGTCTTCCCACATTTGTGTTTCAAATGTTGCACACAAATCAACACAAACACACGTACGTACAAAAAAAAAACAAACACATAAAAGTCTCGTGCTAGGAAAAGCTTAATGATAGTGCAGAAAAAGGGGCATATCATAAAGGAGGTTAAATTTTGGTTTCCAGGAAATGAATTTACTGAAGTTTAGGGAATCGAAAATATAAGACATATTTTAAAATATTACCGGTCTTATTCATAAAAAAATTCTTAATTAAATATGAAACGTTCTTTAGCTAAAGGTTTCTTTAATGAAATATTGTATAGGTATAAACGTTTGTTATCAGTCCTTTGGCTTTATGTGTTCCGGTGGCAACGACGACTGTTTTTGTTTATGCAGCACAATTTGTTATACGTGATTTGTTACACGTGACGGTAAGAAAGAGGTCAAAGTAAAAATGACTTTAAAAAATTTTATTTTCTTTCCCATGTTGAAATAATATTCTGATACCGATTACATTGATTCCTTTTTTTTTGTTTGTTTATGGGCATTTCCAGAATGGCGAACGCGACATTCATACGCCTTTAAAGTGAAAAAATTATAACGAGATCTTTGAATTTGTGAAGCTTTTTTTTTAAGATAGCATTTTAGATACACTATGCCTACTGCCAACTTCAAATTTTGTGGATTAAGTTGTTTGAAAAATATTGGGCAAAAAAATGCGATGGCGAACATGAAAAAAAATAGAAGTTATTTTACTTGAGAATATGGGCAATTCCATAGTCACATACGTGACAGGTCGTACAATGAGGTGAGAAACAATGAAAAACTTGACTTTTTATAACTTCTTCATCTTTTTGTGTAATAATTAGGAAGCTTAGTATTTAGTAAGAGAGACGAAATCCTCTAAACTGATGGTACTAAAATAAAAAGTGTCCCAACAAGAGCGCAATTTTTAAATTTTAAATAAAACACAGATATTTAAAAAAAAAATCGTGAAACTTTATTATGTCGTAAAGTAGATAGAATGAGGTTATGTATGGAACAATATATCGTGCAGATGGCCGCCGCGGCTTTGCTGGCATGCACGCGATCTTTTAATGAAATTGATTGATTGTTTGCGCTTGAACTGCCTGATTTTCATAAAAAAAAGGTCCAATGATTCCTCCAGCCCAAAAACCACACCACACAGTGACACGTTGAGGATGCATTTGCTTCTCGTGAATTACTCGAGGATTTTCCTCACCCCAAATGCGACAATTCTGCCTATTGACAAAGCCATCAAGATGGAAATGGGCCTCGTCACTGAAGATGATTTTAGCGGCAAAATCAGCGAACTGTAGCCGCAAAACTTTCACCATTTTGGTAAAACAATTTCACAATGAGAATGCGTTGTTCATTCGTGTAGCGCTCCTTTTTTACTAACTTCGTACCTTCTACTAGCAAACAATAACAATTGTTCAAATGTCAAACAATGACACTTCAAATGTTGCAAGATTTAAAAATTGCGTTCTTGTTGGGACACCCTTTATTAGCAAACAAAAGGGGGAAATATTACGTGACAAAAATAGAAGTCTTTTTTTTCTTATTTCACCAAACCAGACAAACCAGAGAGAATTGATTCGGACTTTTTTGGTTAAACCTTTTTTAATACGATTTGGAATATTATAAATTTATTTCTCAAATTGCTAAACTTCAAAAACTTTTTTTAATTTCTGTTTACAACTTATTTTTTCAAACGTGACGTGACGTTGCGTGATGTGACATAACTTTTCCTTTTTGATAAAATAAGACAATATTATTTTCAAAAAAAAAAATATATATTTGCGAAATGAGGGAATATTATAAAGTTTATATACCAAAAATTGTTAGTCACAAATGTTACATTAAAACGTCAATAAAATAAAATCAAAATTTTGCAGCTAACTAAGCATTTTTTATAGTTGTAACAAATATTTTATGATAAAATTGCACTTGTATCATCAGTAAATATGTTATTCAAAATTTAACGAGGTGACCAGATCATTAATGCAGTTTTGCAGTTAAGAGAATCAATTTATAAACATAATAATTATACAAATTTATTTTTATTAAATATTATTTTATTGTTATTTTTATTAGTTTTAACTTTTAGAAGTATTAATTTATTTATATTTTATTTATTTTTTGAAAGTAGTTTAATTCCTACTTTATTTTTAATTTTAGGTTGATGATATCAACCTGAACGTTTACAAGCTGGAGTTTATCTATTTTTTTCCAACTTTAGTTTTCGACCACGTTGGACCTTTCTTTCAAAAACTATTTATGTACTTTCCAAATATTAGTGAAAACTTCAAAGATTTTGCATTTTAGGGCCTCTAACAAAGCTCTGAGGCAATTTATATACGATAACATTTTCTAAACGGTATTTACTATTGATTCCTCTATTACTAACTAATCTACATATTGGATTGCAGGTGACGATATAACGTCACATTAGCAAATTCCCAGCATCCCAAATACAACACCCTATGCCCGAAATATACATTAGTAACATGAAATTATGAGATGTGTAAAAAACAACTATATACCGGGCGGCACATTGGGAGAAGAGCCCAGTCATAGAAAGAGAGAGAGAGAGAGATGGGGACGAGAGTAGATTATAACATTCCATTCATTCTTTTCATAGAAGAGATTCAAAGTGACGTGAGAAGAGGCCTAAGCAAGAGACATAGAGTGAGAGAGAAATAGTAAGTTGCAAAGTAAAAAACATAGACCAAAGAATAATTTTAGACAATTAATCGTAGTTTTTTTAGAAAGCACCAACCAACCAGTAAGGAGGCAGGGAGTTTTTTGCATGTTTTTTTTTTTAATGCGATATTTTTTTTTGTCTTTTAGTGCTGTAACCACACAAACTCTGGGCATACAAAAATAACTTGGTTTATAATGAATATATTATTAATGAGATTCAAAACACGCAAAGTTTAAAATAAATGACTTGGTGTGGTATTAGCTAGGTAGGTAGGTAATTTTCTTTTTTGGTTTTAAAACTTTTAATAGGTATACGTTTGTTTTTCGTTGCATTTCTTGTGGTATTGTTAAGTTTCATTTCAAATTATGATAATCAATAAACTTTTAGATACAAGAGTCTATTTCTACAACGATTCATCTGGAATCATCATCATTCTCGTCTTTGTTGTTGTCGTTGCTCGCATCATACAGAAATTTCTTTTTGGCATAAATATCGTATCCGGTTTTTACTAAATTAACGGTGATTTACTACTGTCACATTTCCATGTGTTCACACACAAACACACGCATACACTTGGACTGTTTGCTGTTGTTGTTGTTGCTGTAGTATTTTTATGTCTGTGGCTGCGCTACTGTCAATTACTACTGTGTCGTCTGCTGTTTTCATAAACTGCACAAAAATGCTTTATTGTTGTTTATTTTTTTCGTTATTATTAAAACTTTTGTTTGGATTTGTTTGTATTTTTTGCACTTGTTTTTTTATTTAGTAACCTATATTTTCTTTGTTTACATTTCTGCACAAAATATTCGTTAGTTTTTGACAGATTGAATAACAACTGTTTTTTTTTTGTTTGCTCTGATGTCCTCTATTTTTCATTTCACATTTAAGAATATCCTTGAGTTATATCTTTTTGGTTGACTATTTATTCCTATTTACCTATGAAATCACTCTCTCATACTCTGACTATGGCTCTCTTTTGAAGGGCTCTCTTACATTGCACTGCTTTGTCTACCTACCAGCCTTTCTCTTAGAAGGCAAGTTTGTAACATAACGGAAGGGATGCAGGGATGATATGGAATTTTTGTAACGGAATGTTCAAATAAGTACACTTCGCGAAAATTGTTGTTGTGGCAGATAAAGCTGCCTTCTTGTGTAATAAATTGCACGAAATTTGTAAATAATAGATTTTGAAATATACAATTTAAAAAAGTGAAATACAGAAAATGCAATTGTGCTGCATTCAAATAACAAAGAGAGTACAAAGAAAAATTAATACAAAATTATTAAAATGCAAGCAAAAATTATTAATAAAATTTAACATGAAATGTCGTACGAAAATAATATTGAGTCAAAACTCGTTGTTGTTATTGTAGCAGCATATGTGTCTGTTTGTTTATCCTGTGTCGTTGTTTTCTGCTGCACTTGTATCAAGGCCAAGGAAGGTCAAAACTCGTCATTTGAAATTCAGAATTAGTCAATTGAAATATAAAACTCATCAGAGTTTTCAAATGACGAATTTTGAATTTCAATTTAATTCATCAATTAAAATGCAAAACTCGTCAATTTGAAAAATATCAATTGAAATTCAAAATTTGTCAATTGAAATTTAAAACACATCAATTGAAATTGAAATTCAAAACTCATCAGAGTTTTCAAATGACGAATTTTGAATTTCAATTGATGAGTTTTAAATATCAATTGATGTGTTTTAAATTTCAATTGACAAATTTTGATTTTCAATTGATATTTTTCAAATTGACGAATTTTGAATTTTAATTGATGAGTTTAAAATATCAATTGATGTGTTTTAAATTCCAATTGACGAATTTTGATTTCAAATGATATTTTTCGAATTTCAAATAGATAATTTGAATAGATATTTTTTGAATTTCAAATGGAATTTATGAATATCAAATTATGAGTTTTGAATTTCAATTAGAATTTTCGAAAATTAAATAAAATTTTTGAAGTTCCATTGAATTTTTTAATGCAAATATCATTTTGTTTACATTGCTATGCTAAAAATAGACCCAAATTTTTTTTTTTAAATATAGAGAATTTATTAAAAAAAATTAATGATGAGTTTCTTTCTAATCGTAAACAAGAAAGTAAAATGTTCTATTAGAATTAATTTTTTTTATTTAAATAGTAAATCTTATTTTTATTGCAATATAAAAGGCTAACCATAAATGAACAACACAATTGTAAAAATGTAAAGAAAAATGTATTAAATTTTTTTTTTTTTTAACTAACGATAATAATTTTTTTGTGATAATTTTTGGGTAATATATAAAAAAGTTGGAATAATTTTTTTTGACTTGTATAAGTAAAGACGAATACTTAAATTATATTATATTAAATTAGAATGTCCAAAGCTTGTCATATTTTCATTTATGATTAGGCGGACTGCAAAATTGCATTAACAATCTGGTCACCTCTTTGAATTTTTAATAACATACACAGTACAACTTTTTCCAGCTCATTGATTTGGGACTCAATTCTGAGAACTGCACGTGAAAGTAGCCCCAAAAAGAAGAAGTTCTGTACCATTCGTTTTGACAAGTTACAAGCTATAATAGTTTAATCTAGATTTAAAATTAGTAAGTGTCGTATAGGGGAATTTGACACGTTTCGGGGTCTATTGTTTGACATGAAAAAAATTTAAAAAAAAAAATAAGAATTACAATCCCATTAATCTGTACACATAACGTATCCCTACATAAGCAGCAGTTTCAGTTTTCTGTTCGTCAATTGATTTTGAACTGGATTTATTTTGTAGCAGTTACATTGTGTATGACTTCAAATCGATATTAATATTATGGTATGTAACTTGACAAAACGAATGATGCAGAACTTCTTCTTTTTGGGGCTACTTTCACTTCCAGCTCTCAGAATTGAGTCCCAAAATCATGAGTTGTACTGTGATATTTACTGATTATGCAAGTGAACTTTTATCATAAAATATTTTTTACAACAGTAAATAACTCCAATAATATTAAAAAATTATCAGTTTGGTTTATTTTATTGACGTTCTAATGTAACATTCGTGATCAACAATTTTTTGTATATAAACTTTATAATATTCCCTAACTTCGCAAATGATATTTTTAAATAATTTTTCCATAAATAATCAAAAATGAAATTTATGTCACATCGCTACGTCACTCACGTTTAACAAAATAGGTTGTAAAAAGAAATTAAATTTAAATTTTAACCAATTTTAAAATCATATTAAAAAAGGTTTTACCAAAATAAGTCCGAGTCAATTCACACTAGTTTTTGCTTTTGTGAAAGAAGAAACAAATTACTTATATTTTTGTCAAATAAAACTTACGGATTTTTTAGGACTGTAATCCGAATTTTCCGATAATCCGAATCGAGATCTGCAATCAATTATTCGGATTAGCGAGACTTTACTGTATTACAATTTTTTAATTATCATTATTTTTATTTAGTATTTTATATTCTTCGAAATTTCATTTATTTCAAAATTAAATATGCAACTGCTCAAACAAAAATTGTCGACGAATTCTGACAATCAAATCAAAATCATCGCATTTATTTCATTTCATTTATTTTGTTATATCCTCTCAAAAAATTAAAAAAAAAAAAAAAATCGGATACCTGTCATTCGATTTGTTGTACCCCTTTTTAAAAGGCCCATATGAGTTTAGGTATAAAATTACCACTCTTCCAAACACTTTTCATCCAGTTTTGTTTTTTTTTTTGTTTTTCTGTATTATTTAATAAACAAATACTACCGGATTTGTAAATAAGACATTAAAATTAAAATCAAAGCAATTGATAGTTGCATTATTTAGCATAACATCAATTGCTAATTGAATATTCAGTAAGGCATATTGTTTTATATGAACTTATAGTTTTTGTTATGGTACCATGGATTTTTTAGTTTCTTTAGAATAATTTTATAGTCATCGAGGGTACAAGGATAGGTGAATAGAAAGAACAATGTTTATAACAAATGAAAACCTTGTGAAAGTTCTATACATACATTATACATTTTTAAATCTGAATAGAATTTCTTTATTCATATGACTTTTGAAAAGGAAATAAATATAAAAACAAAATGGCCATGATAATTACCAACTTAAATTTTTATGTCAACTAGCGTTATTGTTATCTTTTTCAAAAATAATCTTAGTTTTGCATTTTAAAACATTTTCTAAGATTTTAGCAATAAACAGCTTAGATTTGTTCACTTTTGTGAACAAATTATAGTTTGTAACATACAATGTTATTTGCAAGAACGCTTGAATTGTAAAAAGAAAAATATAATTTCCTATACATATGGGCTATTCCATGGTCATTAAGTGGCAGTCGTAAGTTTTTAACTTTTTGTGTACTATTTAAGAAGCTCTGTCAAGTTATAACGTAAATTTAAAGTACCGTATCGTCAAGTGCATGATTTTTTAAAACAAAATAACGTATCATCAATATTTCAAAATTCCTTCTTGAACATTTTAATAATGTATTCTAAAAACCAATAATTTTGGTAAACACTTAAATATTGATGAACGGGAAGTGGTCTCTTAAATCGTTTTTTCGTTTTTTTTAGGCAAAATGCCCTTTTCTCAAAAAATTAAAAAATCTTGCTTTGGTAATTTGCCTCTAACTCAAGAAGTTCTTAACGGATTTGAACCTAATTACATGCATTAGAAAGCTTATTAAATTTGCAAAATGTTTCTTGAAGCAACATTGCTATTTTTTTCGATGGTTTTTTATTCATATCATCGCAAATTTAGATTTTCAAAACAAACTTAGAATTTTTTTTTAATTTTTGCTTGCCTTTTCGTATATAAAAATTGAACGGGCCAAAATTTGTATATTATGTAAATGCAGTATCGTAGGAAATTTTAAAATAAAGATTTTAGTGTAAATAACAGTAGCATTCTGTAAAGAAAAACTGCAGTTTTAGTTAAAATGATGAAATGACTAAAGTTGTCTATTTCCTTGAATTTCATAAATACAATTAGGTATATAAAATAAGAACAGATTTAGATTTTTTTTCAAATTTGCAAAAATTGAAATTCAAATCGCAATGAAACTCGCTATCTTTTAAAAATTTCGCCTGGCACTTTCTTAACCAACTTTCTATTTAAAAGTCACCAAGGAAAGATTATAGAGCTTTTGGAGCTGAGCCTAATATGCTTGAGTGAAACAACTTTCAAAAATAAACCAATCAAAGTTCGCCTTCCTGGAGCATTCCACCGTGCTATATTTATGTCCCGCGGCATTTACATCCTCCAAATTTTTGCATTTCGAGACCAAATTAAACTGACGGGTACATTAAAATTATTTTACAAACTTCGAAAATAAAATTAAAGTATTTATTTTTTTGTTTAGATGATGAGTTGCGTAGTCTCACTGAATTAAATATTTTTCTGGTCAGAATTTACGTTGAGCATTGGTTTAAGTGCACGTTAGCAACACATGCCACTTCAAACTATATTTTTTTGATACAACAAATCCAGCAATATAGCAAAATAAATTTTTCTGTGGCGGAGGCTGCTCTGAAAATAATTTCACGCCACTTATAGTATTTAAGTGAAATATCGATTGGCTTATCTTTTTTTGATCCAAGACATTCACCAAATACGCTGGACAAAATGGCATCCGCTTTAAATAGTCCAAGGAATCAGCAAAATATGTTTCGTTATAAGTCTTTTTTCAAAGAAGCTAATCTCAAAATCGTTGACCTGGTGTCAGAAAACACTAAAATGTTTTTTGATATTATTGGAATCAGTTATGACTTTATTCAAAGTCCATCTTCCTGTAGATGCGAAAATGAAAATTTCCAAAAAAAAATTGAACAGTTTATAATAAACTTAACAGTAGTTAACGACCCAGCCGAACGCGCGATTGGCCTTTTAAAAACCGTCAACAACACACTAGTGATGGAAAACAGTGAGCAGAATGATTTGATTCAAGTCATCGAGCATTTTCACAAAATGCATCCAAGCTCCATCAAAAGTAAAATATTAGCAAATTTGAAAAAGTAAAAAACCAAAATCAATCTGTTCTTACTTTATATTCATGTATTTATGAAATTCAAGGAAATTAACAACTTTAGTCATTTCATCATATTAAGTAAAATTTAAGTTTTTCTTCACAGAATGCTGCTGTTATTTACACCAAAATCTTTATTATAAAATTTCCTACCATACTGCATTTACAGAATATAAAAATTATATACGAAAAGGTAAGCAAAAATTAAAAAAACAATTCTAAGTTTATTTTGAAAATCCAAATTTGCGATGCTATGAATAAAAAACCATCGAAAAAAATAGCTTTATGTTGCTTTAAGAAACATTTTGCAAATTTAATAAGCTTTCTAAAGCATGTTATTAGGTTCAAATCCGTTAAGAACTGCTTGAGTTAGAGGCAAATTACCAAAGCAAGATTTTTTAATTTTTTGAGAAAAAGGCATTTTGCCTAAAAAACGATTTGAGAGACCACTTTCCGTTCATCAATATTTAAATGTTATATACCAAAATTCTTGGTTTTTAGAGTACATTATTAAAATCGATGTTCAAGAAGGAATTTCGAAAAAAGTATAAAAAGTGAGACGGTCTAATGGAGATTCTTAGTAACAAGATATGAATACGGCTCAATCCATAATTTTGTGTGCTTGGAAACAACAATTCATAAGCCGAAAAATGGAGGACTGGGTCCAAATGACTGCGAAAAAATCTATCCCGAAATCGACCCTAGGGGTGAAATGTTTGCCCGACGTTCATTAATTTTTCCCTAAAAATTTTTCCCTTCTAACATTTATTCCAAACATTCCTACCCCCAATCTTCACCCCAATAGGGGGCTGTCATATAAAAATCAATGTTTAATAAAATTTTCTCCCAAACAAACCCTATATTTGGGAAGATTGTCAGCTTATTCCACAAAGTATTGCTAGAAATTTTGAAATTCGGCAGTATAAACTTCTGCGCACCCTATGCTTGACGGGGACTGCTCAGTGAAAGCGAAGTAGATTTGCAATCCGAAGGTGCCGGGTGCCCAATAGATTGCCGATAAATTGAAAATTGATATAAAGAATTATCACCCCAGCTACTTCCTCCAGTTGTTACAACAACAACAACAACTTTTGTGATAGTATACGTTTTAAGCAATTAATAAATAAGTTTTTTTTACATAATTTTGGTACTATCCTGATTTTTTTTTAATAAAAATTTTTTAAGTTTATACATAATAAAAATAAATGTAAAATGCACAAAATATAAAAAAACCTAACATCTAACTCTACCTATTTAAAAAGAAAAATATATTTTTATTGAAATTTTAATATTTTTATAAAAATTTAAATTGATGATACGTTATTTTGTTTCCGAAAACAAAAATTCAAAATTACGTAAGAAACACAGCATTAAGTGTACCTAAAAAGCAGATTTCTTTTCACTAAAATATATTTTTTTAAAGTAATGTTAATCCAGATTTGAAAATTTTGTTTCAATATCTCAAGTAGTTTTAATTTTATATGGTTTTTTGCTTCTCCTGTAAACTTATGAAAAGTGATTTTACGTTATTTTGCATTTTATGTGACGATATGCGCTTTACTCATGAAAGCATGGACTTTCTGAATAAATTAACAAAAATATATGAGTATCATAATAAAACAGTGGACAAAAGCTTCTTCAAACTTAGAAACATACTGAAAAAATTGGCTGACTAAAGGCAAAAACAACACAGGTATGTGAAGTTATCTATATAAATCTTTGGAAGTGTCTAAGATTCTTCTTTCCAAAACCGTTAAGAACTCAAAAAAAAAACGGTTAAGTATTGGCAGAGTCATAAGCCTTCAAATGAGGAAAGAAAAGTCAATATTTTGAGAATGTTAGGAAACTTTGGTACACAGGATTATCTTGTGCTTGACAAGAGACCTACAACAGGCACTGGATCACTCCCCAAGTTATCTAAAAAGTTTCCATTCTGTAAAAGGGTGTTATGAAAACATTAAAAAAAACCTTGGATAGGTTGTTTTTAGAATAAAAAAAATTACTTAGAAAAACACTTAAGTGCCCTTTACACTGGCAGACATGTTTGAGAAACAACAAATGCGTGTTAACATTAAACATTTGTCTTTCCCCTTACATTACAGACATTTCCGACCTTTCCTTTTCAACCAGCAGTCCTCAAGAACAGTATAGCGGACAAAGCCTGATAATTTTACACAAAATTATCACAGCACTGATTGTTAATTTTTTAAAAGTTTTCTTTATTTTACTTCTATTTGTAAATTTTTAATGAATTCAACTATTTTTCCTGTTTTTATTTTGAAACATTGTTTCACATCAAAAAAAAGTCTCTCAGACATATCTGACAGAAAAAGAAGCCGACCGAGAATGAACCGACGCGCCGCCGCCGCCGACTGTTTATCTGTAGCCGCGCCGCCGCCGATATGTACGGCTAGTATCGGCTTATTTCTAGCCGCCGATGTATTGGATCTGTAGCGGCTGAAGTCTGAAAAATCGCGTTGTGTTGGTAGCTTTTTTTTTGTTTTGTCGCCAAAATTTTTTGAAAACTTTGATGGCTGATGTGCAGAATATGGGGCGGGAGCCCGATAAAAAAAATATGCCATTGTTTTCGTCTTGGTCCCCAAACATCGGAATGGTAGGTAATTTTTGCCGGTGGCGCTTATAATCCTAACATATCCAAGTTCACTCTAATTTACAAAAAAAAAATTCCCGAGATATGCCTGCGGTGCTTCTGCAACCATCTCAACCTTTACCATTCTAATTTAAAAAACAAATAATAATTTAAAGGAATATATCAACAAAAAAAAATAAAAATTTACAAATCATAGCTTTTTTAATATTTTTTAAAATTTTCTTCAACTTTCCCACTTTTATCTTTTTTTATCAATTTTCTTTTTTCAAATATTTCGTTTTGCACTTTTTCTTGATTTTTTTTAAATATTTCTTGAAATTGTCCATTTGTTTCCTTCATTTTTTAAATTTTTTTAACAATTTTCTTTTTTTAATTAAAAAACCTAAAAAATTCAAAAAAAATTAAATTTTCAAACATTTTTAATGACATTTTTTTTCTACGGAATTTTTCAATTCATTTCCTTGAATTTTTCTAACTTTCCATAATTTTTTCCCAGGGTAACCCCAGGAGACCCGTAGGAACTTAAAAATACCTTCGTTGGATTCGTCTCGAAAGTATCTTTCATTTGAGTACCCACACATGTGGGGTTATCATAGAACCCAAGGGGCCCGTTAGCGCCAACTTTGAACTTGATTTTCATGTTTTAGGGCGTATTTGGGGGCGTGGTATTTTTTTTTTTGTTTTGGGCTCCCGCCCCATATTCTGCACTTTTGCCACTGTGAGCCTTTTTTTTTGGTCACTGGTTTGTTACAAAATAATGAGCCGAAATTGAGCCGCCGCCGGTAAATATTCTATTTCGCCGCCGCCGACCAATAAAAATATCTTGAGCCGCCGCCGCCGACAAATTCGGGTCGGCTCGTTCTCTGATGTCTGCCCAGATTTAGGAAAATCAAAATCTTTCTGATTTTTTACAGACAAGTCTTCCCAGACCTAATACATCGCCTTAAACCTGGAGATAATTTTGGGTAGACATTATAGCTCACAGACTTGTCTGGCAGTGTAAACTGGGCTCTACAAAGACAGTCAAAAATAATGCAATTTGCCTTCATTAACTCAAAATCAACAAAAAGTGACATAAGCGATTGCTTGTCAAAACCGGATATGACGAAACATATAAGTTTCTTAACGTCTAAAAATTATTCAAAAAGATATTTTAAAATAACACTAAAAAAATTCACAAAATATTCAGTTGTTTTAAATCTACAGGATAAGTCGTTTTGACTCTTGTTTTCTACCAATATAATGTTAAATAAAAATCACAACGTTAATTTTAAAATGTGACTACATATGTATTAAGTTTGACTGTAGGTATTTTGCACGTTTTTTTCTTCTACTACTTTAGCCGTATAACAAATTGAGCTACACAAAGTCCACATTTCCTATATTATGTATTATAAAACTGTCACATTAAATCAAAACATACAGACAGCCATTAACTACACTATCTTAATAAACACTACCCCTAATTAGCACCGCCTTTTCTGTTGTTATCCAATAATTTAGAAAGTTGTTTCCCTCTCCGATTTCTTTCATACTTCCCTCCCGCCAATTTTTTTAGATGCCTACAAATATATCGAAACTTGAGCATAAATTAAGCACACACAAAAACACAGTTACGTGCAGCAGCAGTTACTTTCCCCCCAAGGGCAGCACGCACTAGAGTGCGGTATTTTCACAACACTGTTCCACAACAGCGGTACGATCATCGTCGCCGACACTACTTTGCACCTTGGCAGTCCTGTCAAATCGATTATTTTGATGGCTATTAAGAAAATTGCATGTTTTGTTTTTGCACAAATTTCTTATTTGTATCTTTTTTCTGTCGTCCATTCCAATTGGAGCCAAGGTGCTAGGGCGCTCTCTTTTACCACACATTAATTTGTGCTAGCTCTTTCTCTGGCACTCACTCTCTTAAGTCAGTGTGTGTGATTCCCGTTCTCGGTCTCTGCTGACAGTTTCCCTGAAATTTTGTACAAACTTAATTTTCTTGTTAGCCTTTTTTTTGCACATCCACTAGCGTTTTTCCGCTTGTTTTCTTCATCTATTTGCTAGCGAGTGAGTGGTGTTTAACTATAAGATTTGCACTTTTTTATTTATATATAGGAACTACTACAGCAGCAGCAATAACTATGTATGATTAACACTTCTTTTTTTTCTTTGCTTCTTATTAATTAATGTTGGTTGGTTGATTGTTTAATACAATTGTCGTTTGACACACAAGAGTTGGAAGGAGGATAGGCGGTAGGGAAGAGACGTTTATTTACTTTGCAAGTGGTTTTTACTGTTGATGGTGGATTAAACACGCGCTTTATTTTCACTTTAAACTATTGTGGTTCATTCACAAGAAACTTTATAAATGACAAATGGGGAGAAAGAAGAAACTTGTACTTCGGTTCGCACGCCCACTTTGTTGTTAATTTGTTCACCGCTGGTCGTTTGCGCTTCTACACGGCTAGTTTACGACTGATTGCTTTCAGCTTTTATTTCGTTGGATTTTGTCAGTTAGTTGTGTTGGGGTTGCCATGTAGCGGAAAGCGAATGGAATGAAGGAGGAAGTAAAAAAACAAGAGAATATAAAAATAAGAAAATAACTGTTTTAACAATTGCTGATGAGATGTTATGCTGAAGTAATTTACTTTTAGCAACTTATTAGAAACTGACAAATAACACGTTTATGTAAAATGAACTTTTAAAATCTGATTGTAGTAAAATTCATTAATAGTACTTTGTAAATACAGCCCTAACAATGTGGCCACACTGTAGGAATATGGCAGCGCAAACATCTGTGTTGAGAAAATAAAAACGAAATTCGCTAATCATAGCTAGGACAACAATCATACAAATAAACGGTTATAATAAATAAAGAAATTTAAATAAAATAACAAATAAAAATAAAACTCCAAAATAAAAAAGGATAAAAAGCAAAATGAATAATTATGAAAAATGTTAAAAATTAACATTTAAAATTAAGAATAAAACGAAATATACATTGTTTTTAATGAATGTTTTTTAATGAAAATTGTTTTGTTTTCACATATGAACATATGAAATATGGGCAATTCCATAGTCACTTATGTGACAGGTCGTACGTTTCAATGAGATGAGAAACAATGAAAAACTTTTTTTTATTACTTCTTTATCTTTATGGGTAATACTTAAGAAGCTCTATATTTAGTAAGAGAGACGAAATCATCGGAACTTATGGCCCTAAAATATTAGCAAATAAAGAGGGTGACGTTATGTGATAAAAATAGATGTAAAAAAAAAACAAAACAGTGCGAATTGAGTCAGACTTTTATGGTAAAACCATTTTTAATATGATTTGGAATATTATAAATTTGTTTTTAAATTTGCTGAACTAAAAAACTTTTTTAATTTCTTTGAACAACCTATTTTTCGAAACGTGACGTTGCGTGATGTGATACAAATTTCCTTTTTGTTAATTTATTGCAAAATTTTTTTAAAAAAAAATTCATTTGCGAAATTATGGAATATTATAAAGTTTATATACAAAAAATTGATGATCACGCATGTTACATTATAAATAAAATAGATAAAATAAAATCTAAATATTGCAGCAAATTGATAATTTTTTTTACTATTATTGGAATTATTTACTGTTGTAACAAATATTTTATGATATATTTTTTTTACAAAAAAATTTTTTCTCAACTTTTTTTGTCGATCGCGGTGAACCTTTCTGTGGAAATACCCATATATACATACAGTATAAACTTAATAATCCGGATAATTGGTTGCAGATCCCAATATGGATTACCGTAATTTCTAGATTATCGAGGTTTTTTAAACTATTTTTTATTATAAAACTCAAATAATTTTGTTTATTTCTAAAATTGTATTTGAAAACCACCAGAAAATTCTTGGTGAATTAATCAAAAACCATACATAAAATTAAAAGTTGAATTTCTTTAATCATTTTTGAGCAATATTTGGTTTTAAACCTGATTCCATAATATGTATACCAGTATATATTTAAGTTACACAAAAGTTTATTTAAAGGTATTAAAATAAAAGGTTCATCCCTTTGTATTGATAAAATTTGTTTTTAAAAACATACTTTGAGCATATTTTCTCAATAAATATTTTGGGAAAACTGTTTTTCATATTTTCAAAAAAAAAAATCTTAAAAACCGACCTCAAAAACCCGATTAAACCGGTTTTACGGAAATAAATATTTTGTAAATTCCGGCTGAAGTTTTGAACAAAAAAACCGGTTTCGATTTTGTATACTCTTGTAATAAGCCTTCAAGCGAGGAAAGTGACGAAAAACCGGTTTTTAACCGTAAGTCAAGATTTTGAGAGTGTTAGGGAACTTTGGTATACAGATTTATTTTGTACTCGACCAGACCTATAAACATGGACTAGGTCATTCCCACAGTTCCATAAAATTTTTTTTATTATGTAACAGGATGTTGTGAAATCATTTTTATAAAACATTGAAGTTATGTTGTTTTAGCATACAAATTTTGTAACGGTACATTATTTTGTAAAAATAATTAGACACCTAAAAAGACTGTCAAAAATAATGCAATTAGCCATCACTAACTCAAATTCGACAAAAAGTGAAAACCACAGAAATGCTGTCCTAAAAGTGTAGCTATGACAGTGTTTTTTTGGTATCCTATATAGGAGACCGGTTCAGGATACCAACAAAACGCTTCGCCGTTAACAAAAAGAAATTACTTGGCAGCACAGTAATATATGTCAAATAATTTTTGTGATTTCTTTTACATTCATTCGTAAATATTGTATTAATTGTAGATTGAATTTTTTGTTCATATTTTCGAAAAATGATGTAATTTCATTATGCAAATTATTCACATGACCCTTCTAAGGATCTAATGTGCCGCAGGGATCTTATGTTGCAATTTGGAACAGTTTTATCTAAGGTTTTCATACAAAATTAAAAAATCATTCAAATGAAAATTATTTTAATTGACGTTCTCTTTTCCTTTTTATATTTTGTTTTCATCTGCTATAAAAAATTTGGTCACATTTTTATTTTTAGTACTTTTTTGAACAACCTATCGCCGTTTAGCTTAGCATGTAAATCTATTCCCGTTAGCGTATATAGAATAACATTTGTATGACTAAGCGCGTATAAGTTACCAACAAAACGCAACCTATATTGCAAAAGGAGTTTGCTATATTCGCTAGTCATAGCAAGACATTAATCGTTTGCACTTTTCTAAACGAACAAGTGCGAACAGTTTTAACGAATCCAATTCAACTGAACAAAAAATTCTATTTTGCAACAGATGTCGTGTTAGCACTTCTGCTACTGGTCGTATGGTGATGGTGCGGAAATAGTACATTTGTGAGAAAGAGCTTTGACAGCATTGCCAGATATGTATATTGTTTTGTTGGTAATTTTGGCGCGTTATTGCCATTTGTAAGAAATTTGGTTGTTTTTCTAACAAAACGACTGAGCAGCAAAGGTATGATTTGCTTGAAAATAATCAAAAATACAAATCTATGCGCAATTTGTTTTAATGAACATTAGAGCGATCCAAACCAATAACAATTGTGCAATGTCTTTAGAAAATTAATCCGATCATTAAAAAGTGTTCCCTTCGCAGTCTATATAAGGAGTTTCTGCGCCCTACAAACATGGAAAGCCGATGAACCCCTATAATAAGTGCTTCAGTACAAATGTGAAAAATCGGTAAGTCAACTTCGGATATAATTATATATTACTCAAGTATACTGACGCTAAATTATTTATTTTACCAAAAAAATGCCTTTATTGTGGCTAAAAGTTATTTTATTGTACCAAAAAGAACTTGTATTGTAAGAAAAAGTTCCTTTATTGTACCAAAAAATAAAATACTGTTATTGTACCAAAAACTACATTTATTGTACTAAAAGTAGTTTTTTGTTATACCAAAAAGTACGTTTATTTAAAAAAAAAAAAATTCAAATGTACCAAAAAGTACAAATAATTGTACCAAATATTTAGTATTATTGCACCAAAAAGTACAACTTAACTTACGATAAATTACTTTTATTGTAAAAAATGTAATTATATTGTGCCAAAAAGTACACTAATGTACTAAATAGTAGATCTTTTGTACCAAAAAGTACTTTTATTGCACAAAAATATACTTTAAATGTACAAGAAAATACTTTTATTGTACCAAAAAGTACTTTTATTATACCAGAAACTACTTTTTTTTATATAAAATAAACTGTATTGCATCAAAAAGTATTTTTGTTGTATTAAATTGTGGATTTATTGTATCAAAAAGTACAATTTACTGCAATAACAAATTACTTCTAGTGCACAAAAATTAATACTATTGTACCAAAAAGTACTTTTCAGGTACAAAAAAGTGTAATTGATTGTACCAAAAGTACAATTTATCCTACTAAAATATATATTAAATGTACAAGAAAGTATTCTTATTGTACCAAAAAGTACTTTTATTAGACCTGAAACTTATATAAAAATTGTATTGCACCAAAAAGTACTTTTATTGTACCAAAAGGTACATTTATTGAACCAAAAATTACTTATATTATATAAAATAAATGTTATTGTACCAAAAAGTACTTTTATTGTACTAAAACATTTGTTGGGCAAAAAGTAATTTTTTATTATACCAAAAAGTACTTTCATTTAACTTAATACTTGCATTTTACAAAAAGTTATGTTATTGTAACAAAAAGTACTTCTGTTGTACAAAAAGCACATGTTTTATACTAATTAGTAGATGTATTGTACTAAAAAGTACATTTATTGCACCAAACAATAATATTATTGTATCAAAAAGTACTTTATTGTACAATAATGTACTTTTATTATAGCAAAGATTAAATTTTTAATAATTACACAAAAACTAATAGTACTCTACACAAATGTACTTTTAATGTACCAAAAAGTACATTTATTAAACCAAAAATTACATTTGTTGAACTAAAAAGTACATTTATTGCACCAAAAAATAATTTTATTGTATCAAAAAGTACTTTATTGTACCATAAAGTACTTTTATTATAGCAAAGATTAAATTTTTTAAATAATTACACAAAAACTAATAGTACTCTACACAAATGTACTTTTAATGTACCAAAGTACATTTATTAAACCAAAAATTACATTTGTTGAACCAAAAAGTACTATAATGTACACCACAGTACTTTTATTGTACCAAAAAGTAATTTTATTGTAAAAGAAATTACTTTTATTGCACCAAAAAGTACTTTTTATTGTGACAAAAAGTAAATTCATTGTACCAAATTATTTGTATTACATCAAAAAGTACTTTATTATATCAAAAAATTCTGCTGTTGTACCAAAAGAAAATATTTACAATAGCTTTTCTTATCGTTTTGACATTTGCTATATTTTTGTCTAAACTTTACGTCAAAACAAAAAGCCGATACAGCTGACTTCGAATACTTGAAATTTCTCTCTCTTGTTATTACCATCTCTAACTGTTTAGAATTGGAGGAGTACAAAATTGTCTGTTTTAGTAAATTACTTTGCTGGACAAATATTAAGAAAGCCCAATGGTTAACTTTCCCCATAAAACTAAACGAATAACCCACATATTTTTAAATGTGTATCTATTTTCCAAAGGCGTTACATTCAACTTCCCTTCGGGTTGATCTAACTTAAGAATGAAAATAGGCTACTTTCCAATGTACCTTCTAGTAGCTGACCGCACTAAGCCGGGTATTGCTTTACATTTATACCATTTCAAATTTCCCCCTTATAACATACAAACAACAAAAACACACACATATTGTCGGGTAATGGGCAATTTTTTATAATAAATTATTGATTTATTGCTTTTTTAAAATGTCCATCAACATTTGAATATCTCGTTTTTCGTGTTATTCGTGCTTATACAATTAAATACAAAAGGATGTTTCTTAAATAATTACAAAATTATCAAATACTTATAAATAATCTCTTAACACTAACGGCTAGACAATAAACTTAGGTCGATTATCTTAACATTTAAACGCATCGTATTCCTTAAATCTTCATATAAATTTAATATATAAAAATTTACAACTTAGTAACTCTAATTATAGGCATCACAGTCTAATTGAAGAATTGAGAATTTACATCCCCATTGTGTCGAGCATAAACGCAGTTTGCCACACTCAGCCACTCAAAACAGTCCCACCTGAGACATATTGTCGTGCAATATCATCTGATGGACATCGTTGAACACCTTTCGTATGCAGCTGGTATCGGTGGCGACGGTAAAGTGATAGTAACACTCACGTTTCGAATTGTTATTCATGAGATTGCGAGAGGGCCGTTTCACGGGCTCCTGAGTGATATCGATTAACTTTTGCTTAATGAACTTTTTCGTCCAGTCACATTCGTCGAAACAGCTCTCCGCCTGGGGACTATTGCAAAAGTCTTCGAATTCGGGAAAATAATCGACGATATGCTTGCCCGAACTAATCTTACGCTCCATGATGTCCTGTTTGTTAAGGAACACAATGAGACCGGCCGAGGCGAGGAAACGATTTTGCCAAACGCCACGGAAAAGATTCAAAGCTTCTTGCAGGCGATTTTGGCTGGGATCCTCACGTAGCGTCTGATCGAAATCACTGCAGGATATCAGGAAGAGTACGGCCTGAATGCCCTCGAACACTTGGATCCATTTGTTGCGTTGATCCCGCTGACCGCCTACATCGTACATATGAAAGATCTGTTCGCCACCGCCCAAATATTTGGGTATTTGAACGCGAAAGGATATGTTGTGAATGCCGGTGGTAACTTTGCGACTGTGCAGAATATCCTCGGTGGTGGGTATGTAGTCGTATTCGGAGATGCGAGCGAAATTGTCGAGGAAACTGCAAGAGAAGAAGAGAAGGCAAAGTTAGTAAATAATTTAATTGGAACCAAGGGGAATAAGCAATTAATTGCGAAGAGGGTAACTGTGTGTTGTGGGAAACGGGAAAGGATAACCAAAAAAATTTAACAAGTACCACGGCATCGAAATATCCTAAAAGCTAAAATTATACTAGACTTATTATACAGTTTATTACCAAAAAGTTCTTTAATTGCACCAACAAGTACTTTTGATATACCAAAAAGTACATATATTGTACCAAATTTATTTTACCAAAAAGTATTATTTATTGTACCAAAATTCACTTTAGTGTACTAAAAAGTACTTTTATTGTACTAAAAAGTAAAGTGTATTGCACCTAAATGTACTTTTATTGTACCAAAAAGTCCTTTTTTATACCTAAAAGTACTTTTATTGTACCAAAAAGAACTTCTTTTGAGCCAAATAGTACAATTTATTGCATCAAAAAGTACAATTTATTTTACAAAAAGTACAATTTGTTGTAACAAAAAGTACTTTTGTTGTACCAAAAAGTACATTTTATTGTACTAAAAAATAACCTTGTTGTACCAAAAAGTACTTCTATTATGCCAAAAAGTACAATTTATTGTATCACAAAGTACAATTTATTGTACAAAAAGTACAATTTGTTGAAACAAAAAGTGTACAAAAAGTACATATATTGTATCTAAAAGTACTTTTGTTGTATCAAAGTAAAGTACATTTATTGTATCAAATAGTACTTTTGTTGTTACAAAAAGTACTTTTATTTTACCAGAAAGTACTTTTTTAGTACCAAAAAGTAAATTTATTGCACCAAAAGATACTTATATTGTACCAAATGGTACAGTTTGTTGTGACAAAAAGTACACTTTATTCAACAGAAGGTATTATTTATTGTACCAAGAAGTGCTTTTATTGTACCAAAAAATTCTTTTATTGTACCACAAAGTCCAATTTATTGTACTAAAAAAGTACAATTTATTGTACTAAAGAGTACTTTTATTGTAAAAAAAGCAATTTTGTTGTAACAAAAAGTACTTTTATTGTACCAAAAAGTATATTTGCTATAAAAAAAATTCATTTGTTATATCTAAAAGTACTTTTGTTGTATCAAAGTATATATATTGTACCAAACAGTACAATAACAACAAGTACTTAAGTGTACCAAAATGTTCAAGTTATTGTACCAAGATGTAATTTTATTGTACAAAAAAGTACTTTTATTGTACAAAAAGATAACATTTGTTGCACCAAAAATACGTTATAGTACCAAATATTGTAATTGCAAAAAAGTACTTTGATTGTACCAAAAAGTTAAATTTATTGTACTATAAAGTTATTTTACTATTCAAAAATTGCACTTCTTGTACCAAAAAAGTACAAATTATTGTATCAAATAGTAGAATTTATTGTACCAAAACGCACTCTTATTGTATTAAAAGGTAATTTTAATGTACTAAAAAGTAAAAATTTTTATACCAAAAAGTACTTTTTTTGTACATAAAAGTACAATATATTGTACCAGAAAGTACAATTGATTGTACCAAAAAGTACTTCAGTTGTTTCAAGTAGTACAAATTATTGTACGAATTAGTACATATTAATGTACCAAAAAGTTAATCATACTTAAAGGAAACCGAAAAGTACTTTTACTGTACAAAAAATTACATATATTTACCAAAAATACTCTAGTGTACCAAATATTGTACAAAATTGTACTTGTAATGCAAAAAAGCACTTTGATTGTACCAAAAAGAAGTACAATTTATTGTACCAGAAAGTACCACTGATTATACCAAAAAGTACTTCTGTTGGACCAAAAAAAAATTTATTGTACCAAAAAGTACTTTAGTTGTATCAAATAGTACAAATTATTGTACCAAAAAGTACTTCAATTTACCAAATAGTACAATTTATTGTGCCAAAAATACTTTAGTGTACCAAATGGTACAAGTTATTGTGCAAAAATTTACTTTCATTGTACCATAAAGTACAATTTATTGTACCAATAAGTTAATTTTTTACACCAAAAAGTTAATTTACTATACAAAAGGTACATTTGTTGTAACAAAAAAGTACATTTATTGCAACAAAAAGCAAGTCAGTTGTTGTCTTTGCAAAGCAAAAGCATTTGTGCAGAGCTCTAGTATTCAAGTTAACATTACGCTAAAGAAAATTAACAGATTGTTAACTGTTCTCTGTAAAATGTTTTACAGAAAACCTTTACGGCTTCTCTCACTTGCACACACACACGCTAAGTGACTCCAAATAAAGCCTTCAGCAATTTTAAAACTTATTCATAATTTTTTTTGCTATTTAATAATAAATAAATAATACTTACTATTTAGTACTATCCGAGAGGGGAAATTCATTCGAGCGTTCATAACATTTTCTAATGCCAAAGTCATTCCACAGTGTCATGACATGATCACAATACTCCTGAAATTATACAAAAATAAAAGTGCAATGTTAAAAAAAAGTTAAAAATAATTGCATTTATTAAATTGCTACAAGTAATTACTAATAATTGTGACAATAACAAATAAATATATTTCTATATTGTAATGACCCCCACCCCACACATGGCGTGGACAGTTGTGGGTTTATTATTAATCTTATCTGAATTAACTTGATATAAACGATCTACTAAGTTCTATATACAACGACAACGATACGATATATCATGAGTCAATTGGGTGGTATTTTGTGGCTTGTATTGTCATACACATGTTAGCACAACATAGCAGCGTGTTGAAATTTATAGCTTTCTTAGGATCGAAATAGTTTTGGGAGGTTTAGATTTATAGACTCACTGAGATATACTTATTATCAAATTATATATTTATATGGGGTGATATATTTGCAAAATTTATACGGTTTGTATATATACAACCAACTAATCGTTATAGCTAAGATTGCTTTGTTCGATATCGGTTATTTATAACGGACATTGGGTTAATCCGTTCTGATTGATTAGTAATCTGAGAGGTTTGTATAAAAGCAGACATATAACATATAATAACTTGATTCACAGTGATGAAGAATAAATTAAGTGGTAGATGAGGGCGCCTACAGATACACGAGTATCTTATATTTTAATATTTAAAATGTGTGGCTGAATACTCAGCTTATTAACTTATCTTATGTGAAGCGGTCCTTTGAACTTTTCCGCCGTTTTGAACTTTTCAATTATCTCCATTATCTCTAAAGCTGATTACATTTGTTTTTACAAAGTTTACTAAGGATTAAAATATTTGCTGTTGTATCTTTATTTAGAAATAAAATCTATTATAATATGAAGGCCTTTGACAGAGATAAGAACAGTAAATACGGCCAAAATACGGCTGTGATATATTCTTTGGTGGGAGGTTATAGAACTTTTGGTGGTCACGAGGAAATTTCAAGTACATTGGTGATTTACATAACAATGTGTATATAAGATTATTTATAGCAGATACTGTGTGTGACCTATATTACGAGAAATATGCTAAAATCATATCAGTATTAAAATTGCATAGAAAAAATTTAAGTAAATAATAAAATAACCAAATAATATATGCTAGATTCATAATGTCGTAAGAGTATAGAATTATAAAGTTGTTGTATAAAATTATAAAATCTTAAAATCTTAAAATCTTAAAATCTTAAAATCTTAAAATCTTAAAACCTTAAAATCTTAAAATCTTAAAAACTTAAAATCTTAAAATCTTAAAATCTTAATATCTTAAAATCTAAAAATCTAAAAATCTTAAAATCTTAAAATCTTAAACAATAACACAATAACACAATAATACAATAATACAATAATACAATAATACAATAATACAATAATACAATAATACAATAATACAATAATACAATAATACAATAATACAATAATACAATAATACAATAATACAATAATACAATAATACAATAATACAATAATACAATAATACAATAATACAATAATACAATAATACAATAATACAATAATACAATAATACAATAATACAATAATACAATAATACAATAATACAATAATACAATAATACAATAATACAATAATACAATAATACAATAATACAATAATACAATAATACAATAATACAATAATACAATAATACAATAATACAATAATACAATAATACAATAATACAATAATACAATAATACAATAATACAATAATACAATAATACAATAATACAATAATACAATAATACAATAATACAATAATACAATAATACAATAATACAATAATACAATAATACAATAATACAATAATACAATAATACAATAATACAATAATACAATAATACAATAATACAATAATACAATAATACAATAATACAATAATACAATAATACAATAATACAATAATACAATAATACAATAATACAATAATACAATAATACAATAATACAATAATACAATAATACAATAATACAATAATACAATAATACAATAATACAATAATACAATAATACAATAATACAATAATACAATAATACAATAATACAATAATACAATAATACAATAATACAATAATACAATAATACAATAATACAATAATACAATAATACAATAATACAATAATACAATAATACAATAATACAATAATACAATAATACAATAATACAATAATACAATAATACAATAATACAATAATACAATAATACAATAATACAATAATACAATAATACAATAATACAATAATACAATAATACAATAATACAATAATACAATAATACAATAATACAATAATACAATAATACAATAATACAATAATACAATAATACAATAATACAATACAAATAAAGTCAAATAATTGTCAAATCATTTCAAAATAAAGCTTATTCATGCTGCCAACGGAAACAGGTAATTTCGAACCACTTAACAGCTGTTTACTATATAAAATGTCAGCTGCTAATTTATTATTTTTTTTAATGATTTGCAACTTTTTAGAGCTTTCAAATGACATTCAGTTTTGTTTTTGTACAACATCCACCAAACTATTCAATGACGATAATTCCGTCATGGCGCCATATTAGTGTTTCGATATCGAACCAACTTTAAATTGTGACGTGTATTGCAGCTGTCAGCACCCCACCTACCACTTATCAAAAATATATTGATGCGATAAGTTAAGCAGCTCAAGTGTTTTAAGTTTCTAATTCATACCTGTCCCTCTGTGTTATACTATAAGTTAATATAATAAATATATAATAATGCGTAGTATGTGAATTTAAAGTAAGAGTTTTAAAATCGATTCATAATAAAAACGAACTTCTCCAGCGCAATGACGCAAATGTCAACGATGCGAGTGACACTTGAAAGTACCCCAACTAATTACGTGCGTAGCGATTGTTGTCAATACAACAACAATACCAGCTCAAGTTGTCTTTGGTGGAGCGTTCGTTTAAATGCTTGTATTTGAATTTGAATTCAACGGTTATTGCTATTTGTATTGTTGCCTTTACATACATATGTATATGTATATGTGGAGTTTGTCTTTGTATTAACATTGTTTGTCTTTGTGCTTAATTATTTATTTATTTTAATTGAAATTTGTGTTTTTGTTGGTAAATAAAAAAAACAAACACACACATAGATACACGATAAATAAAGACATCAAAAAAATTTTCGTTGTTAACAACCGCAAATTACTTTGTTTTTTTTATTATTTTTTTAAACAAATTTGAAAAATTGGTACCATTTTATTAAATAAAAAAGTGTGAAGGAATTATTCAGTATATAACATAGAATGAAAGAAAAATGTAAATTTTTAGAAGAACCTTGTGTGAATATTTTATAAAAATATTTGAAATATTTTTTATTCATAACAAACCATCAGTGTTTTTTTTATCATATATACATCATTTATATCACAAGTGATTACTTTTAGTAAAAATTTTTAAAGCAGTCTACGTTTACAAAATTAAACTTTTTCTATTTATTTAACTATTTTGATGAAACAATATTTGCCGCTTTTAAGCAAGTGCAAATCACTTGCTGTATCATTAAGACAACACGTGCATCACTTCACTAACTTTTCCCAAACCTCACACTGTCTCTCACCAACAATCTAGAACCACTTTAGATATGAAGCACTAACTGAGTATCTCTCTGTAGTAATTTTAAGAGGCCAATTGCTAAATAACCGAAAATATTCCATATTTATTTCCACATTTATTGCTATTTATTTAGTTTTATTTTTTATGAGATGATTATCATTTGTTATTAAAGTAATGTCTCCCCCATCTCCCCCTGACTTACCTCATTCATGTATTCGGGTGCCGTTTGACCCATGGACAAGATATATGCAGCGCTGGCTTTACTCACACAGCTCTCATATTCCAAACCCAATATGACCATATATTGTACTAATTGATAGATAGATTCGTGTATATTTTGATAGATTTCTGGTATGCTATCACGGCGATCACTGGAGAGGAGAGAGCGAGAGTGAGAAGAAAGACACATTACTAGGGGTAACTGATAAAATATTGAGTTCATTGAGTACTTACTCGTCTGTGTAGCCATTTATGTGCAGTATTCGCATTTGTTTTATTATGGTGGTTTTGCCCGATTCCGCTGTACCCAGGAGCAGGATTTTTACAGCTTCGCGGAAATTTTTATGTATATCACTACATTGACGTTCTAGTTCTTTGGACGTCGGAGTTTTTAACTCGTCTGTGTGATGTTTTGATTGCCTTAGGCAGCGTAACATTCTGGAAAAAGAAGGAAAAATAATAAAATTAATATTGAAAGAATCAAATGAAAAATTTTATAGATTTCTATGGATTTCATGACAGTTATTCTGTGAAGATTATAGAGATCTTAATGCCTCATAATATACAAATTTTAAAAAAGTTAAAAAAAAGGTAGATATTGTAAATTTGTTTGTATTTTATAATTTTATAGTTATTTGCGTTTCCATCATAATAGTTGTATTCAACAGAAGTTTTAATTTTAAAAACAATTTTAATATTAAAATTAAATTTAAAAAAAAATTAAACGAAATTATACACACAAAACGGAAATATAATGAAACACTACATATTAATATTTAAATTATTATTTGTAGAAATTTTAATTATTAAAAATAAAATATAGAAATTTTTGTCATAGATAAGTATAAGAAATAAAAAATAAATAATATCCCATATAAAAGTACTTTTTATATACCATAATAATTACGATTCTATGAAAATACTTTGTGGAGCAATAAAATAACTTTTAGATACAGAAAAAGTACATTTAAGTACCATTTATGTACTTTTTGGTACAATAAAAGTACTTTTTTTGAGGTAATAAAAATACTTTTTGTACAATAAAAGTATTTTTTTGGTAAAATGAAATTGATTTCCGGTACAACAAAAGTATTTTTTTTGTACCATAAAGTACTTCTTGGTACAATAAAAGTACTTGATGTTACAATAAAAGTACTTTTTGGTACAATAAAAGTACTTTTTAGAGATAATAAAAATACTTCTTGGTACAATAAAAGTACTTTTTGAAACAATAAAAGTATTTTTTTTGGTAAAATAAGAATGATTTCCGGCAAAATAAAAGCACTTTTTAATACAATTAAAAGTGATTCTTGGTACAATAAAAGTATTTTTTGTTAAAATGACAGTACTTTTTATGTACCATAATGATTATGATTATTATTTAAATACTTTCTGGAGTAATAAAATAACTTTTAGATACAAAAAAGGACATTTCAGTACAATTAAGGTACTTTTTGGTAGAATAAAAGTACTTTTTTGAAATAATAAAAATACTTTTTTGAGGTAATAAAAATACTCCTTACTACAATAAAAGTACTTTTTTAAACAATAAAAGTAAAATAAGAATGATTTCCGATACACCAAAAGTACTTTTTGTTATAATAAAAGTACTTTTTCCTGCAACAAAAGTACATATTGTTAAAATAAAAGTACTTTCTATGTACCATAATGATTATTATTACCATAAAAATACTTTCTGGAGCAATAAATTAACCTTCGGATACAGAAAAAGTACATTTTAGTACAATTAAGATACTTTGTGGTACAATAAAAGTACTTTTTTGAGGTAATAAAAATACTTCTTGGTACAATAAAAGCACTTTTTGAGGCAATAAAAGTATTTTTTTTTGGTAAAATTAAAATAATTTTCGGTACACCAAAAGTACTTTTTGGAACAATTAAAGTACTTTTTGTTACTAGAAAAGTACTTTTTGTTACAATGAAAGTACTTTTTATGTACCGTAATAATTATGATTACCATAAAAATACTTTCTAAAGCAATAAAATAACTTTCGGACATAGAAAAAGTAAATTTTAGTACAATTTGAGGCAATAAAAGTATTTTTTTTTTAAATAAAAAAAATTCCGATACAACAAAAGTACTTTTTGGTCCTATAAAGGTACTTTTTGTTAAAATAAAGTACTTTTTGGTACAATAAAGTACTTTTTGGTACATTAAAGGTATCTCGACACAATAAAAGTACATTTTAGCACAATTAAGGTACTTTTTGGTACAAAAAAGTACTTTTTTGAGGTAATTTAAATACTCCTTGGTACAACAAAGGCAATTTTTGAGGCATAACAATTATTTTTTTGGTAAAATAAAAATGATTTTCGGTACAACAAAAGTACATTTTGGTCCTATAAAATAAAAGTACTTTTAAATAAATGTACTTTTTGTTAAAATAAAGGACTTTTTGGTACAATAAAGTACTTTTTGGTACAATAAAGTACTTTTTGGTACAATAAAAGTATTTCGATACAATAAAAGTATTTTTTTAATACACAGAAAGAATTTTTTAAAAAGCAAATAAAATACTTTTTAGTACAATAAACGTACTCTGTACGCCAAAAAAGCACTTTTTATAACAATGAAAGCATATTTTAATATTGCGACATTAAATGTTCATAATCAAAATCATTGGATTTTATACTAGAAGATTCGTAGTTAACTTTTTATAATTAATTACAAGTTAGAATTTCCATTAAATTGTCTTTATCATTATCTCCTACCTATCTACTTGTACTTAAAAAGTGATTATTTGAGATAATTTCATCATTATCTCAACAACGTATTTAAATGGCACGCGCCATAAGTTACACACTACAACCTGCTATAGTTTCCTTAACACATTGATTTCAAATTTAAACTTCCCAGAAGTCATAAAACTAAATTACATATCACATTTTTCCCACTACGTACTTCCAGCCTCAATTCATTCATTCAGTGCAATGTGAGGCGTTTTTTGAATAAACACCCACTAAAATTGTTTACAAAACAATACCGACGAAGTACTCCCCTATGGCAAAATTATATCTTTCCCATGTCTAACCGCATTTTGCACTGGTGATTTGCATATAAATCTGTTTGTCTCTATTTGTTAGTAAACATAAACATATTTACCTTTTGTTATACCGTCATTTCTTTATTTATTTACCTATTAGTTCCTATTTTAGCCATTTCGAGTTGAA
Source organism: Muscina levida (assembly GCA_964034835.1). NCBI lineage: Eukaryota > Metazoa > Arthropoda > Insecta > Diptera > Muscidae > Muscina > Muscina levida. Next base: position 16,371,781 of record OZ035883.1, on the reverse strand, counting down.
AACGTTTAATGAAAATCTCTTCGGCCCACTGATATAAATTGTTCAAAAGAATGGCTGCACGAAAAAAATAACTAAACAAATAATGAAGCCTAACACGCAACGTTATAAACATTGTATGTAGTGTTTTTCTGCTTTTTTTCTAATTAAGTATCGAGTCGTTTAGATATCGTGCGATATGTGAATTGTTGTGGCTGAAAAACAAAACAGATACAACATTTGCAATTAACTGCGAAAATGTTATAGTGGAGAAAGAGAAAACAAAACAATAAACTGGGGTTACCCTTTTATACGGGCGACATATTAGGTGTGTTTTGTCTTTTTACTATTAATAATCTGTTTATAATGTTGAGGTGTTGAAATTATACAACTAGATTTATTTTTTTTAATTTCCATAAAATTGCGAGTCTGTGTGTTGTACATAGGATTCTATATCTATATTTGTATTGATTTAAATTTATCAAATTTATTAGCAATGGTTTGTAAGTTTATTAGTATAGAAAATGTATTATAGGTGGCGCGTGAGTGGGTTAGAAAAATACTATATAATTATATTTAATATTTTATTTTGTGTTTAACGAAATAATTGTTAGATTACTTAATAAATTTGTACAATTTTTAATAATATTGCTATAATGAAGTGTTGGCCTAATGTAACAGCGATGATGTTTTATTCTCACTATAATACAAAAAAACACTGAAAAATTTCTTTCCTAAAAATATTGATAAGTTAGGGAGTCTGTGTGTTGTATATAGGCTTATAAACAGTTAGTTCTATTGCAGTGATACTTTAGATAATTGTTGCCTACTTATTTGCAATGGTTTGTCTGTTTACTAGTACAATAAATGTACTATAGGCGGCATTAAGAGTAAGAGTCTCGGCTAACTTTGGTGTTTTTTTTAATTCAATTCAAAACAACGATAAATTTTGTACACTTTTGTAACAGGCAAGTTATAGAAAACCATTGCATACTTTAAGGCAACCATACCTTATAACTTCTTTCTTTTTATTTGAAGCCATCAAATTTTGCTGACTAGTAAATAAAACATACCTTATATAATTTATCTATCCCCTGTTCTATCATTTCTCGGAAGTGCTTAATTTCCACCAAAAACCAAGAAAAGCACACGAGCATACACACCGCACTGCCGGTATCTTATCGCCTAATGAGAAATGTAGCCGCCGTCTGTGGGTTTCATTAAATGTAAGCTGAGGTATCATCTACTAATTAATTTTGTTGTTGAAACTTTTGTAATAATAACAACAATGACTTTCAATTTAGCCGCCCAATTGTAGTGGATTAATTGAATTCTTGTCTTCATGATTTCATCACAGAACAATATTTACATCTATGCCATGATTGTTTTGCAAGTAACTGAAGTAGTAATTTTCCTCTAAGTGCACAATGGGAGGGAATGGTTAAATGATTAGGATATAAGTACATATTGGTATATTTTTTTAGTTGCTGGACAACCTCTGAAATCTATAGTCTCATTGAAGTCTTTTGTCTATTAAATTATATTGCGGCGGCCTCACCTATATCATAGCGCCAGCGCCATGAAATAGGTTATAAACCATATTTATGGCTATTAAGGAAATTGTTAATAAAAAATTTCTAAATCTTTATAACTAATTCAAAGAAATTATAAAGAATAATTTTGGCGATATATGTGGAAATAATCAATTTATTAACATTTATACAAATATATTACAGATTTCCCTTAAGAGGCAACCAACCTTCAACTTGAAATGAATCATCGTCCCAAAACAAGTTAATTCTGAGAATTGAAATGTACTATACCCTCTTCCCTGCGATATGAGTGACAGACCGTTATCTGACAGGGAATAATCAGCACCCCACTGTATGCAATGTACCGTCATATCAAGTAAGACATGTAAAAGAAATCTTTTATATTTGTTTGTTATTTTGTTTTTAGTAAAAAACAAAACTTATTTTTCTATGAACTCTTATATACACAAAAATTAGATGACTTTTTAGTCAAAACAAGTTTTGTTTTTGTTTATAAAATTTAGATAATTATTTTTTTTGCATTCAAACCGGAAACATTTCACTATGTGTTTTTATTGCCGTTTTTTTTATTACATTTATCATTGAATCTGCCTCTATTTTTTTAATTGTTGTTACTCATTCACCCCCATTCTAGAGTCGCATTTGTTTAGAGTCGAGTGTTTGGTGTGTGAATTTATTTCACCATTGTTTAACAGAAGAGTGCCAAAAATGTTTTGGCTTAAGATACTATCGATTGATTCCCTCTGTCGCTGCTCTAACACCACGAAAAAAACCCCTTCTCGAAACGTGATTAAATATCATAATGAACCAAAAATCATCACACATTTGAGGCGTTAATGGCATTAAACTTATTTACTTAACACTTTTTGCCAGCCAGACAATGATTTTTTTTTATGTTTTTAATGATTTGAATTTCAATTTGATTAGAGTGGATTTTGGGGCGGAATCTAATGAAACCACGTGTTATGAAATTTATAAAAATAGCACGTAGTTGGTGATTGCAAAAAAATAAAAAAAAATTAATGTATATTTCATTGTCTTTTTTATAGCTTTGCTTCATATGCAAAAAAATAAGTGAATGGATGAAGAGACATCATAAAAAATGGTTGAAGCAATAAACCACTTTGTTCCAAATTGAATAAATAAAATAAATTAAATAAATTAACTAAAATAAATAAATTAAATAAATTAAATAAATTAAATAAATTAAATAAATTAAATAAATTAAATAAATTAAATAAATTAAATAAATTAAATAAATTAAATAAATTAAATAAATTAAATAAATTAAATAAATTAAATAAATTAAATAAATTAAATAAATTAAATAAATTAAATAAATTAAATAAATTAAATAAATTAAATAAATTAAATAAATTAAATAAATTAAATAAATTAAATAAATTAAATAAATTAAATAAATTAAATAAATTAAATAAATTAAATAAATTAAATAAATTAAATAAATTAAATATATTAAATAAATTAAATAAATTAAATAAATTAAACAAATTAAATAATTTAAATAAATTAAATAAATTAAATAAATTAAATAAATTAAATAAATTAAATAAATTAAAAAAATTAAATAAATTAAATAAATTAAATAAATTAAATAAATTAAATAAATTAAATAAATTAAATAAATTAAATAAATTAAATAAATTAAATAAATTAAATAAATTAAATAAATTAAATAAATTAAATATATTAAATAAATTAAATAAATTAAATAAATTAAATAAATTAAATAACTTAAATAAATTAAATAAATTAAATAAATTAAATAAATTAAATAAATTAAATAAATTCATTAAATTCATTATATTTATTAAATTCATTATTAAATTCATTAATTTCATTAAGTTCATTAAATTCATTAAATTCATGAAAATCATTAACTTCAGTAATATTCATTAAATTGATTAAATTCATTAAATTCATTAAACTCATTAAATTCATTAAATTCATTAAATTCATTAAATTCATTAAATTCATTAAATTCATAAAATTCATTAAATTCATTAAATTCATTAAATTCATTAAATTCATTAAATTCATTAAATTCATTAAATTCATTAAATTCATTAAATTTATTAAATTCATTAAATTCATTAAATTCATTAAATTCATTAAATTCATTAAATTCATTAAATGCATTAAATTCATTAAATCATTCATTAAATTCATTAAATTCATTAAATTCATTAAATTAATTAAATTAATTAAATTAATTAAATTAATTAAATTAATTAAATTAATTAAATTAATTAAATTCATTAAATTCATTAAATTCATTAAATTCATTAAATTCATTAAACTCATTAAATTCATTAAATTCATTAAATTCATTAAATTCATTAAATTCATTGAATTCATTAAATTCATTAATTTCATTAAATTCATTATGATCATTCAAATCTTTAAATTCATTAAATTTTGTTAAATTCATTAAAATCATTAAATTCATGAAATTCATGAAATTCATTAAATTCATTAAATTCATTAAATTCATTAAATTCATTAAATTCATTAAATTCATTAAATTCATTAAATTCATTAAATTTATTAAATTCATTAAATTCAATAAATTCATTAAATTCATTAAATTCATTATGATCATTTAATTCTTTAAATTCATTAAATTCATTTAATTCATTAAGTTCATTAAACTTATTAAATCCATTAAATTCATTAAGTTCATTAAACTTATTAAATTCATTAAATTCATTAAATTAGTTAAATTCATAAAATATATTAAATTCATTAAATTCATTAAATTCATAAAATTTATAAAATTCTTAAAATTCATTAAATTCATTAAATTAGTTAAATTCATTATGATCATTCAAATCTTTAAATTAATTAAATTTTGTTAAATTCATTAAAATCATTAAATTCATGAAATTCATGAAATTCATGAAATTCATTAAATTCATTACATTCATTAAATTCACTAAATTTATTAAATTCATTAAATTTATTAAATTCACTTAATTAATTAAATACATTAAATTTATTAAATTCATTAAATCTATTAAACTCACATTTATGACACCAATAATCATAATAGAAAAATTACAACAATTTTTTGTGTATTAACTAATTTTGAAAACTTACGTCATTTTACTCTTATTCAAATTGGATATTCTTTTATCTTAACGTTAAACCATTTTATCGAACTTTTAAAAGTTCACTAGTGAACTTTATATCTTTACTATTATTTTTTCCTTGATTTGTTTGGCCATTTCAACATTTGTCAATAAATACCGGTATTTATGAGTTTCACATGATATAAAATAGGTAACCATTCATCAATTAAAAAAATGCCAAAGACCAATTTTATCGCCATAGCTGCCATCATCATATAGATAACTGGCTGCATTTCAAGGAACCTCAATAACAATGGCCAATAATACATGAAAGATGATGGGGGGTTGAATGATGACTACTTGTGTACTCAAACAGAATGTTTAATAACTCTAATTTAGAGGAACTGTCTCATTATTTTTATTAAACTCAGCCATCAATTCGGCACCAATCTAACATATAGATTAAGTTTAGTATTTATTGACTATCTTCACTGTTAAATAACAGAACATTATAATTCATTTTCTATTGGTCATTTGTTTTAATCACTATCTGCAAATGGTAAAGAGACCTTACCTGTCAACTGCGATGACATTTTCAAGTATTCCAAAATCCATTGAAACATTAATTTGACAAGATAAGTCAGAATCTTATTTACTACAGAACAAAAAATAATTTCTATAACGGCGGCGCTACGACGGTGACAGAGAACAAAAACAACTATATAATATTTTATATATGAAATGTCAACATGAGTAATACGGTAAGAGAATGTTATATGTAGATTATTTATATAAATTAGGTAAATGTGTGTGCACATTCTGCCGACGGCCCCAGGTCCATAAAAATAGTCATGTGAGTAAGAATAAGTCTATATACAGTTAGTAAACGTGTGTTTGCGTGTGCCTACTAACATACATATGTACATACTAATTTAAATTGAGTTTATCTTGAAATCATAGGTCAGTTTAAAAATTTGATAGCTTAAGGTGACTGCATTTTGTGTTATCTTTCATGAGGTGGCGTTAACTTAACGCTTTGTTGTTATTGTTGTTGTTTCTCAGATTTCCTTAGCTAGATTTTTTATAGTTATTTTCCTATGACTTTCAATAAGCCCTCCGCTATAGTCTTCGTTTTTTACTCTTCCCTCTGGTATTGGAATTTTGTTCGACATCGATTTATCGATCGATCTATCGAATGGCACCAACACATTGACCACTACTGCGATAAGAAATGTCTGATTATGGATTTTATATTAAAATCTAATCACAAGACGCCAGTTTTTTTTAAAACGGATGCGAATTGTGATTGATTGCGATTATTAGGACGATAATCGGGTGAGACATAAAAAGAAAGGAGAGATTTGTCGAAAAAAAACTATGTATATATGTCACCAATATATCTAAAGAGTAAAAGGCAAAAACTAATGCTTTGTATGTATATATACATTTATAAAGTAGTGACTGTCAAGTACTTGTATTATTCTCCATTATCTTATGTCTTTACTGAGACATGTGAGAGATTTGCCAAATAATACACTTTATATAGTAGTGACAGTCTAATATTTAGATTAGTTAGGCAATAAAGTTCATCATTCAGTTAGTAGTGACAGTCTAATATTTAGATTAGTTAGGCAACAAAGTTCTTATAGCCAATAAATTACATAAGTAATATTTTGCGGTGATAAACATTTTATTAGGTTTTTTATGATGAAGAATGTTTCGCTATATAAATGAATTCGACTTCGCGATGTTCATAATAATTTTTAAAGAGTTTAATGTTAAGAACAAAATTAATCTTAAAATGTCCTTTAAAGATGAAATAGATAATTCTATTGTAATTCAAACCCTATATCATATAAGACAGTAACCTTCATATTTGTACAAATCCCATAATACTAATATAACTCTCCCATAGTTTACAGCTAGCTGACAATATTGATCTAAATACTCTTTTCCAGCCAAAGTTGTAAACTTGGTTTTCTATTGTTAAATATCTCTTCCATACAAAATACGAAAATACGAATCCCTAACCTAAGTTTACCTCTACTTGAATACTATAAAATTTGCTTTACTAGTTAAAAGTGTAAATACTTTGGATTTAGTTTGATCAGTACAGAGACTAGAAATGTAAACATGTATGTGTTTTATGTTATCCAAATAATTATCGTCTAAAGTGACCAACTATTATTAAATGTAAATAGAAATAAGTACAGAGTGATGTGACAAATAAATTAATAATATATTTTACTAAAACAAATAAAGAACGTCAGACTCGTCAGAGCCGTTGGTCTAAGTCCAAAGTTGAACATTTGCTATGAATATGAGAAAGTAAAGTGAAAATAAATGATTAATGCAATTTCAAAGCGAAATTTGATAATATTTAGTAACTAGCAACAACTTACTATTTAGACTTGACATTTGGTTTAGTTTGTTTGGTAAGGATACAACTTACGAAAATTATATATTTTAATATAATTATGTAATATTCTAAAGTGTTAGACATTGTGGTTATGTGGTTTAGTCAACGTGTATGTAACGTAAAAACTTTCCCCTACACATTAGTAAAAATATGGCAAAGTTTCATCTAAATTGGATGTGAAATATAGAAACATATATGCAACACACAGACACACTTTATATAATGTGTGTTTAAGTTGACAAAATAAATTAAATTAAGAATTTAACCAAAATCCGTTCCGTAATTTGCAGTTTTGCACAAGTTAGAAATTATATGTTTTTAAGCCGAATAAGAGTGTTAATGATGGAAATAAAAAAAAATTACGTTTATTTCAGAGAAATAAATATTTTCATCCACGAATTTTATAAATTGGTCATTTAACTTAAAAAGTACAACAAATATGATGGTTTTACTCGACTAAAGTCGATTTGTTACGTGGTATAGTTGTGAAAAGGGTATTATTTTGTATGTGTACCTTTGTCATTTCTCCTCAGCTTACTCAACTAAATTTATCTTAACAGTTTCACTGAGACTTCAGGTGATGATAAAACACTTTCGAACATGTACTAAAACTTATCAAACATATTACTACAAAAGCTGTCAAGCAAATATTGTGTCATTTGTTATAAAACGGGTATGATCAAAATTTGAGCAAAATCGGACAACTTAAAGCCGTACCCTAAAGAAGTCAAGGGTTAAATCTAACTACAGTCAAACTTCTCTATAGCGAATTTCTCTCTATACGTTTTTTTAAACACGTTTTCTCAAACATTTACCCCTCTTTAACGAATTTTCTCTATAACGAAATCGGCGAACCCAAGTGACAACTGTATATGAAAATGAGTTTGTGTTTGTTTATAGCCATTTTTTAGAACCGTATTGACTCGAAGTAAAATTTTCACAGAATGTAACTGTGTGGTTGGTGGTGAAAATAGCGTACTTACATTTTTCATATATCAATTGGGCAAGGCCCCGCCCATTGGACCCTATATGTTTAACCGCAATATCTGTAGGACTGTTTATCCAATCACCTTGAAAAATTTGTGTGGATGCATTTGACAACAAAGTGAAGTCAAGTCGCGATACAACAAAAAATGGGCGGCATCGAATCAGTGGGCGTGGCTTACAACTTGAAACTTTAAACGGCTGTATCTTATGAACTATAAGAGGTATACAAATGATATTTTAAAAGAATCCGTTACGTAACAGCCATAATAATAGTTTGGTCGCCCTGAAAATTTACAGTATAGTAGATAATATAACCTATTTGCAAAAACATTGGCAAAAAGTGCCGAGGCGCCGCCCACACACGTCAATATTTGACTTTTACATATTTACGAGGAAAAAAGATACAATTCCTGAATCGCACATTGGTAAAAACACGTTGGATTTACTAAAAATCTGACCTTTGACCTCTTTGGGCCACGGGAAATATTTATTCGATATTACTCAAATTTCAGGCATGTATTTCTTACATCAAGTGACAAAATATTCCGCTCGAAAATTTTTATATTTCCGCAAGAAAAATCGTCCATACATTTCGCTGCTGCCCTAATGTATATGTATGTTATGTCATACTGTTAAAAACTACATTTTATGTACTAAAATTTACTTTTGTGGTACTAAAAAGTACTTTTATTATACTAAAGAGTTCTTTTATTGCACTAAAAATTACTTTTATTGTACCAAAGAGAACTTTTATTGATCGAACAAAGAATTTTATTGTACCAACACGTACTTTATTGTACCAAAAAGTAATTTTAATATATAAACAAGTACATTTATAGTAACAAAAGGTACCCTTGGTGTACTAAAAAGTACTTTTATTGTAGCGAAAAGTATTTATTTTAATGTATTAAAAAGTACTTTTATTGTAAAAAAGGTACTCTTATTGTACTGAAAAGTAGTTTTATTGTACCTAACAAGGATTTGTATTGTTCCTAAGAGTTCTTTTATGGTACCAAAAAGTACTTTTAATGTAACAACAAGGACTTTTATTGTACCAAAATGTGCTTTTGCTGTATTAAAAAATACTATTATTGAAGCAAAAAGCACCTTTGTTGTATCCGAAAGTACTTTTGTTTTATAAAAAAGTACTTTTGTTGTATAAAAAAGCACTGGTGTTTTTTTTTTTAGCCAAAAAGCTTTTTGTTTACCAAAAAATGCTTTTATTGTTTAAAAAAGTATCAGAGAGTACTTGTATTGCATCAGAAAGTACTGTTTTTTTTGTCAAAAAGTACTCTTATTGTTCTGAAAATAATTTTAATGTATCAAAAAGTACTTTTATTGTACGAAGAAATAATTTTATTTTGTCACAAAGTACTATTGTTTTACCAAAACTCATTTTTGTTTTACTAAAAGCCAAAAGTACTTTTATTGTACATCAAGTACTAAACATTTGAAAAAAGTACTTTTATTGTACTATAAATTAATTTTGTTGTACTTGTAAAAAAAGTACCAAAAGGTACTTTTTTTGTATAACAAGAAGTACCAAAAAAATTCTTTTATTTTGCCAAAAAGTACTTTTATTGCAACAACAAAACTATAATTGTATCAAATAATACTTTTTTTGTACCATAAAGTAATTTTGTTATAGCAAAAAGTACTTTTGTTTTACCAAAAAGTACTCAAATAGCTCTAAAAAGCACTTTGAAACACACGAACAACATTTAAAAAATCTTTGAGCCTGCAAAAAATGTTATATTATATTGTCCAAGAAAATAACCAAAATAATTTTCTCCTACCCACACTAAACCCATTGTCAGTTGCCTATGCTACTTATATAATTATATTTTTCTTTTTCTAAAAATAACCAAAAAATGTTATCTTCATTAACATGTTTTTTTTTTGGAAAAAAAACAACAACACCCACTTGACCTCATCTAGTGTAATTTTATTATTAGATTTACAAAGTAGTTTATCAGTTGTTTGTTTATATTTATAAACATTTTATCATAATCTTCAACTATCTAGCTATCACTAACCAAATGGTTTAGAATAAACATAGACTATATTTTGTGTTACTAAGTTGTAAATTTAGCTAAATTGTTGTCAAACAAAACAACAATATAAAAAAAATGAAGGTGTAATGTTCGTCAACAAACAACATAATTAATAATTTTGGCTGATTTATAGCTAAAACTTATTGAGTTGGCTGATAACATTTTGTGGTTGTTGTTACTACTAACAGCTACTAAACGCATTGCAACAGAAATGTCAAAACGAAGGTTTTATTAAAAGGAAATTCCCTCAATGAAATTACAAATTATAGTTTATAAAAAAAATGTTATAGATATATCGCATACAATTTAACAGATGAATGGCACTATGCATAAGGCTTTGTATGTAGGAAATGTTAATTACAGAAGAAATAGTTTACTTAGATTTTAACAAAATCCTCTTCTGTAAAAAAGTATATTTTAAAGATATTTGCCTAGTCTTTAAAATACTTTTTAGATGTTTAAAAACGTGAAAATCTTAAATTGTTAGATAGCAGCTAAAGTTAACATAGCTCTGTAGTAACTTAGCCTATATCTAGAAAGATTTGTGTTTATTTGTATTTTCCTTACATTTTCAAAACTTATTTGTTTTGCTGGTTTACTAGTAAACCACCTGATGCTTCAAAAATATCTCTTTTTATTCTGCTAATTCTTAAAAGTAAAAAAAAAATATTTTTTCCCATTGTATTTTTTTTTGTATTTTTTCATTTAATTTCTACTTACTTTAGTTTCATTTTGGAGAATATTTTGGAAGCCGGTTGTTTAACGTTTTATCCACAAATTCAGAAAAAAATTGACTTTAATTACTATTAGTCACTGTCCGCAACACTTTTTTATTAAGTTTTTAAACTTGGTAGATTTCCTTGTTGTTTTTTGTTTTTGTATTGTATTATTTCCTTCTTTGTCTTTTCACTTAACTAAAAACAAGTGTAATGTTTTTTCTTTATCTTCCTTTATGTAGCCACTTGAATTACACTTGAATTGCTTATCATATGCGGGGAATCTTGGTCACAACCGGAATTAAGCTTTGAAGTTTAGATGTCATTACAAAAAATTCACACAAAAATTCTTTTGGTTTGTTTTTCTTATATTTTTGCAAATTTGTTTGTTTGTTATTTATTATTATGTTTCTCGTTCCGTTAAATTGCTGTTTAATTGATTTATTAACTGTGCTAATTAATATCTCTTTTTCTTTACTTTGATTTTCTTTTATATGTACTTTAACTTTAAGAACTTTTTTTAATTCACTTCTTATAGCAAACTCTCTTGTTTGGTATTTAATTTATTTAACGTCTAGTCTCTCTTTAATATCATCAGCGACTAAAAGCCAATATCTTGCCGCCAGTCGTTTATAAATGAAATTGCAAAAGAAGTTGTTGTTATTTATCGCCGCGGCTGTTGTTGTTGTGTGTGTGTGTGCGCAATTGTACCGACTGACCGACCGACCTCTCTAAAGGAGACGATCAATTATCAACTATCACAACATCATAGAACACACATGCACTAATACCACAGTATTAATAGTGTATCACAACCATACGATACGAGTGCGGCTAACAAACGAGCAACACCTGCGATAAGATTAAGTACAAACCGACATCACCACCCCCACCAATACCTCTTTTAACCCTAACAACACATAGAGTACCAAAGTACACTGACGTTCTATCTTCCATGTGAATATGTAAGTGAGTGAGTACGAGTACTTTCAGTCTGTGAAGAGAGCAACATACCGCCAGCCTCGGTTTTGGCCATAACCACGAGTATCAGTCAGGCGAACAGTTGAGCCAGAGATGGGACAAGTCAATTACTGATGAAGTAAGAGTAATAATAACTCTAAAACTACATTGTAACGCAGCAGAAAGAAATAGGATTAGTAAAAAAATATTGATGTGAAAATACTTTGGATTTGGAAGGAAGAATAAAAAATGATGTTATCATTCGCTTACTATAGGAAGAAAGTGTGCAATTCATTGTTGATATGACAATAATTATTGAGGAGGTTGAAGCGAGCTTGCAAATAATTTGTTAACGCGTTACCAAAATAATAACAAATAAATTTAAATTGTATTAAAAAGTTTTGGCTAATTTTTAAGGTAACAACAATAAAAATACTTGTTGATGCAATAAAAGTACTTGATACAATAAAAGTGCACTTTCTTTATATATAAAATTCTACTGTACGTGTGTTGTGACTGAACTCCTCCTAAACGGCTGGACCGATTTGCATAAATTTTTTTGTATGCGTTTGGGTGGCGCCCCGGATGGTTTAGATTTACAATTCGGTCCAATTGGACAAAGGGGCGTGGCACCGCCCATACAACTTGAAAATCAAAAGGGCTATATCTCATGAACTATCAGAGGTATGAAGATGAGATTTGGTATATATGTTGTTGGAGCAGTATTAATTACAGTCAGGGTGGAAGTGGGCGGTGCCACGCCCCCTTTTCAAAAATCGCTCTAACGTTTTTTGTAATAGACCGATTGATACGAAAATTTTACCAAGTGGTACTGTTGACCTGTTGATAGTCCCTGGCTATAATAAGTTGTGATTGGATAAAGGGGCGTGGCACCGCCCATACAACTTGAAAATCAAAAGGGCTATATCTCATGAACTATCAGAGGTATGAAGATGAGATTTGGTATATATGTTGTTGGAGCCGTATTAATTTCAACCAGGGTGAAAGTGGGTGGTGCCACGCCCCCTTTTAAAAAACCGCTTTGCAGGCCTTTCCAATAGACAGATTGGTACGAAAATTTTACCAAGTGGTACTGTTGACCTGTTGATAGTCTCTGGATGTATTTCGTTGTGATTGGATAAAGGGGCGTGACCCAGCCCATACAACTTGAAAATAAAAAGGGCTATATCTCATGAACTATCAGAGGTATGAAGATGTAATTTGTTACATATGTTATTGTTGCAGTATGAATTACAGTAAGGGTGGAAGTGGGCTATTCCACACCCCTTTTAAAATAAGTAGTTATAACTGTCAAAATTCCACAGTATAATGCAGTTCGCCTAGAGATATGAATAGTAAGGTGGGCCATCTTTTATTTGCAAAAATCGTAACCAAAATCGGAATCTACGATGAATAATAATAAGCAGAAAGATTTCAGATAAAAATTTTTTTATTTTTAAATGAGCACAAACCGAAAACTCCTGCGTAAAACTGACTTCCAAACTAACTAAATGAAGTATTACAGAAGTAAATCTATGTATTGGTTAAAAAGTTATGGCCTCTAAGTGTTGGCATACAGAAAACAATGTCAAAAATATACCATTCTCTTCTTCTTGGTCTCCAAGCATCGGAATAGTAGGTAAAAATTACAGCCGGGGCCCAAAAGTCTGAAGGTTTCAATAGTTGCTCATTGTTAAAAAAATATGTCTACCTGAAATCTTCATGCTTCTCAGCGCGAACTAGGTATTGATGATCGTGGATTCCGATCAAAAATATTGATCCGCCTTAATGAACAGGCTATATGGAAGGTTTAGGAGGTGTTTATGGCTAAAGGCATGAAGCTTCAAACGAAATTTTCATTTGCGGTCAATAGGAGTGATTTTTACGCCCAAAGACATAGTTAGTATACAGACGGTTCCCGCTACTACAGATAAATATAAAAATTAAATTTTGATCTTTAGAGGAATTTCTGTTTTCGATTTGTGAAAGAAGTGTTTTTTCTCCCTACATACAGACAAAACTTAATCTACATGACGAAACTGTAGATACGACTTAGATGATGAACTTTTTACTATCGTCATAGAGCCTATCATATTTAGAATTTAAAACCATAAAAGTTAATTAGTTAACTTCCATGTTAAGGAGTTACTTGAAATTAGTTACATAAATTAATAAACTCAACATATTATTGTCGAGCTTAAGTAGCGTTTTAAAGTACTTGGTAGACCTAAATGTGAAATATATTACAAGTTAATATGCAATTGCGAAGCATTGCCGGGCCCACTAGTGTTACAATAAAAGTACTTTATGATACAATAAAGTATTTTTTTTAAAGTGATTTTAGGTTCCACAAATATACTTTGTAGTACCATACAAGTACTTTTTAGATAAAATTATTTACCTTTTGGCACAATACAATCCATTTTAATACTGTGGAAGTAATTTTAATATATCAACTATTTTTTTAATGAAACCAAAAAGTACTAAAACAAAATTTATATTCTAATTACAATAAAAGTAATTGATCATACAATAAAATAACTTCCTTTATAAAGGAAGTTCTTTTTGGTACAATAAATTTACTTTTTCTTACAATAAATGTAGTTAAGGACAAAATAAAGTACTTTTTGGATACAATTAAAGTAATTGTTACTTTTAAACAAAAGTAAAGTAAAAGTACTTTTATTATATTCGGTACATCAAAATTATAGGTACAACAATCTACTTTTTAGTAAAATAAAAGTATTTTCTAGTCAAATTAGTTGATACCATTAAAATACTTTTTGTACAATAAAAGTACCTTGTGGGAATAACAAATGAATTTTTTTAGTAAAAAATAACTTTTTGTAAAATAAAGGAAATTTTTGCGTAATTTCTTTTCTTCTTTTTGATAAAATAAAAGTACTTTTTGGGTATTATAGAAGTATTTTCTGGTACAACATAAGTACGAATTGTTACAATAAAAGTACTTTTACAACAAAACTACTTTGTTGGTTCAATTAAAGTACTTTAGAACAATAGAAGTAAATTTGGTACAAAAGTATTTTTTGATAAAATTTTTTTTCAGATTTAACAGAAGTTATTTGTGGTATAATAAAAGTACTTTTTAGAACAAATATATATATTTTTTTGATATAAAAAGTACTTTTTTAGTATAATGGAAGTAATTAACCAGTTTTTTTTTATTGTTTTAAAGAACTGAAACAAAAATCCTTTTTTGGTACAACAAAATTACTTTTTGGTACAATAAAAGTACTTTTTGGAAAAAAGTTAAATACTTATTGCTGCAATAAAAGTACTTTGTGGTACAATAAAAGTACTTTTGGGTACAATTCAGGTACTTTTGGGTACAATTAATTTGTTTGAACAAAAAAGCTACTTTTTGGTACAATCATAGTACTTGAGATAAAAAAAAAACTTGTTGACATAATTTAAGTATTTTTTTTTTGGAAAAAATAGTACTAATAGTACATTTTTGTATCACAAAAGTATGCATACAACAAATGTACGTTTTAGTAATATACAAGTACTTTTTGGTTAAATTAATGTACTTGTTAATACAATGATAGGTCTTTGGGGTACAATAAAACTTATTTGTGATACTATAAAAGTACTTATTGGCAGAATAAAAGTATGTTTTGGTACAGTAAAAGTACTTTTTTTTATTAAAATATAAGTATTTTTTGGGTACAGTTAAAGTTCTTTTTGATACAATAAAAGTACTTTTTAGGTACAAATAAGGCACTTTTTGGTACAATAAAAGTAATTAATGGTGCAATAAAAGTACTTTTATTGTAAGAAAACGTAATTTAATTGTACCAATAAAATCACTTTGATAAACCAGAAGCATTTCGGTACACAAAAGTACATTTAGATATATTTTGACACAAGAAAAGTACTTTTCGGTACAACAAAAGTGCTTTTTAGGTACAAGTAAAGTACTTTTGTGCACTTAACTTATTTTTGGGAACAGAAAAAGGACGTTTTGGTATAAAATAAAAAACTTGTTTACACAATAAAAGTACTTTTTGTGAAAACAAAGGTACTTTTTGGTATAAAAAAGTTATTGTTGGTACAATAAAATTACTTTTTGGTACTATAAACATAGTTGTTGGTCCAACAAGAGTACTATTGAGTATATGTGAAGTAAAATCAAAAATGCCAGACGGAAATATTGTGCTACTTGATGTAAAGAATATATGACGTAAATTTGAGTAAGATCGGACAAAGAGGTCAAGGGTCAGCTACTTAGAAAATGCTACTTCTTTACCAATGTTCGATTAAGGAATTGTATTTTTTTCTCGTCGAATATTGATGTTTGTGGGCGGTTCCAAATAGCCTGGTTATATCTCTGCTATTCTTTAAAATTTTCAGTACGATCAAACTGTTATAACGGTTTCATTTAAATGGGGCTTGGCAATGCCCACTTCCACCCTGGATGTAGTTCATACTGTACCAACAACACATTCCAAATACCAAGTTTATACCTCTTATAGTTCATGAGATACATCCTTTTTAAGTTTCAAATTTTAAACCACTCCCACTGATCCGATCCCGCCCATTTTTGTTGGATCTCAAAATTTGCTGCCAAATGCATCCCACAAATGTTTAAGACGATTGGAGAAACAGTTCTCCACATATTGCGGTTTCAGAAATAGGGTACTATCAAGAATGGGACTACCCTATTTTCACCACCGACCACATAGCTACATTCTGTGAAAATTTCAAAAAGATCGGTGAAGCCGTTTTCAAGTCCATACGGTACTAAAAATGCAAACAAACTCAAACTTATTATCATGTACTTATATATAGATTTGACCTTTGACCTCTTTGGGACACGGCTTAAATTTGTCCGATTTTGCTTAAATTTTGACCATAGCCGTTTTATAACAACTGACATAATACTCCGCTCGGGCATTACCGAAGATCGAAAAATGAATGTTCGCTGCCACCCTAATATGCATACTCCAAATCTTTGCACTGTATTCTAGTAGGTTTTTAGATACATTTTGTACTAACCTGTTCAAAGTCCTTTTAAAGTACATATTGGCAAGTGTTTTATCATAATTTCCTACATACCTGATTGTACTTTAAGAGTGGCTCTTTGAGAACGACAACTCTTTTTTACAAAGCTGTTAAACCCTCATTAAAACTTGGTGCGACGAATTGAAGAGAACGAATAGAATACCCATCTGTTTCAGGATTTATTTTCTAGTAAACCAGCATTTCAGCATTCGTTTGCTACTAGGGGATTTCCCAACCGGATTTCTACCGTTTCCAAGTAGAATACTTTATATAGACATTGTATCAGTTCTGAGAATTCAATCGAATATTCTACAAGACAACGCGTAACACAACATCAAAAAACATTTGTTGTACGAAGATAAAAACAACATGAAATATTGAATTGAAATATTTGCAACGAACAACGAACAACAATTAATTTATCTAACAATATGACATTTTTTTATTTGCCAAAAGGTTAAATTAGTCCCAGCAAATAAAAAGGGGCGAAATACAGTTGAGCTTCTCTATGACATAGTCACTGGGGATCGCCGATTTCTAATTTATAGAGAAAATTCCTTATAGAGAGGTAAAATATCAGGAAAATGCTATGTTCTTAAAAAATCATTATAGAGAGAAATTCGGTACAGAGAAGTTCGTTATAGAGAAGTTCGACTGTATCATTGATTCTGTAACAGTTCTTTAGTTGTTAATGTTTTCATTAGCATAGAAGTTCTTTTAAAAGACTTTCAATAGTACCAACGTAATATTGAATTTATAGAAGTTTTTACGTACTTGTTAGTGGACATGGGGCTGATTTGAGATGAATTAGATATGAATATTACATTACATTTTTCTTACATCACGAGTACTACATCAGCGCTAGTATAGTCATAATAAAAAAAATTGTCTCCATCCTATGCTTAGCTCATGTAAACAACTTTAGTTTTTCACTAAATATGATATTTTCATGTCCTAATATGAACTTATTGTGCTCCATAGGTAGTCATGTGGCATGTGGGGACGAGGGACAAAATCGACATTTTACAGAAGAATTTATTACGAGATTAAAGTTTAATGGGTAAATAGATAACACAGTACAACACATGATTTGAGGCTTAATTCTGAGAACTGCACGTAAAAGTAGCCCCAAAAAAAAAGAAATTCTGCATCATTCGTTTTATCAAGATACATGCCATGATAATTTAGTATCGATTTGAAGTTAGTAGAAGTTAGGCCCTTATGTTATATTGTTATATGGTGGCGTATGATGATCATTAGTAATATTCCACGTAAATCATACGCCACGGAGTACAACAGTTTTATTGCAAATGCTACAAAATAAACCTAGTTCAAAGTCATGTGATGAAAGGAAAAGTCAAACTGTGCCTTATGTACTTACTTACTTACTTAACTGGTACTTCTATGCAATCCCAGTGGATTATATACCGCACGTAGAAAAATATTATAAGCGCCTCGATCTTCTGCGCTTCTTCTCCAGTTAGTCACACCGAGTTCTGTAAGGTTCTCAGTAACCTGGTCTTTCCAACGGAGTTTTGGTCGCCCTCTTCTGCGCCGTCCATCGAGTTCATTGTCGAAGACTTTTCGAGCTGGAGCATTTTCGTCCATGCGTACAACATGACCTAGCCAACGCAACCGCTGAACCTTAATGCGTTTGACCACGTCAATGTCAGCGTACAGCTCGTACAGCTCATGATTCATACGACGCCGATACTCTCCGTTAACGATGATGGGGCCATATATTTATCGGAGTATTTTTCTCTCGAATACCGCCAGAACCGATTCATCTGCTTGTGTCATAACCCAGGATTCTGAGCCATACATTAAGACAGGTAGAACCAGTATCTGGTATAGCTGGAGTTTTGTTCGTCGAGAGAGGGCTCTGTCATTGAAACGCTTGCTTAGTCCGTAATAGTATTTATTTGCAAGCAGGATTCTTCTCCGGATTTCTAGGCTGACATTATTTTCTTTGTTGATGGCGGAGCCTAGGTAGACAAAATTATCTACCACCTCGAAATTATAGTTGTCAACGTTCACGCAGTTTCCCAAACGAGTAGATTCTTTGTTCGTTGAAACTAATAACTTCGTTTTGTCCTAGTGCCACTCGTCTTTACTGCAGCTTTTCTCATTATCATCTCCATCACAATGTTGAAGAGATCGCACGATAGGCCGTCGCCTTGTTTTAGGCCTCGTTTGATATAGAATGGCTCCGTAAGGTCCTTGCCAATCTTCACTGAAGACTTCGTGTCAGTCAGCGTCATTCCGCAAAGACGTATCAGCTTCGCTGGAATACCAAACTCAGCCATGGCTTCAAGTAATTTCTGCCGTATCGGGCTGTCGAAGGCAGCTTTATAGTCGACAAAAAGATGGTACGTGTCGATCTGTTTCTCTTGTGTCTTTTCCAGGATTTGCCGAAGTGTGAAAATCTGGTCAGTTGTTGATTTTCCAGGTCTAAAGCCACACTGATAAGGTCCGATCAGGTTGGATAACACTGGCTTTAGTCTTTCACATAGCACACTCGACAGGACCTTATATGCGATGGGTAAAAGGCTGAACCCGCGGTAGTTGGAGCACACACTTGGATCACCTTTTTTCAGCACAGGACATAATACGCTTACATTCCAATCGTCGGGCATGCATTCTTTAAGCCAAACCGTGCACAAGAGCTGGTGCATGCTCGTTATCAACTCCTCGCCACCGGACTTGAAGAGCTCTGCGGGCAGACCGTCGGCACCGGCTGCTTTGTTGTTTTTCAACCGCGATATTGCTCTTCTTACCTCGGCTTGACTTGGTGGTGGGCAATCTAAGCCGTCATCGACAATTGGCGTGATAACTTCACGTGCGCTGCCTTCTGGAACCAGCAGTTGCTGGAAGTGTTCTCTCCATATGTGCAGCACACTTTGCGTATCCGTGACCAGATTTCCATCACTGTCCTTACAGGTGGGGAGGCCATTACCGTATCCATTTGCTCTTACTTTCTGGTAAAATTTTCGGGCCTCACCTCTATCCCTGTATCGCTCAATATCCTCGTTCTCCCGTTCCTTCATCTGACGTTTTTTTCGCCTAAATAGCTGTCTCGTCCGTTTTGCTTTCTCCTTATGCCGTTCCCTAACAGCACGGGTTGCAATTGGCTGTAGCGTTGCCATATAAGCAGCATCCTGTTCCTCAGACGCTATGCGACATTCTTCATCGTACCAGGATTCGTCTGAGCGCCGCTTTTCATATCCGAGCACGGTTTTTGCTGCGGTTGCCATGGAATG
Source organism: Muscina levida (assembly GCA_964034835.1). Classification (NCBI taxonomy): domain Eukaryota; kingdom Metazoa; phylum Arthropoda; class Insecta; order Diptera; family Muscidae; genus Muscina; species Muscina levida. The sequence continues at coordinate 16,351,739 of OZ035883.1, read as the reverse complement.
CGCAATATGCTGCCACTGTGTATCGGGAACGTCAGAAGTAGAGGCGTTGTGTCGTAAAAGTTGGGAGAGTTGGTCGGAGTAGGCAGTAGCTATCTCTGGGGTTTGCAGCTTCGCGATGTCCAGCTTTCTTTGTGTTTGGTTACGTGCGTTTTTCGCTCTGCTCAATCTTGTGCGAACCTTGGCTGCAACCAGGTAATGATCCGAGCCAATATTAGCACCACGGATCACACGCACGTCCATGACACTAGATGCATGCCTGCCATCAATTACAAACATGATCAATTTGATTTTTGGTGTTTTGATCGGGGGATAGCCAAGTTGCCTTGTGGATATCTTTGTGCTGGAATCTGGTTCCACTAACTACCATGTTCCTTCCCGCTGCGAAGTTAACCAGCCTAAACCCGTTGTCTGACGTGTCGGTATGCAGGCTGAATTTACCGATCGATGGACCAAGAACATCTTCCCTTCCTATTTTTGCATTAAAGTCTCCCAGAACAATTTTAATGTCGTGGCCAGGGCAGCGGTCGTATGTTTCCTCTAGGCGCTCGTAAAATGCATCTTTAATCTCATCGTCTTTATCTTCCGTCGGGGCGTGTACACAAATCAGCGTGATGTAAAAATATTTCGCCCGGATGCGAATGGTGGCTATTCGGTCACTTACGGGGTTAAACCGCGAGACTAGGTGTCGAAGTCTCTTGCCGACTATGAAACCACATCCAAATTCGTGTCTTTCTGCATGGCAGCTGTAAAAGATGTCACAGTTCTTTCGTCGTGTGCATCCCTGTCCCGTCCATCTCATTTCCTGTATGGCGGTGATGTCAGCCTTGTATTTGTCGAGGACATCCGCCAGTTGGATAGAGGCACCATCTCTGTAAAGAGTTCGGACATTCCAGGTGCATATCCTTAAATCATGGTCCTTATATCGTTTGCGGGGGTCGTCAACATTTGGGGGGGTTCTTGTTATATTTATTCTCCGTGTTTTCATAATAAATTTTGTTTAAGGAGAGTGGCTTATTAGGCCACCGCTCCCGATCCTAGTTTCTTGGGGCTGCCAAAGCCACTAGGAGAGCCTGTGTTGAGCTTCAGTAACTTCTGTTACCTAATTCCTAAGACGCATCGGTGGTAGCATGCCGATTAGGTTACTCAACGTTTCGCCTTCTAACTCTAGCTAACTTCTAAGCGGTTGCTTTAAAGTCATTGCCCAGGGAATACTTGGTCTAAGACCGGAAGTAGTTAGCTGCTTGGACAGTGCCGCAAAGGAATCGATTCTGGTCACTCCCAAGTGAGTGACAATCAGTAACTTTCAGCCTCTGGGCAAAGTCCCATTCCTTATGTAGAGAAACGTTATATGAACAGATTAAAGGAATTGTAATTCTTAATTCTTTTAAATTTGTTTCAGCTAAATCGGACTAGTGAAAATGTCAAACAAAAGAGCCTAAAACGTGACATATTTCCCTATACGATACTTACTATCTTAAAATCGATATTAAATTATTATGGCATGTATCTTGATAAAACGAATGATGCAGAACTTTTTCTTTCTGGAGCTAATTTCACGTGCAGTTCTCAGAATTGAGTCCCAAATCAATGAGCTGAATAATGTTGTACTGTGTATTCTTTGTTTTTCTTGTTTTAGACATAAATAAAACACAATTTTCGAAAATGATATATACATAATCGAATTTTTAAAATTCCAAATGTTAGTAATGTTGCGTATGTAATAAAAAAATAATATAATTTCACATAATTAAAAAGCTCTCTGTATTCGATTAGAACCAAGTATTTTTTTATACAGTGACTATTAACAATTACGTAGGTTCCTAAATTTATCATCTCTGTCATCTCTATTAGTTTTTTGTCCAATCATTCTATGGTGATGTATCACTGTTCGCCCTCTCTCTCTCTCTCTCTCTCTCTTACTTTTCGTATGAACCATCGTCAACTAATACTCTCAAGTGGCGCCTGCCTATACCTCGAATGATACTCGCACATTACTGTGTGAGAGTCGATTAAAATCTACCGTAATTTAAATAGAGAATTCCATTGTGGGATTTTACCACATTTAGATGGTGGTGTTGGGCAGCCTTGTCAATTTGTCAGTTTTGTGACAGTTTTGAAGAGGAGAGAAATTTGTTATTTTTTAACATATTACTTGCTAGATAACATTTCACTGAGCGAAATTGTTTTGATAATGGTATAAACAGTAATTGATATTTGTGATATTTTCATTAAGTAAAAAAAAAATATAAATTAAATTGATACATTAGTATTGACTTTTGTACCATCTGATTGACAAATACAACAAACAACAATTGGAACTTGAAAATATTTGATTGTCGCATCTTGAGATTGTCGTTAATGTTAACCTTTAAGTGCATAATATTGTTAAAAATATTGGGTTATTGGGTTAAAATATTGCACTTAAAAGTGTCAAAAAGAGTTAAACAGAACAAGATTATAAATATCTGTGAATAAAAATCATTTATTAGATAAGTTGCACGTTTAATTAAAAATCATCTGAGTTTTAGATAAATGTTTCGCAACGTGTATTAATATTTTATAAGATTTAAAACGATATTTTGCACGTCTTAATTTTGTAAATGCCTTAGGAGCTTTGAATCGACAATGAATCGAATTACAATAGAAATATAAGTGGTCAAGATGGTTCCAAACATTGATAGAATTTTAAAAGTTTATAAGCACATGAATAAATGTAAAAAATGTCGAAGAAAAAAATGGTTACCCACTCCCAATTGGTCTTCAATTTATGAAAACTTAAACCAAAATTGGAGCCGTAACCCTCGAATCTTCTTGGATGAATGGACTATATTTACTTAAGTTAGAATGCTTAATTTAAAAGTTTACAAATACTGAATATACTAAATTTGGTATTATTCTCGTATATTATATTATTATATAAATTGTTTATTAAAATATGATTTATGTTATGACGTGTTTCATGATTACAATATTTGAAATAAATTAAATATTTTTTGGAATTTGAGATAACTTTTTCGAATAGTTTTGTTTTTTTAATAAACAACAATTAATTACGAAAAAAATAAACTATCCTATATATTTGTGGTGAATTAGAAATAGTGCTTAAGTCGACTTATGAAAAAATTTTATTATTTTTTTTTTGACCATAGCTCCTTAAATTAAATAATTTCTGAATTGGAATGTACAACAATGTGTTCCTTAATTATACTAGAATCACCATAAGTTTTTAAAAATAAGGTTTTAACTTGGAAATTGCTCTCCTGCAAAATCAGACTTAAGCAGTTTGATTCTTTGTTTGCATTTTTTATGTACCGTATAGACTCGAGAACGGCTGGACCGATCTTGAAATTTTCACAGAATGTAACAATATGGTCGGTGGTGAAAATAGGCTACTTGAATTTTATATATATCAAGTGGGCGTGGCCTCGTCCACTGGACCCAATTTTTGAAACGCAACACCTGGAGGACTTTTTCACCAATCGCCTTGAAAATTTGTGTGGATGCATTCGTGATCCAACAAGGAATGAGCGGGATCGGATCAGTGGGCGTGGTTTACTTCATGAAATTTTAAACGTGTGTATCTCACGAAATATCAGAGGTATGAAGATGATATTTGGTATATATGTTGTTCGTACATTTAGAATTACAGCCAGGGTGGAAATGGACGGTGCCACGTCTTTTTTCAAAAATGGCCCTGACGTCCAGTTTGCGGTTCCACGCCCTTTTCAAAAATCATTCTGACGGCTGTTATAATAGACCGATTGATAAGACAATTTTACAAAGTGGTACAGTTTACCTGTATATAGTCCTTGGCTATACTTGGTTGTGATTGTATAAAGGGGCGTGGCGCCGCCCATACAACTTGAAAATTAAAAAGACTATATCTCATGAACTATCAGAGGTTTGAAGATGAGATTTGTTTTACATGTTGTTAGTACAGTATGAATTACAGCCAGGGTGGAAGTGTGCTGTGCCACGCCCCTTTTCAAAAATCATTCTGACGGCTGTTATAATAGACCGATTGATACAAAAACTTTACAAAGTGGTACTGATGACCTGTTGATAGTCCTTGGCTGTACTTGGTTGTGTTTGGAGAAAGGTGCGTGGTACCTTCCATAAAATTTATGACTCTTTTTGGCCTTCATCTGTTTTTTTACCTCTAGATAGATAATATTTGACACCCAGATAGCCAAGGTAATACGAATATGAATATGCAGACGACATTTTAATTTCGGATCAGTGGGCGGAGTGGGCATGGCAAAATTATATCTTTATCTAAAAAGATACAAATTTGGTACACAGGTAGTACTCGACAACAGGAATATGAATATGCAGACGGAATTTTGGATTTTGGATCAATGGGCGGAGTGGGCATGCAAAATCTGTATTTAAGCCCTAGAGAGATAAAATGTGACACAAAGATAATACTCGATACTAAAAAGTACAATTTAATTTATCAAAAAGTACATTTATTGTACCAAAAGCACATTTATTGTATTTAAAGGTATAATTAATTCTACCGAAAGTACTATTATTGTCTAAAAAATGGAAATTTATTGTACCAAAAAGTACATTTATGGTATCAAAAAGTACATTTATTGTACTAAAAAGTACATTTATGGTATCAAAAAGTGCATTAATTGTACCAAAAAGTACATTTATAGTATCAAAAAGTACATTAATTGTGCCAAAAAGCACAATTTACTGTACCAAAAAGTAAATTTTTCGTACTAAAAAGTACAACTTATTGTACCAAAAAGTATAATTTATTGTACCAAAAGGTACAAATTATTATACGAAAAAGTAAAATTTATTGAACCAAAAAGGACATTATTTGTACCAAAAAGTAGATTTATGATATTATAACGTATTTTAATGGTACCAAAAAGTACAATTTATTGTACCCAAAAGTATTTTTATTGTACACAAAGAGCATATTCATTGTAGATTTTGCCCGATCTTGCTTATCTTACAAATTATCAAAAAGTATTTGAATGGTACCAAAAAATACAATTTATTTTACCCAAATAGGATTTTAATTGTACACAAAGAGTACTTTTACTGTAGTTTTTGACCAATGTTGGTAATTTTCTAACTAAACCACAGCATAGAGGATAGTAGCTTGCCTACCAAATAACAGCTCGATAGCTCTTATACTCCGACTGTAATTACGGGTACAGACTTTAGGACGGATTTCTTAAAATCGACTCAGAATTCATTATATATCTAGCTTTTCTAGCTTTCCCGGTTCGAGTTGCTAATGTTAACCCCAATAGTATAGTTTCCCGACAGGAACTTTTTTACTGGTTAGAACATTTTTATGATTTTGCGCTATGAACAACTGAAAATGGTAATTTATCAATAATTTCACGAAAAATATGCACTTTCACAAGGCCAAAACTGCCTGACGGAGCATTCCAATGCTTTTGCGATGTACTAGAGAGTTGATAACTATTGTCTTGGCGACAATTTTTGTGTTAGTATTGAATCGAAAATATCAATGGTTTGGCTGTTATAGGCCAAAATATGTAAAAAAACGTGACAAAAAGTGGTGAATTTTCTACATTATTGACTTTTAAACCATGAAATCGAAGTTTTTTCTAAGTAATATGTTCAGAGAAATTGTAGCCCGAGACAATAGCTACAACCTTACTTGTGAAAATAAGTCAAAATTTAAAATAGTTTACGAAATATGAGCCCAAGAAAATTTGCAAATTTTCCAAAGAAATAAAGTGTGAGAAAAAACTGCCAAAATCTGGAAGCTCGATTTTTACCGTAGACATATGGTCTAGTGGACTTTTTTTGCTCAGTACAATCCCAAGAACCAGAAACGCGCCCATTCTCTCCATACCAATCGCCCCACCCTAATAAACATTTTAGGGAGATACCTGAAGGTGCTTGGCTGGATTTTTTTTCTCCAAAACTTTGTAATGAAATTAATTTCCCTTTACACCACATGAATGAGGTATGGGATAGCTTCTAGCGTTGTTGTGAAATAACACGCTCTCTTTTTTAGATTCACAACAAGCGGCACCTACTTGTTTATCGACGAATGTGAACATCACTGTTTGAGAAGCTTTTACTAGACATGCCGATTATCTCGACACTTTTACTGCGAAGTTGCTGACGACAACATCGTGGTGGCCGGTAATGAAAGAAAAATGTAGATGACTGAGGCCGGGAATCGAACCCGGAATCTCCCGCATGGAAGTCGCGTGTTCTAACCACTATGCCACTGCCGGACACGATCGCGTTGGTTGTATTGATATTATTACTTGTTTTCTAAAGTGGGCGGAATGGTACATTTGTATGGGAGGTATCAGAAGGGGCATGACCATGTAGCCCATTTGCAATACCGCAGGTAGTTTTGAAGAAATATTAAACCATGGTAAGTTTCAAAACAATTGGTGGTCTTTTGCAATTTATCGTGCGTACCAGCCGGACAGACAGACGGACATGGCTCAAATGACTTCAAAAGTCATGAATCGAATTTGGTTCAAAGAAACCTAGAGTCTAAAGTGACTCCTTCTATGTGTTACACATTTGGGTCGTATCAAATGATATTTACCCTCCTGAGGGTATAAAAAACAATGAATTTACTAGGATTTACCAAGAACCTGACCTTTGACCTCTTTGAGGCACGGGAAATAATTGTACGATATTTTATGACATTTTGTGTCCCCCTTTGATATCAAATGATCTAACAACTGTTTCTGAAAATATTGTCATGAATACACACACATCCGATTATCAATGTCGTTTCTAAATAACTGCCATCGTTTAACCTTAAGAACCTATTTGCTGTCATAAAATCAAACCTAAAAGTAAAAGTTCCAGTTAAATCGTTTGACTTCTATGAATAATATATTTTTTGTACTCACGCTAATGTTGTTTCACATATATAGGTCACATGTGTAATTGTATTTACATTGTATTTTATCCAAATACAATAATAGGCGCTATGTACATAGTATCTTGTAGCGTAGGCTCGACTTTTATGTGCTATTCTTTTGAATACATATGAATATATTCTTAGCTTTCAGCAGAAATGTGTTAATTTGTTAACAAAAAAAAAAACATTTATTGTTAATAACTTGCCGCCTTGGCAATGATCCAGTGCAATGACGTTACACCAAAAACAAAATAAAAAGCTCAGATTTTATTTTGACACCCTAGAGGGCAAACTGGCAGCCGACTTAAACAACAAGTCGACACTTTGCGCGTCAGAATTCATGAGCAACTGTGTCATTGTTGCACCAGTGTATCCTAGGAAATAATAATAATCTAAACATAGTTCTGTGATTTTTCACTGCTGAAGAAATATTTAATACAATTTATAAAAATACGATTTTTAAATATAAATGTTATTAGATAAATATACATTAAATATAATTTTTTTTTTTAGGAATTAAATTGTTTTAATATAAATTAAAGAAATCAGATGAATTTAAATGCTACACGGACTATAGTAAATATGTAATTTTTTTCAAAGAAGTGTGGTTTTCTTTAACCCCGCAGCCATCAAGCTACACAGTAAACTTTACAGGCAAGAATATCATCATTCATACTTTCTTGCGGTTAAATGACAATTTTTAGTACCGTTCTTCCCCACTCAAGATCGTTTATTTATAATGAAACGGAATAAAATTACATTATCTCTGAGATATGCAATAACTGTGACTATTACACAAACTTTTAATATAAATACATTAAATGATGATGAATTATTATCTACGATCTGATCATTCTGATGACATCTAAAGGGAAATAACACTACCACCTGCAGATTTTATGACTTCTGTATTTCGCGATACCAAATGATAAACAATCGACTGGTATTTCAAAGATTACATTCTTTCTGGTAATTAATTGTAGTAACCCCCTTTATCATTGGCTTTATCGATGTACACACAGCAGTATGTATGTATAATACGTGTGCCAATACTTGGTCAACTATGTTTCTATGTACATTTGATTTCGAAGCCGCCAGATATCGACAAAATTACCGCTGATACTTTGAACAATCATTTCCAATTAATAGAGGCAGGTATTGTTGGTTGCTCTCATTGATACAATTCATACATATGAATTGCAAGAACAATGGACGAAGAGTCTGCTTTACTCGTATATTGTGAGATTCCTATACATACAACAGTGTTGGAACTACAGTAGCCCCTAGAACAATTGTGATCGATAAAGACTACTGAGTTACTTGCTATGTTTACAGAGTGATTCATTTAGAGTCTTTTTTAATATTGTGTTGTTTTTACAGATCATGCCTGTTTAGTGTTAAATTGCTACCTTATTTTAATTCAGAACTGCTTGACAAATCGTTATCCTGGGACAATTATGAGCGATGAAGTCTTCTAAGTTACTTGTGAAGTTTAAAGTATGATTCATTTGGATGATTTTTTTATTACATTTTACATATTTTTCTTTTTTAATTACAGATTACGCGAAACTTATGTCAAGCTGTCATCTTATTTTAATTCAGTATTGTTTGACAATTCATCATGAAAAGAATTACACTGCACAGTGGAAGTTTGCTGCCAAAAACCCTAATTTGGGACAACACAATTTCCAAAATCTAAAAATACAGTATTGCAGAAGAAATTCAAATATTAAATAAGCATAAAATATCTTATAAATTATGGCTGTAATCTCGAGGACAAACAGGTACACGGTCATCTTTAAATCGATACCCTCAGCCTACGGGTAGGAGATTATATACCATTTGATACGACCCAAAAGTGTAACACATAGAAGGAGTCACTTAAGACCCTGGGGTTCTTTAAACAAACTTCGATTCATGACTTTTTAAGTCGTTTGGGCCATGTCCTTCTGCCTGTCTGTCTGTATGTCCGTCTGTCTGCGCACGGTAACTTTCGAAAGACGCAACCAAATGTTTTGAAATTTTGCACGTGTTAATATTTTTTCAAAACTACTTACGGTATTGCAAATGGGCTATATGGCCCCGCCCCTTCTGGTACCTCCCATACAAATTTATCTTTCCGCCCACTTTAGAGATGGAGTAATAATATCAATACACTCGACACCATCGTGCCTAAATTCTGTATTTTGTTAAGCTATAGCAGGATACAGTTTTGAAGAGAAAAGGTGGAAGTATAGCCACACCCATCTAGTACCGCCGACTTAAGAAATTAATTAATATTATTAATAGACCTAACGCGATTGTGCCTAAATTCTGTATTTAATAAAGCTCAAGCAGGATAAAGTTTTGAGGAAACATCTGCAAGTCTAGACCCGCCATTTCTGGTACTTCCCATACAAATGTATCACTCCGCCCACTTTGGAGATGGAGTTATAATTTCAATACACTCGACACGATCTTGTCCAAATTCTGCATTTCGTTAAGCTATAACAGGATATAGTTTTGAGAAAAAACTGGAAGTCTAGCCGCGCCCCTTCTGGTACCTCCCACACAAATGAACCACTCCGCCCACTTTAGATATGGAGTAGTAATATCAATAAATCCAAGGCGATCGTACCCAAATTCTTTATTTTAGTAAAGCTATAGCAGGATACAGTTTTTGAGAATAAAACTGGAAATTTAGCCACGCCCCTTCTGGTACGCCCCATACTGATCTGGTACCGTCCACTTTAGAAATCGATTAATATTATTAATAGAACTAACGCGATCGTGCCCAAATTCTGTATTTAGTAAAGTTCAAGCAGGATACAGTTTTCGAGGGAAAAACTGGAAGTCTAGACACGCCCCTTCTGGTACCTCCCATACAAATGTACCACTCCGCCCACTTTAAAAATCGAGTAATAATATCAATATAACAGAAATTTTTTTGTTTTACTGAGGGTAATGGTATATGTAATCGGGTTACCCGACTGAAACTTTCTTACTGGTTTTTATTTTCAATGGAGAAAAGTAACATAGCCCCACTTCCCCAATTAATAAAATTAAATGTGGGAAAGAAAGTATTCTTTCGATTGGGTGATTGGGTGGTGGGAGTGTCCGATTTTGATGAAATTCTTATTTTATACCCTCACCCTTAGGGATGAGGGTATATATCATTTGATATGGGAAAATGTGTAACGCATTTAAGTAGACGTGCTACACCCAAAGTACCTTGAAGACTTAATTCTTACCCTTCTGGTATCTCCAACTATACAACTGCCTAATTGACACTCACTCATCATTCATTTGAAAGAAATTTATGTACATACATGTCTTTTTTGTAAGTACACTGAATTCAGTCATTTTTTGCATGAAAAAAATTTGACTCAGGAATGAATATTGACTATATAGGCCGACCTCGTATTGTACCTCCCATACAAAATTACCTATTTTGTAATAAATAATAATTCTTCAATAACTGCTAAACTGGCAGCGAAGGACATTTAAGTTTGGTCAGTTTAATGATCTTCTAATACACTTAATGCAGTCTTTTTTTTGTCATATTTGTACGTTTATGAAAATTTGAGTCAGGAATAGATATTAACTATATCTACTGTACTGTACTTTTGTAAGCTCTTTTATATTCTCTCATAAAAAATTTAATTTAAAAATCTATAAATTTCAATTACTCGAGAGTTACACAATATCAAGCATGGGGTGAGGGTATTTATTAGTCAGTTCATCTGAATGAAATTTCTGTACTGGTTTTTCTTAATTTTCTCAATAAAATGATCCGTACCAATTTTCAAAGGTCTGAGACCACTCCTTTTAGATTGTGCACAAAAATTTATGAAGTCATCCCACTGTGCGGCATAGTCGCCGCCCAACATTTGAACAAAATTATATTTTACAGTAAATGTCAGATATTAATCTTTCACATTTTACTAAAGATTCCAACTTACAATACTATTTTCAATGTTTTTTTTAATTTATTTTCCCAAATTCTTTTACACTATAAAATTTTTGTATTTACCTACCAAATTCCTAAGATATAGAAATTGCTAAAATATTGACATAATATTACAATATTTTACACATACCATTACACACATTTGCATTCCATGTCATTCCATGTTTAAAGACAAGTACGCGCCAATGTCTGTCAATTGCCTGCTACATGTCCCGTAACAGTGGAACGTACAAGTGTTTCTAATTAACTGATATTATTACAACAAGACATTAAGATAATGAATCTTATCAGTCGATCGAAACAATCACAACAATATCAATAAAATATTAAAAAAAATAAATGAAAATAAGTGCATATTATGCACCTCATCCCGTTTGCGTGTCTTGTTCAGTTTAGTTCATGGACGGGCGTTCAGGTTTTTGCCCCAGTAACTTTTGGGAAAACTCCTCTGAGGTTACTCATGGTACAATTATTTCTTTATTATGTGGAATTTTTTTAATCATATGTGATATTTTTTTAATATAATAGTTTACCTTTAGTTGCATACAGAAAAAAAGTTAAACAAATCCTATTGCTAGGGTGGATAGACGACAGAGAGTTGGGCAGTACAGACAACTAAGCATTAATGTGAACTTACATCTGTGTCTAATTAAAACGATTTGATGAATTTGTTTTAAATATATATAATATAAGTTAAAATTTCTATTGTTTCGATGTTTTGCTATCTTAATTTTAAAAGTACATTTAAAACTATATCTTCCCGTTTTCGGCCATATATAACACTTATTTATTGCTTCATTATTTCGGTAGAAAATAATGTTAGTAAATATAAAATTTGTTTATAAATTTTATTAACTAGTATATTTTTAAAATGCTATGAATTTAACAAACATTTGTTTTTAATACAATTTGCTTAGATTATCGCCAGTTGGTAGTTAATCTAAGCGAGTTATGGTATGTATTTTTTTTGGGAGATATCTTGTTACCAAGGCAACCCCACCATAGTATAATCTAGAAAACGCAAATAAAACAATAAAATATCAATTTTAGATGTAGATGTTCATCTAAATTTTTGTGATTCGATGTGTTTGTATGATAACGTTTACAACGATTACACTGTGCAGATACCGTTAGGGGGTCAGTGCCCAACGACACCCACGATTACTGAAAGTCCTTGTAACTGGTTGGAGATTTATGAAAGTGGTCAAAGTGCGATACATGCTTAAAATTGTTTGTTTACAGTGATTTATGGCACAACAACAAAGGTATAAATATTTGAATTTAAAAACTACCGTTCACAGTGGTCTGTAGCAGATTGGTTTTACGTTTAAAGAGAATTATTTAGGATAGAGATATCGACAGATAAAAAACATTAGTTTTTCACCATCAAATCTCTACCGTTATGGCAAAAGTTAAAACATATGTCCGTTTTTTTTTTGAAAAATTAGATATAGAAAAATTAGATATAAAAGTGCAAAGCTAAAAACTTTTTGCCAACAACATTTTTTAAACTGAAAATTGCAATCATTTGGTATAACTTTTCAGATAACTCCTAAATAAAGTGTTGAAATACTTGATTTTTTTAGAAAACCGGTTTCCGGTTTATTCGAAAAATACCTTTTACCAACAATTCGATTTTCGAAAACCGAATTTAGTAAAAAACCGGGTTAACCGGTTTCGTTCGGTTTTTGTGAAATTGTAAAATAAAACCAAATATGCAATTAAATATTAAAAAATATAAATATTAAAACAAAAATACTTTGAATTCCGTTTGCTTCAATTAATACCCAGTTCATCCAAACAATCACAAATTAACCTCCTTTTTACCTCTGGACGCTTAGTATAGGTAATAAAGGCATAAAGTTTTTCATGTTAATATCAACGGCTTTCCACTCATTTCGAGATGAGATCCCAATCTATTTCAAGATGACATATCAACTGTTTATTGGTGAGATCCCAACTATTGTATGGTGATCATAAATTAAGCTCATTTTTGCGATCGGACACTTCGTTAAGGAGATAAAGTTGTTCATATAAATATTGACGGCTTTCCAGCCTTTGCAAGGTGATATCCCAACTATATGATAGTGATCACAAATTAAGCACTTTTTCGCGATTGGATGATTAGTTTAGGATATAGCGACAATTGAAAGTTTTGAAAAAACTTTACATTTTCGTTATCTCCTAAAATAATCATCCAATCGCGTAAAAGGGCTTAATTTTCGATTCCCATACAATATTTGTGAAATCTCTAAGAAATTTCAATGAAAGCATCATCCATGCCAATTTGCTTATAATTAACCTGGCCATGTTCTGTGAAAATACTCCTTTTTGAAAAACCGGTTAACCGACATCAAAAAACCGGTTAAACCGGGTATTCGAAATTGGCATCTTTGAAGAAACCGGCATACGGTTTCGAAGAAAAAAACCGGTTAGACGGTTCTCGGTTTCGGTTTTGAACACTCTACTCCTAAACAGTTTGCTAGGCTAACAAATAACCTTATTTACGTATTTCGTAGTCGACTTTCGACAAAATTAGATTGTTTTTTTTATTCAAATAAAATTGGTTATAATAAATTGTTTAATGTTGACGACTTTTCATCATGAAATGAAAAGAAAACATAATAGCAGTCTCACAAACGTCATCAGCGATGCAATATTTGGAAAATGAAGATTCGACGTGACTACGACATGCATAATAACACAGTACAACATTTTTCAGCTTATTGATTTGAGACTCAATTCTGAGAACTGCACGTTAAAGTAGCCCCAAAAAGAAGAAGTTTCATTAATTTTTTCCACGTAAATTATATGCCACGTAGTACAACAGTGTTATTGTAAATGCTGCAAAATAACCCAGTTAAAAATCATTTGATGAATGAAAAAGTGAAACTGTTGCTTATGTAGGGAAACGTTATATGAACAGATTAAAGAAATTGTAATTCTTAATTCTTTTAAGTTTGTTTCAGCTAAATCAGACTAGTGGTTCTCAAGTTATGTCAAACAAAACTGCCTAAAATGTGACAAATTCCCGTATACGTTACTTACTAACTTCAAATCGATATTAAATTATTATGGCATGTAACTTGACAAAACGAATGATGTAGAACTTCTTCTTTTTGGGGCTACTTTCACGTGCAGTTCTCAGAATTGAGTCCCAAAATCATGTGTTGTACTGTGTTAGGGGAAATGTTAGACAATATTTCAAAAATTGACATTTTAAAGAAAAAGAAAAATATTTAAAAAAAATTTCACTATTTTTGTAAATGTGGTACGATAATGCATCAAAACCAGTACAGAAATTTCAGTCAGGACAAAAGACATAAAGACATATGTAAAACTATGATGATGTCTTCGGTCATATGTATGGTGTCACAAGATTTCATAGAATTAAACTGTTTATATCCTTCAATATCCTCTGGTGTCCGTTTGGAAATTATGGCAGAAATATGGATCTTCCAAAAATAGATAATTTTGTATCGGAAGTACCAGAAGGGGTCGTCCGATATAGTCCATATTAATTTCGAAGACAAGTTTTCATGAGCGTAGATCTCACGCAAAATTTGAGTGAATTCAGTTTACTTTCAAAAAATGATGTATGTTTGACAAAGTTTTGAGGGTGATGCATGGGTATGGATGTACCAGAAATTCTTATGTTTTTTTCAGGATTTGTCTATTATTACATGATTAAACTGATCAAATATAAACTTTCTCCAGTAGTGCGTTTGGAAGTTAACAGAGAAATATAGATTTCCTAAAAATAGGTAAATTTCTATGGGACCAGAAGGAGTCGGGATATTCTGCCCATTTACAATCCCATAAATTCATTTTGGAAAATATTAATACTGGTAAATTTTCATAAAAATGTAGTCTTAATATAATTGGGGTCTAAGACAGCTATCGGCAACTAACACAACCACAATATGGGTTTGTGTTGGTGAGTTGTTCTCTTCCCTCTCTCACTGTAGTGAAGGAAATTGTTGTAAAGATTTTTTCATAACTATGAACAAAATTATAATATAATAATATAGGAAATATACCTGTTGTGCGCGTGGCAATGCACATTAACATATAAGAACTAATTTTTACCGAAAAAATTCATTTCTTTTATTGTCTTGCTAACAACAAGCGTCGACACAACTGCGTCGGACGAATGCTCAAGCGAGACTGATTCAGTTTGTTTGTTTTAGTTCAATGTGTGTGAGAATACATGTGTGGCTCTCTCGCTCATGTTGCACAAGTGCGCGCTCTCGCCGATCGCTGGTCTAAGACATCTTTAATGCATTACACTTTTTTTCGTATCATATAATACATACCCTAATCGCATAGGTTGAGGGTATAAAAACTTTCAATATGTGCTTTCTATTCGTCCCGTATATATGATACGGGTATAAGGATCGAAAAGACTTGGACATACTTTTAACTCCTCTAGGAGTGACTTTGGGTCAGTTAAAGCGGTGGGAGCAAATTTTATAAAAAAATGTTCTATATGGGAACACCCTTAGAGGGTTCAAATGTATGACCGACCCCTAGTCATTCTTTCTTTCTTACATTTTTCCAAAACAAACCTACTTCCCATCTGAACCCCCTAAGGGTGTTCCCATACAGAACATTTTTTTTTATAAAATTTGCTCCCACCGCTTTAACTGACCCAAAGTCGCTCATAGAGGAGTTAAATGTATGTCCAACCCCCAATATTTTTCCAACCCAACCGTTTACCGTGTACCAGGTATAGACCAGGTGCCTCCATCCAACTGGCGGAAGTCCTCGAAGAATACAAGGCTGACATAACCGCTTTACTGGAAATCCGGTGGACGGGACACGGGTGCTCGCGCATGAAGACGTGCGACATCTAATATAGTGGTTGGCAAGAGACTGCGACACCTAGTCTCAAGGTTCAACCCGGTGTGTGCCACCATAAAAGTCAAAAAAAAGTTTTTCCACATAACACTTATATGTGCCCATGCTCCGACAGAAGAGAAAAGCGATGAGGACAAAGACGAGTTCTACGGGAGCCTAGAAAATGTATACGACCGTAGCCCGAGCCATGACATTAAAATTGTACTAGGCGATTTTAATGCTAAAATAGGCAGGGAAACCGCATTTGAGCCTACCATCGGAAAATTCAGTCTGCACACCGAAAAGTCGAACAATGGCATCAGACTGATTGATTTGTCTGCTGCAAGAAATATGGTAGTTAGCAGCACTAGATTTGACCATAAAAATATTCATAAGGCAACATGGTTATCTCCAGATAAATTGACGAGGAATCAGATTGATCATGTGGTAGTCGATGGATGGCACGCATCGAGTGTTCTGGACGTACGAGTGATTAGGGGTGCGAACATTGACTCCGATCACTTCCTTACCGCAGTTAAGGTACGCACAAGGCTAAGCATGGCGAAAAACTTACGTAACCAAGCACAACGAAAGCTGGACATCGGTAAACTGCGGACCACAGAGGATACGGACGCCTACTTCAACCACCTAACTCAACTGCTCCGGAATGCTCCAACCCCTGATAATCTAACCTCGCAGTGACAAAATATAGCCGACTCCTTAGAAGCTGCGAGAAGCGTACTTGGGTACTCAAAGCCGTCTCAAGAAGATGCCTGGTACGATGATGAATGTCGCAATGCCACGAGAGAGACGATTGCTGCATACAGGGCGAAACAGCAGCCAATGGCAACGCGAGCTGTTCGTGAACGGCACAGGGAGAAGAGACGAGAGGCAACTCGTCTTTTAAGACGGAAAAAGAAGGAGCTGAAGAAGAGGCAGGATGAGTGCACAGAGTTGCTCCGAAGCAGAGGGGAAGCCCGAAAATTCAACAAGAGAGTTAAGGCGAGAACCTCCTGCAAGGACAGTGATGGTCAGATAGTGATGGACCCGGATAACGTTCTCCCTGCTGAATTGTTTAAGGCTGGCGGGGAGGAGCTGATTAGGAGCATGCATGAAGAACATCTGGCAAGAGGAGAGCGTGCCCGGGGATTGGAGTCTCAGTCTGTTGTGTCCCATATACAAGAAAGGAGATCGTAGTGAATGTAAGAACTACCGTAAAATAAGCCTATTACCACTTGCGTACAAGGTCCTTTCAAGCATATTGTGTGAACGTCTAAAGCCAATTGTAGAAAAACTAATTGGACCATATCAGTGCGGCTTTAGACCTGGCAAATCTACGACGGATCAAATATTCACCTTACGTCAAATCCTGGAAAAAACCTATTAAAAGCAGATCAACACCTACCAACTCTTTGTCGACTACAAAGCTGCCTTCGACTCTCCGATAAGGAATAGGCTTTATGAGGCCATGTCTGAGTTTGGTATTAATGCAAAGCTAATTCGACTTTGCAGATGTACCTTAGAAAACATTAAATCCTCGGTTAAGATTGGTAAGGATCAGTCTGAACCATTCAGCATGGAAAGAGGTCTCAGGCAGGGCGATAGCCTGTCCTGTACACTATTTAATATAGTTATGGAGAAGGTGATGAGATGTCAACATGTCTGGCACCATATTCCACAAGAGCCACATGACAGTAGCCTATGCCGATGATATAGACATCATTGGCCGAAATCCGCGGGATGTTACTGCAGTTTTCTCATCACTAGAAAAGGAGTCAGCAAAAATGGGTTTAGCGGTCAACGAAGACAATACAAAAATAATGATTTCGACAAACAAAGAGTCCTCTCGATGGGGACGCACCGTGAACGTTGACAATTATTGTTTTGAGGTAGTCGACGAGTTTACCTACCTCGGATCTTCCGTCAACAAGAAAAATAATGTCAGCCCAGATATTAAACGGAGAATAGTGCTATCCAATAGATGTTTCTACGGACTTCGGCAGCTCTTTAGTAACACCACCTTATCTCAGAATACTAAGAAACAGCTATACCAGGTTATTATCTTACCTGTTCTGTTGTATGGTGCCGAATCATGGGTGCTTACTACAACGGACATACAAAACCAGGGAGTATTCGAGAGAAAAGTACTCCGAAAAATATATGGACCTATCTGTGTCGAAGGCCAGTTTCGCCATCGGATGAACCATGAGCTGTATGAGCTTTACCACGACATCGACGTAGCTAAAAGAGTCAGAATCCAACGACTTCGATGGCTGGGACATGTTGCCAGGATGGATGTAAATGCTCCAGCGAGAAAGGTGTTTGAAGGCGAACCTGAAGGACGGCGCAGAGCAGGGAGACCCAAACTCCGTTGGAAGGACCAAGTGGTAGGCGATGTGCCATCATCTGGTAGGACTAACTGGAGAACACACGCAGAAGACCGAAGCGTGTGGAATTCTTTATTACTTCAGGCCTCAAATTTATGAACCACATTTCGTAAATTGTAGTTGGTCACTTAAGTAAGTAACCGTTTCTCAGATCATATTTACCCTTTATCATCTACCCTTAAGATGGTCCCAATAGAACTTTTTTTATTTTTATAATTTTTTGTTATGACATCAGCTTTTGTTGCTTGAATTGCGAGTATTTAGGCTCGACTATTCAAGAATTTTCTGCACGTGTTGAATTTTTTGTTAACGCCAGGTACATTCACGGCTCTCTATCTTTTAATAACAGAGCTTTAAAGGAATTGCATATATCATATGCGTTATCAATTAAATAATGTTTTGTCGGCACTATCTTGCTATTTGATATTCAAACAAATTTAGTAGCAAACAACACGTTTGTGTTCTATGACAAAAATTATCACTCGACGCCGTAAGAGAATCTTTGCGTATTTAAAGTTAAGTATGTGTTGTTTTTTTTTTGTATTTGTCATTATATTTTAGTTCAATCACTTCATCAAAATAATTGAATTTTCTTGATTTGTGTTTTCATGAGATATTAAAAACAAAATATTTCTAGAAATTATTAGATAAAATGGTTTAAAAATGTTAAGCAATTGTTGGTCACACTTCTATATCTCTAGAGGGGTTGAGATAAGAAAACACGTTTACCTTCGATTTTACAGTACAGTTTATGTACTTAACACATACATATACAAATATAATTAGATTTTAAGAACATATGAAATCGGAAATAAAGTAGGGAAACATCACTGTCCAAAATAGTTGACCAGGCAAAAATTAATTTTTGTTTGGATATCGCTACAATACATAACACATTCATTTACAAATATATCATAATTGGATTTTAAGAACTTATGATATAGGGAAAGTAAGTTTTTTTTTTAAAGATCGGAAATAAGTATGAGAACATCACGACTCAAAATAGCTGCTATGGCAAAAAATAATTTATTTTTCAGATTTTGCGAGGTTAAAATTACATACCTGATAATATAGAAGAAAAAAATTAAGACTTACGAAAATTGTTTTCATGCTATCAGATATTACCTTTATCGCATAGTGTTGGTTCTCTAACTTTGGCTACCTACCAAATTACCCTATTTATCAGCTTATCGTTATTTCATTAAATTTCGTAATTGTACAAGTTATGGCTTAGTCATCATAACCCTTGCTTTCTACAATAATTTAATTTACAGTTTTACAGTTTTTTTTTTTCATATTTACAATTGCCTTGACACAGAAATTCTTACAATTCTTTGTGTTATCAGAAATTTCTTATACTAGACAATAAGTCTGCACAAATATTAAAAACTCATTATAGTTTGGACTTGATTGATTTGTCGTTATCCAATTTGTTTAAAGAAAAATGCCGAAAACTTCGCCAAACAATTTACCAGTCACACATTTCAAGGTGGCCCTAATGCCTGAATTTTGATAACTAATCCCTTGAAATATGGGGGGCGTTTTCATGCAGTCATATGCCTTTATTAGATAAAATATTCTTATAACTGTCTGCCGACTGTGACAATACACGCGTCTCAAGTTTCTTTGATCTTGAGGACATTTTAAGCAGGGTACTCTAAACAATATTAGGACTCTTTTTTTTACAAAGAGCATTGTACTTGAGGTTTGATACTTATTTTGGACATATAAACTTATCTATTCAAATATTTTTACGCATTGTTATTGTTTTATGTATTCTTCTTCTTATCTAATGGCAGCAACAACAAAAATTTATCCAACAGTAGCCGCACGGAGAAAAGTATTCCAAGTGCTTCGGTCTTTTGCGCTCCGTAGATAGTTTGTCACACCAAGCTCAGTAAACAGCTCTATCACCTGGTCCATCCATCGGAGTTTTGGACGCCCCCTCCTGCGCCGCCCATCAAGTTTATTGCCGAAGACTATTCGAGCTGGAGCGTTTTCATCCATACGTACAAAGTTTCCAAGCCAGCACATTCGGTCTATCTGAACGCGCTTGACTACGTCGATGTCGTTGTACAGCTCGTACGGCTCATGATTCATTCGACGACGGTACTCGCCTTTAACGATGATGGGTCCAAATATTTTGCGTAGTATTTTTCTCTCGAAGACTCGCAGAATAGATTGATCCGCATGTGTCATTACCCAGGTTTCTGCACTGTAGAGCAAGACAGGTAGGATCAGAGTCTGGTAGAGCTGGGTCTTTGTACTTCGTGAGAGCGCTTTGTCGTTAAGTCGCTTGCTTAGCGCATAGTAGCAGTGGTTCGCGATCAATACTCGTCTTTTAATTTTCAGGCTGACATTATTATTTTTGTTTATGTCGGAGCCAAGGTAGACAAAATTATCTACCACTTCAAAGTTATAGTTGTCAACGTTCACGCAGCGTCCCAGACGAGTGGACTTTTTGTTCGTTGAAACAAATTACTTGGTTTTGTCCTCGTTTATCACTAGACCCACTTCAGCCGACTGCTTTTCAATGCTCGAAAAAGCCGCAGTAACATCTCGCAATCCACGTCCAATAATATCTAAATCATCAGCATACACGAGCAACATGTGACTTTTGTTGAAGATGGTACCATTCCTGTTAACTACTGCCTTTCGCATGATCATCTTCATTATGATGTTAAAGACATCGCAGGACAGACTATTGCCCTGTCTAAAGCCTCGCTTGGTAGAAAATGGCTCTGACAGATTTTTGCCAATTTTCACTGCAGACTTCCTGTCAGTCAGTGTCATCCCGCAAAGTCGAATTATCTTCGCGGGATACCAAACTCAGCCATAGAATCCAACAATTTCTGTCGTATCGAAATGTCGAATGCAGCTTTATAATCGATGAACAGATTGTAGATTTCGATCTGCATTTCTTGGGTCTTCTCCAGGATTTGACGTAGCGTGAATATCTGGTCGGTCGTGGATTTACCAGGTCTAAAACCACACTGATAAGGTCCAATCAGGTTCGCCAGAATGGGCTTTAGTCTTTAACATAACACTAGACAGGACCTTGTATGCGATGGGTAAAAGGCTAACCCCGCGATAGTTGCTACACACACTTGGTTCGCCTTTCTTAAGCACGTGACATAATACACTCAGATTCCAATCATCGGGCATGCACTCCCTGAGCCAAATCGTGTTAATGAGCTGGTGCATGCATGTTACCAGTTCATTGCCGCCGGCTTTAAAAAGTTCTGCCGGCAGTCCATCGGTTCGCGCAGCTTTTTTATTTTTAAGCCGTACTGATTTCGTTTTGGCTCGGTGGTGGACAGTCTACTCCATCGTCGATGATTGGTGTGATTTCGTCACTTATGCTGCCTTCGGCAACGAGTAGAGACCGAAAGTGTTCCCTCCATATTTGCAGCACACTCTGAGTGTCCGTGACCAGATCTCCGTCTCTGTCCTTACAGATAGGGGTCCCTGTTCCAAAACCTTTATACCTTTTGGTAGAAATTTCGGGACTCACCTCTATCCCTGTTGTTTTCGATATCCTGGCTCTCTCTTTTCTTCCACAGACGCTTTTTCCGCATGAACAGGCGTTTCATCTCCCTCCTTTTCTCTTTATAATGCTCCATAACGCTTGAGACTTCCATCAATTACCACGTGATTAGTCTGATTTCTTGTATTTTGATCGGGGGATATCCAGGTTGCCTTGTGGATATCTTTATGCGGGAATCTGGTTCCACTCACAACCATGTTTCTTGCCAGTGCGAAACTAACCAGCCTAAATCCGTTATCGGAGGTGTTGTTGTGCAGAATGATTTTTCCGACTGCTGAACCAAGAGCATCTTCCCTTCCTATTTTAGCATTAAAATCTCCCAGAACAATTTTAATGTCATGTGCAGGGAAGCGGTCATATATTTCCTCCAGGCGCTCATAGAATGCATCTTTAATGTCATCGTCTTTGTCTTCCGTCGGGGCGTGTACACAAATCAGCGTAATGTAAAAATATTTCGTCCGGATGCGATAGTGGCTATTCGGTCACTTACAGAGTTAAACCGCGAGATCAAGTGTCGAAGTCTCTTGCCGACTATAAAGCCACATCCAAATTCGTGTCTTTCTGCATGGCAGCTATAAAAGATGTCACAGTTCTTTCGTCGTGTGCATCCCTGTCCCGTCCATCTCATTTCCTGTATGTCGGTGATGTCAGCCTTGTATTTGTCGGGGACATCCACCAGTTGGAAAGAGGCACCATCTATGTATAGAGTTCGGACATTCCAGGTGCATATCCTTAAATCATGGTCCTTATATCGTATGCGGGGATCGTCAACATTTGGGGGGGTTCTTGTTTTTTCTTTTCCTCGTGTTTTCATAATAATTTTGTATAAGGAGAGTAGCTTATAAGGCCACCGCGCCCGATTCTAGCCACTAAAAGAGCCTGTGTTGAGCTTCAGTAACTTCTGTTACCTACTTCCTAAGACGCATCGGTGGTAGCATGCCAAAAAGGTTACTCAACATTTCGCCTTCTCACATTTGCTATCACTGAACGGATGTTCAGTGGCATTGCCCGGGGAATACGTGATCTCTCGGACGTTGTGAGCTGCTTGGGAACCTCCAAAGAGAGCTTCTGGTTATTGCCAAATAAATTACAATCAGAAAGACTCAAATTAGAAAATTCCCCATTCCATTGTTTTAAGTATACTCGTATTTTTAGCATTTAAATAAAAGTAAGAGACATCGTTGCCAACATACAAATTTAATTACTATTTAACTAAATAATAAAAAAAGAATATTTCCATTGAAATTTTTAACCCATTGAGATGTAACTAAAGTACTACATTAATTTTTTTCCTACTTAAACAATTTTAAATTTTCTTAAGGTCAGTTACAACATTTTATAAAAATGAAAGAGTCTTTCCAGTGGATTTTAAAGCATCATTCTTGTATAAAAAACGCAAAATTGTTCTGCCTTAAAATTTTAAAAACTATAATTTTTCTGAACAAATACGTATACATAAGTAAATATGTATATAAATAAAATAACGTATACGTACTTGGAAAGACCATACACCAGGGGTGTCCTTTATACAATCTCGTTTCCCTGTATCATATTTAGATGAGTTTTCATTTAAGATTTGATAAAATCTTACATATGAGGTGATTCGATAAAAAAAAACCTCACGCACAAAATGATTTTAAAATTTTTATTTATCAGCATTTTGGGCACTGGTTGCTTCGGGCAATGTTGATTGAAGATCTGTTTTCCAGTGGGTCTTTAAGCATTTGAGAGCTTTTGGGTAGTCATTCAGAGCTACAGATAGCTCTTTAAAATCTTTAGCGCAGAACAATTGACTACTGAACCAATGATCAGCCCATGAGTAGGAAATGAATGAACAGATTTTACGCAACCTGTTCCGGGTTTTAGGCATCAGAATAAACGCAAGAAGAGCAGCGTACATTGCAGATGTTTGTGATCTGCTTAAACTTTACAAAGGGATCTCTGAAGTGACGGAAGACACAAGTGATGTGGAAGAGACACTTCATGTCGTCTCTCCAGCCGCATGTTTCCTTAATAGCAGTTTTACCAATGCTGATGGCTGCTTTCAATTGATCATAATTGCTCATCAAATCCAACAGCACAAAGAATATACTCGATGTTTGGTGATTAAGTCGATCCATGGAGTTCATCGTCCATGACAACGCACAATAGGTCAAATGATCATTATGCAGTGCTAAATCCAAATTTTAGAGAAAATCTTTTGAGTTTTGTTTTGATGCCATTACGTTAAAAATACTCCACACCATTAGGATCTGAATTATTTTTGTGTGAAAAAATTGATTTGGGCTGGCAACACTCTGCCAAAGTCATTTTATTGTAAGGTGCTTAAAACTCGCTCGCGCAGTTAGGGGAAAAATTAATAGAGAGTAAACAATGAAAAACAGTAAAATAATAAGGAATAAATGTTTTCATTAAAAAAACGGAAAAGTATTTGTGTTTTGCAGGAAGAAAATCTAGCTTTTTAACATAACCTAAAAATTGTTTCTTTTCTTGAAAGTAGGCAGACTTTTAAAGCTTCGGTCAAATTTGGCAATGTAAGAGTAAAAAGAAATGAATAAATTATTTTAAACTGGAGAAAAGTGCGCGTTACGAATAATAGTGTTTTTTCTAGGCTACTACGCTATCGGAAAAAAGGATTTTTTTTTTAAGTTTGGCAAAAGGAAAACTCTTAAGAAGAGAAGTAAGACGCGGATGTAAAGTACGTGTTGAAAAAAATTGGTGATGGTAAAATTTGGATGAGGAACACTGATATGATATGTTTATCGTGCCTGTTTAAAATAAAGTTTGAAATAGCTAAAATTTTCCAAAAACTATGGTGCTGATACATTCAAAAGACTTAATCGAATATACAGTTCTACCAGTTGGTTCCTTCGGAGAAACTGCTGCAGAATCACATCATAAATTCTATAAAGCAGACAGATTGCATAATGCTCGAAAAAACAGCCGCAGGAATAATCTTACCGATGTTTTTAATACAGCTCAGGATTTATCCGATCCACTTATATCTTCGAAGAATTTACAAAAGTGCAATCAGCAACGAAAACTTTAAAAATTTCCACTTGAAGCAATATAACTGTTAAGCTTTGAAATCACGATCGGGGACATTGATGTAGACAGTGAAATAAAAAAAAATATGCTTTTATCTGAAGAATCTGTAAGCATTTTCCAGAATTTATGTTTAGAAAGCGATTTGAACGAAAAATATTTCTTTAAATTTACGATGAATAAAGTTATTTTTTTAAACTAATTTATTTTCTTTAATTTCAGATCTCAGAAGGGTTAATGGCCGTTAGTGGGTTAAATTCTCTTTTTATATTTTTGATTTATATATTCCATAGGGTATTATGTGCTTTTGGATATTTTCGCATCAATTAATTTCGCCCGGCAAAATTGGTCATTTGACCCATAGTGCAACGCGAAGAACGCGATCCAGCATATGGTGCTGGCAATTGATGAACTTGGGTTTGGGGTGACTTTTCTCTTTGAACATTTTCTGCAGTTAAACTACAACGCCTGTCTTTGGGCCGGTATTTACGCTTGTCATCACAATTGATCTCCATAGGCTGAACTCATCTAACACATTCTGGAGTCCTTCTGCGATTGTTCAAAGATGTGAAATCTTTAAATTTGAGCGCAGTCGACTTAATTTCTTTAATTTCTTTTTCAAAGCTCTCAATGTGTTTGCCGTCAAAGTTCATGCTCCACTACTCCAGATAAAGCGTGCTTACCAAGTACTTCTTCACCCGAGCAGCTTCCTTGAAGATAGTCTTATGGGGATTCCTGACTGAGATGAGTTTGGGGATTCAATGCCCTCAGCGGAAAGCTGGTGGCACACCGTTGCTGCTCCGTGGGATGACAGCTTTGAGCTTGTAACAAGGCGTCTTGCAATGCCTGTTGGGTTATGCTTCCTTTTGCTTGTTGATGCTGCATTGTCATTCTCCCAAGGACTATCTGCACTGTTGTCGAATGAGTCCGTGCTACTTTCGGAACAATCAGGTATCGCTGGGCTGGTAAGTGTGAACACAGTCGCTTCCATTGCCCTCTTTCGCTTGATGGGTGGATGGTATTGGCACCACCAGGTTTGCCGCTGGAATAACCAAACTAGGTTCTCAACCTCTTTGCACGTCCATTCGCCTTTTACTTTGGTCATGTCAGACAGTTCCTTCAATGAATCAAAGTTTTTTTTTCTGCAGCGTCCGTAGTCTTCCAGAAGTTTTGTTAGTTTTGCACAAATGGCTTGTTCAGATATATATCTCTAACAGGTAGACAAAGGAAAAACACGCAACAATAAAAAAAACACATTCCTTTTTCCCCCTTAAATTGAATGTCAACGGAGTAGCTACCATAAAAGAACCCGAAGGGCAATTAAGCATAAATTTATGAAAGTTTATTAGTTTCCTACCACAATCATAAAAATGACATAACATCTTGTTTCTCACTAATTTTCTTAAATTCTGAGAATCATAAAAAAGTCGTCAACGTTTTTTTTCCAAAGAGATACATTCGATTCAAAATGAGATACCTTCACTTAATTGTAAATAAAAACGAAAGATTTTCATCGATTTCTATGATCAATGTCTCATTTTGTTCATATGTTATGTGGCTTTTCATTTGTATTGCCATTTTGTTTTTTCAAAACTTGACAACGAATTTGAATTCAGCGACCCCAAAAGTCTCGTTAGGCACAAAATAAGTTAAATTCAATCATTTTTTTTTTTAAATATCCGCTATTTGGTATCCACCATTTTGTTTTTTTTTTAATTTTACTCCATATTCGACACCATCAACTCCAAAAACCCCAAAGTGCGCAATATCGGTTAATATCCAGCATTTTTTAAAAAAAACTGTGCGCCATTTGGTAATCTCTATTTGTTTTTGTTTTTTAATTTAACTCTATATTTGAAACCAGCGATCCCAAACACCGCCATAGGCACAATAACGGATGAATTCCAGCATTTTTTTTTAAATATCCACCATTTTGTATCCGGAAATTAGTTTATTTCCAGATTCGAAATCAGCGACCCCAAAAACCCCCTTAGGCACAATATCAAAGTGGTCTTAAGACCTTTCTGCGGGGTACCGACAAATTGTATCTAAGTTTTTTTTTTTTCTTTTAAATAATCTGCAATTCAAAATTGTCATAGTATCATTACATATTTTGCACACACGTCTGTTTAAAAAAGGGCGCGTGCATAGTATCAAGTTATTGCTACAATTTGCCCCCTCCTTAACTACTTTACATTGTAAAGTGCCATTTAAGTGGATGGATGGAGTGAGTGAGTAGTAACTAATTGGTAATATAAAAATTTACAACGATCATTAAAATGGTAACAAAAAAAATTCTAAAAGAAATACCTCAATACCAACGAATAACTTTTTTTTAATATGATTCTAAGTAAATCAACAAATATATGTAGTTTGTGATGTATTCCTATTAAAAAATTCCTGTCTCAATGAAAACAAATGATTAACAAATAAATTTGTTAAGAATATAACGCAGTTACTTTAAACTTTTTCCGAATTCCCAATCAAATCGTCTGCAAAACAAAAATCTCTAAATGGGTCTTCTCAGAATATGGCTAGTGAGTTAAGGAATTTCCAACAACAACAAAAAGAAACAAGAAACCTATCGTTTACACATTAAAATCAAAAGAATTTCAGATTAAATCCGTAAGTGGTTTTTGCCGTTGTTGTAAATAATTCACCTAGATAACCTAGAAAAAAAAAATAAAATCAAAATCATTTTCTAGTTACTACGTTTGATTGCACACTGGTATTTTTATTACGATTGCTTTAAGTTGTAGCTACGCAGCGTCAACTCCTCCATTCACTACTCAGCATAATTTCAATTTCAGGAATTGTTTTGCAAAAACACCTTTGGAATGTTAAATGATTTATTATCAGTCTCGTAGCGACTGACCGCATGTGAGACATAATTTCTGTGTGTTAGATATAGAGAAATTCAGTCGATTGTAAACGATGGCAATCGTGAATGTGTATTGAGAAAAACGAAACACTTTAAACAGTCAACCAATAACCTTAACACCCCGCTAGAACATCAAGATATGACTAGAGATATTCTGGACTGGATTTGTTTTCTATAGCAAAGACGGAGGACGGACGGACACAACAAACATCTCAAGTATCGGCCATAGTGATTACTATAAAATAGACAAGATACCGACGAACAATAGCAAACGAAGTGATAAGTAACAATAGAAAATTGCTGTTTGATAACAACACAACACAACACAATAGCAATAATTCATTCAAATAGATCCATGCTTAGTACGAGTGTTGAGGGGTACTCCTCATATTTAGGGTCTTTCACTTCAAGTACTCATTATTAGATTGGGTGCGTCCCGAGTGCATTGCAATTGGTTTACGATGTTTTCCTCATATGAACGAACTGTGGCTGGTGAAATTATTCAAATAGTACGAGAGATATCTCCAAATGGTGGACACACCCACCAACCCATCATGAAAGTTTGCTAGACGGCGACTTGTAATGACGATAGCCAAAATATAGGCAAAATAAATAATTTCTTTGAAATTCTTTATCGATTTATTATGGTAGGAAATATTCCATGCATTAAGTAAATATTTAGTACCAAAATGATGGCAGTGTTATTAAATTAATGATACAACAATTTTTGGGGTAAAACTAAGATAACATTTAGACGTGTTAGACGTTGAATTTGGTAAACACTTTCCTTGTCTGTGATCAGTTTCTGTTTTATGGCGGCAGATCATAAATCATATCTAATTTGGCTTAGTAACGGTGTGTAGTTTTTGTTAACTACTAGGAAACAAATAAAATGAATATTTTCGGCATTTCCATTAAAAGATTAATTCTTCTTATGCTTTTGTATTACATCCCCTGCAGTTTAGTTTCATTTATTAATTAAACGTTGAATGTTAATACGTGATGAATTCGTGCAGGTTCTGGTTTACATGTTGAGGTGCATGATGTTGATTTGACTCTCGATTTCATCATTTCCTAATAACCTAATTAACTCCTTATCTAACTACATATGTGTGTAACATTGCATGCAGATAGACATTTGTGTAGCAGACATAATGTTATTAACTGTAATAGGCAGAGTATTCGCGTTCAACTGCATACTTTAGCCTGAAGTATAAGGGTGAAATAATTAAATACATTAATGATATTTTAATGATGTTTTATTGATGAAACATTGTATTTTTTTTTTTAAAATTATGCAAATTTGAAGATTGACAAAATATTTTTTTTATGTGCACATAAAAAAATATTTTCATGTGATTGTTTAAGCTATGTATAGACGGTTGCCAGTTGGTAGATCTGCTGAACTACTGGCCATGCACTGACATGGACAGTGCTGCCAATATAATTATTTCTCTACAAATGGTGTATTTAGCAGATGCATAAGCTTCGCACATCAGCTAATTAAAAGTGTTTGAAATAATCTTACAATAATTTGATAATAGTAACATTTTGCGGTTCACACGCTTGTCGGATGTCTGGCAATGCTTTTATTTTACAATGTAATGGCAATGTTTTTTCTGATAACTTTTCTGACGCAAATTTTAAGTTCACAAGGTTGTTAAACATTTTCTGAAAAATTTTCAGGCAATATTGTTAGATTTGCCAACATCTATGACATGCATACTTCTTACAATTGAGTATGCTTTCTATGTTTAGATACACACAACGCGACCGTTAGTTTAACTTAGAATTTGTCAATCAGGTTTTTGAGACGTTGCCGATTTAACCTATAGTTATCCAAAAAAGTTTATAAGAATAACTTTTTTAATGAATAAAGGATTATTGGACTTTGCACATAAGATCAAATTGTTTTGAAACTAAAAAAAGTTTTATAAACAATTTTTAATAAAACTTTTTGCAGTATATTTTTTAAATTTTTTCGTAATATTTTAAATTTTTGCACTCGCTGTTAAAAATATAAGACTAAACGCCAAATATTTTTGAAAAATTTACAAAATTTTACATTTAAAATATTTTGTTATTTTTTTATATGCGACCCGGTCTATGATAAGGTGGCTTATGACTCAAAATGTATTTTTCATTTTTTTTTGATTCGGATAGTTTTTGAGACGCTCTTTCACATGGTAAAAAGCAGAAGTCCCAACTTGGTTAGAAGTGTACTAAAAATGTACAGAAAGAAGAGCACAAAAGCAAGAAAAACGGAATTTTATTGAAAATCGAGCTGATTTCTCGAAATTTTGTTTTTGAGTCATAAGCCACCTTTTCATAGACCGGGTCACATATATTTTGTTATATTCTAAAAATATAAAAATAAATTAACAAAAAATCTCAGGATATTTATTTTAAATATCCCTATTCCCTATCTATATATATAAAAATGAAATGGTCCACGTATGTCATACAATCACTTGAGAACGGCTGGAGCGATTTGGCTGATTTTTTTTTTATTCGATTCGAAATTATCCGTAGATTGTTTGTGTTGAAAAAAATCAAATCCAGGTGGCGCTAGGGTGGATTTATATCGAAAATTTGAATGCATGTACCAATTCAACTGAAATTTAGAATGGATATTCGTTTGATCATGAGAAAACATTTTATGTACAAATGGACCCGGTAGGTGGCGCTGGGGTCGGTTTACAATCATAATTTTAACGAAAGGGCCAATTTAACTGAAATTCAAAATCTATGTTTGTTTGATCATCAGAATAAATTGTGTGTACAAATGGACCCGGTAGATGGCGCTAGGGTGGATTTATATCGAAAATTTTAATGCATGTACTAATTTAACTGAAATTTAGTATTTATGTTTGTGGAACCTTGAGAAAAAATTGTTTGTATAAATTGACCCGGTAGGTGTCGCTAGGGTGGAATTATAATGAAAATTTTTACGAATTAAACAATTTGACTGAAATTTTGAATGTATATTTGTTTTATTATGAGAATTTTATTTTTTTGTATATATGGACCTACAGTTGATTTGGCTGGGGTGTAATTATTTCGAAAATTTATATCCATTGTCCGATTTTACTTTTATAACGGCGCACTTCCTACAGAACTAGAGAGCTTCACAAAGTGGTTTTTCCCATTTCGAAATTTTAGGGGACAATAACGAAAATAGGAATAACTGTTGATATCACCCAGACCATACGGTTAATGGGGTTGCTGAGCCTAATGAAGGCATTTTTGGAAATTCGTACTCCTTAGGATAAAAAGGTACAATCACCCAGTACACCAACGCAGAAAGTTCAATGTCAGTCAATCGGCGTAAAAATTTGGTTTTAGAATATATGCCTATAAATAAATAACATTTCATCAAATCATGGACGACACTGCTGATCCGTTTTAGCAATTCTTACAATAATATATAATAATCTTTAAGATATATGAAGAACAGAATTTGTCCGGGAAACCTCGCCCTTTAAATTGAAATATTTTAGAGGTCAAAGAAATTAACCAATCGGTATTAGATTTCAACTGCACTCAGGATATTTTACAAAAATTTATGTATAAATGGACCCGGTAGGTGACGCTGGGGTGGAATTATAATGAAAATTGTAAGGAATGGACACGGTGATGTGAATTTAGTGAATATTTTTATTAAAACTTTTCGATAATAATATAGTTTAATAGTCAAGTGTGAATCTCCAAAACGTGTGTACGCGCACAAATCCGAACGACTGCACCAAAGTTTCAAAATTGATGGAACGTACGAAAAGGTTTATTAAACCCCTTATTATGGAAAATATATGAGTAAGTGAGGCAAACGAAAGAAGTCCTTCTGTAAGGTGCCGGCGTCAAATGTAGTTATTTGGCCCATAGAAATGAAGCGAATGCATAGAAAAGATTTACCACTGCATTTATGAATATTCCGGCTAAAATTTTATTTTTGAGTAGTGGACGGAATACGCGTTTGCAAAATGGTGAGGTTTATCTACAGAGCAGACAAATTCAAGATGAAGATGATAATATAGAAACGATTTGTTTATTTTGACCAGTAGGGGAGGGAAGGTAGTGTGATACAAATGTATTTGGGTCGTGATGAAAGAAATTTTGATACATAGGTAGTACTTACCAATACTCGATCTGAGGGCAAAGAGATCATAGCAAAAGTTTTGTTTTGTTTTCCCTATCTTTCTTAATAATTATATTTATTTCTGTGTATGTCGCTAAACTTATCTTTTACGGTCTGACGGATGTTGATACAACTTTTTCTGATAAAAAGAGTTAGTATTATTAGATCTGAACTTCTTTAGCCTTCAATACCATCTACTTCGTGTAAACTTTTAAAAACATTTAACATTTGAGATTCAGATATAAAATATGGCAAGTGTGTATGAGGCTTCAGTTCTTAGACCACTTTCCCTTAGGACATATTTTATTTGTGTCCATAGAGCTTGGTACAACTCTTTTTTATGCCAATAACTTTGCTGGCAGGACGAAGTTTGCCGGGTCAGCTAGTTAATATTATAAATGTGAATGTTTGTCAGTTTGTTTGTTTGTGGCGTAGTTAGTATACAGTATCAAAATTACCGTAGGCTAAATCATTTTTCAGAGATAGAGAGTTACAATTTGATACCCATACAGTGCTCAACAACGCGAATAAGTATATACAGACGAAATTTTTATTTTGGACCCAATGGACGGAATGGGCGTGACAACAATTTTTATAGAGCTAGAGAAATAAAATTTGATAGAAATATACTCGACAAGACGAATATGAGTATGCAGACGAAATTTTATTTTTGGACCTTATGGGCGGAGTGGGCGTGCCCAAACTTTTTGTTAGAGCTAGAGAGATAAAATTTGATACCCAGATAGTACTTGACAACGCGAATATGAATATGCAGACGAATTTTGTTTTTTTTGGATACAATGGGCATAGTCATTGTGGCAAAACTTTTTTAGAGCTAGCGAGATATAATTTGATGCCCAGATAGGACTCGACAACACGAATATGAATATGCAGACAGCATTTTAATTGGCGGAGTGGACGTGGCAAAACTTTTTTTTAGAGCTAAAGAGATAAAATTTGATACCCAGATTGTGCACGACAACGCGAATATGCATATGCTGACGAAATTTTATATCAGACCCAATTTGCAATTGGGCGTGCCAAAACTGTATTTAAGAGCTAGAGAGATACCATATGATACCCAGAGAGTACTCGACAACACAAATTTAATTTTTAATTTTCGATTAAAGGGACATTTGCTGACCAAATTTTTATTTTGAATCCGTGGGTGAAAAGGCGTGAGAAAACTGTATATTAACCCTAAAAAGGTAGCATTTGATACACATATACCACTTGGCACTACAATTACAAATTTGCAGAGGAAACTTTATTTGTATTTTAGCCCTAGAGAGACGCAACTTAATAAATAGATAACACTAAGCACAACAAATATAAATATTCAATCAGAGGGCGGATGGGACGTGCTTAAATCGAATCTAAGCCCTAGAAAAATAAAATTTGGTACACATATAGTATTCGGTACTACAATTACAAAATTGCAGACAACAATTTTAATGTTTTTATATATTTGAGATAATAAAGGCGAGTTTCGCCACCGACGTTGAAAATGAAAATAAATAAATTTGTTATAAAAAAATTATAACAAATTTAAAATATGTTTTTCAATCTTTTCTCATAAAGATATTTAATTCAAAAAATTTTATTCAAAAATGTTTTAGGTTTAAATTTTTTACTTAAATTTATAAGAATTTAAAAA
The DNA here is from genome assembly GCA_964034835.1 of Muscina levida. Classification (NCBI taxonomy): domain Eukaryota; kingdom Metazoa; phylum Arthropoda; class Insecta; order Diptera; family Muscidae; genus Muscina; species Muscina levida. The sequence goes on along the minus strand of OZ035883.1, from coordinate 16,318,407 downwards.
AAAATTATTAAATAAAATATTTCTCACTGATGAATACGAAATATTAAAAACAAACAAAACATAATGTTAAGTATAGAAAATAAATTTAAAAAATGTTATTACAAAATTAAATATGAAATATAAATCTTTTTCCATAAAAATATGTGTTTTTTTCATTAAAAATTTTGCTGTATTGGCATATATAGGTTTTACGTTTTAACTTATAAATTAAACTCGTACTTAAATTTATGAGTACTTAACAAAAAGTAAATTTTTCAAATAAAGAATTTCACACTTATGAATACAAAATATTAAAATATTTTCAACGTTTCGAGGAGAATTTTCGTAAATCAAAGTTAGGCTAAAAAAATTTACAAAAATATTGGCTCGTTTGAAGATTGTGAAAACAAAGGTATATATTTTTCGATTAAAAACTTTTTTTTAAATGTTTAAGCAACCCTCTTTATTTTTATTTCAAAAAATTTTAAAATTTTGAAATAGAAATACAACCAGTTAGACAGTTTCAGTCGGGAAAACCTACTTACATATACCCTTAGTAAAACATAAAATTTTTTAGTATATTGATATTAGCACTCGAATTCTAAAGTGGGCGGAGTGGTACTTTTGTATGGGAGGTACCAGAAGAGGCGTGGCTGGACTTACTGTTTTTTCCCAAAATTTAATCCTTATTTAGCTTTACTAAATACAAAATTTGGGCACTATCACGTTGTGTGTTGATATTACTACTCCATCTCAAAAGTGGGCGGAATGGTACATTTGTATTTGAGGTACCAAAAGGGGCGTGGCTAGACTTAAAGTTTTTTCTCCAATACTTTATCCCAATTTAGCTTTACTAAATACAGAATTTGGACACGAGCACGTTGGGTGTATTGATATTACTACTCCATCTCTAAAGTGGGCGGAAAGGTACATTTGTTGGAGGTACCAGAAGGGCCTTGGCTAGACTCCAATTTGACTCCAAAACTTTATCCTGCTTGAGCTTTACTAAATACAGAATTTGGTCAAGGTCGCTTTGAATCTATTAATTATATTAATCGATTTATAAAGTGGGTGGTACCTGTGGGTATGGGAGGTACCAGGTGGGTCGTGGCTAGACTTCCAGATTTTTCTCCAAAACTTTATCCTCATTTAGTTAAACTAAATGTAGAACTTGGAAACGATCGCTGTGATTGTATTGATATTATTACCCAATTTCTAAAGTGGGCGGAATGGTACATTTGTATGGGAGGTACCAGAGGGGGCGTGGCCATGTAGCCCATTTTCAATACCGTAAGTTGTTTTGTGGAAATATTAACTTGTGGTTTTGTCTTTCGAAAGTTATCGGTGCGCACGACAGCCGGACAGCCTGTCAGACAGACGGATATCGCTCAAAGACTTAAAAAGTCATGAATTGAATTTTGTTCAAAGAAACTTAGGGTCTAAAGTGACTCCTTCTATGTGCTACACTTTTGGGTCGTATCAACCCAGTAGGAAGTATCGTCATACACGACTTTGCCGTCAACACTTTCCTCAAGGCAAAATGTAAAAAAATGAACTTGTCGTAAAAAAACTCGGTTAACGACAAGCTGACCGACAAAATACGAATGTTGTCCTTCACCAAACAAAAAATTCAATACAAAACTGAAGAGAGGAAAGTAGAAGTAAAAATTTTCAGTTTGTTGGAAACAGCAGTTCGTGACGGTTCATGTATCGCACGTTTTCAATAATACTATTTCAATTTGTTATTTTAAAATTATTAAGCATTGGTAACGACAATTTGGCCGACATTGTCGGTCATAAGGTCGTGCATGATTGTGTGGGCGACATGTCGCTTATATAGGCATTAACGACCATTTGACCGACATTGTCGCTCATCAGGTCGTGCATGACAAAGCGGACACTTGTATGAAAATTACGTCGACGATTTGTATGGACGGTTCCCTACGTGTCATCAACGATTTACTATGGTCATGCACCTATCCTTGAGGATGTCTTGCAGACATTTCCTACTGGGAAATGTTATATACCCTCCTACCCGTACCTATACATATGTTTACCCTTGTTTTTACAAACTTTAAACCGCGAGCGGCACGTCAATTTTCAACCGACCGAGCTCATTTTTGTTAATTTTTTTAGCCTAACCTCACACAATACTAACCGGTTTTTTTTTTGGAACAGATGAGTTTTCCCATACATTGAGGGTTCACCTTACTGTATAACTATGGGGGCAATTTTGGCCATTTCTATACATACCCCACAAGAAGCGGATTGTTATATAGTTCGGTTTTCTGACCAAAGATAAGGTCCATATTCATTCCTGAGTCAAATATTTATAAGCGGACATCTTATGCAAACTATAACCAAATTCAGTTTACTCAACGAAAAGTTATGTATGTATGTAAAACTATGACGTTGTATACGGCCATTTGTATGGGAGGTACTAGAAAGAGTTGTGGCAAAGGTATCGGTTTTTGGAGGATTTATCTAATATTACAAGATAATAAAACTGACCAATACTTATAATCACAATTTTGTTAATAATTTTGAATTATTTCCCATTCTGCCCCACTGTGCGCTGGCTTTAACAAAGGGCACGCACGTATCACTGTCGAGCAACTAAACACTACACGTGAGTATGATTACCATTATCATTACCATTCTACCCGAATCATTCATCATGATACTCGTTCGTATCTTTATAGAAATGTTTGCTATCAGGGCATCTGATGTTGTTTCCTATTAAAATTACCACCACTTGTTGTCTGCGGTTTCTGTGACAAACTGATATCGATCAAATAACATCGATCGATCGTATGATAAGCAGTGTCAACATTTAAATTACATTAGTAGTTAGCAAAGCAAAGTAAAAAAAAATCAAAATGTTTATGTTTGTTTATAATTTGTTAATGTTTTTATGAGAGTACAATTTGCAAGTTCATTGTTTGTTATTTGATTTTTTGCAATAATTCTAGACGAAAAAAAGTTTCCATTATTTGTAGGCAAGTTAAAGGAGGTGCGGCCAGCAGCACCTGGGGGTAATGATACACGTGAGGTGTAGTTAACAATCCAACATGGATCATCGAGACTCTTATGTATGTATGATAATTATTTAATTGGACGTATTATAGAATTGCTGGCACTTATGTATTATTTACATGATGAAGTTCATTTTTCGAAATTAAATTAAAAATTAAAAAGAAAAACAGATTAAAACATTTATTTATTCACGCTTTTTTTCTGCAAATTTATGATATGCAATGCATGACTAAACACACTGTCACGTACAATTAAGGCACCAGGTGTTTGGTGTCGACGTTTTGTGATAAGGTGAAAATGTCGTTCATTGTTCCTTCCACACTTTAGCTGCTGCTAACATTGTTGGGGGTGAATTGTTGATGAATTATAGCAATTAGTTAGAAATTGGCAAATATTTGGCCATAAATATAAACCGGTTTGTCAAAGTGTCACTTTAGTGATTTAATTTTGTTTATAACTTCTGATTTAGAGACCGTTAAAAAAAAGTATAATTTGTTTATTTTGGCTGTGATAAATTCTAACGTAATGTTTCATACTTCATGGTCAAGTTGTTGCACAATACTGATAAATGTTTTTTTTTATTTAATTATTTTTAATTTTTATATGCAACATCTAGTACATATTTTTGTGTTGTTGACGTAAATACAAAAATAAGTCTCAATCTAAAAACTCAGTTCAAAATTAATTATATCACATATATATAAAGTCCAAACCGCACATAAAAGTCTTTGCCATATTTTCAAGATAATCTTAAATGTATATCGCTGAAATTAGTGGAAATTTTTTTTAATTTCTTTAACAATAAAGAGACTTTTCACGTGACTCGTCACTCTTATTTTTATCACTTAGATCATATCCCCTTTGTGACTCAAAAACATATCAAACATATGTGTTGAGTACTTGTGGACTAATTTGTTACCGTTCATTTTAAAAAAGAGATTGAAAAATAATATTGAAAAACTAATACTTTACACAAAATAACAAACAAAACGAGCCCCTCTTCTATGACAAACCTAGTAATAGAGTTGCCATAAAAGAAATTTGTATAACATAGTAGTAACCATAACATATGGGGTCAACTGAGGCATGATGGTTAGGTCACGCTTCTATAATACGGGTAACCTGGGACCGAGGCCTGTCACAGCCAACTAAATTTCTTCGATCGACGGCCCCCTCGGTGTTGTCGTCAGCAACTACTATATCGTCATATCAATCCGCATATTTAGTAAAACCATCTTAACGTTCGGATTCGTCTTGAAACTATGCGTGCCATGTAAACTTATACAAATGTGAATCTCCCGTATCTCATTTATGGGTAGCAAAAGGGAAATTATTTTTTTATGTTAGCTAATGTTTATTGGTGACGTCCGTAGCATGATGGTAAGAATACGCGACTTTCTTCATGCGGCTGATTCGGGTATAGATTCCTGTCTCAGTTATCTTCATTTCTTTGAGCGGGAGCCTCCTTGCTGTTAACGACAGCAACTTCGCTGTATACTGTCAAGTCAATAGGCATGTCTAGTATAAGCTTCCGTAAACAATTGACGTTCGCAATTTGTCTATAGGCAGAAGGTGCCGTTAGATGAGTCACAATAACGCGATAACCTTATCGTGATAACCTTATGCCTCATTCATGGGGTGCATAAGGAAACTTTTTAAGTAACGTTTATTTATAATTTTAATTCATTTATCAGCACAATTCTAAAGACTCCCAAGAAAATTAGTCTCCTGAAAATTTATTTTTTCCGAGAGTAAAATCCCCCTATGCTAAACAGTCGGAAAAGGGAATAACAAGGGAGTGAAATTTCAAGTATCCGAAGTTAGCTGTTTTGCTTCGCCCTACGGCTGGGAGGGTATATATCATTTGATACGACCCAAAAGTGTAACACACTGAAGGAGTCATTTTAGACCCTAGGTTTCTTTGAACCAAATTCGATTCTTGACTTTTTAAGTCGTTTGAGCTATATTTGTCTGTCTGTCTGGCTGTCCGGCTGGTAAACAAGATAACTTTCGAAAGACGCAACCAAATGATTTGACATTTTGCGCGAGCTAATATTTCCCCAAAACTACTTACGGTATTACAAATGGGCTACATGGCCCCGCCTCTTCTTGTACTTTCCATACAAATTCATCATTCCGCCCACTTTAAAAATCGAGTAATAATATCAATACACCCAACGGGATCGTACCCAAATTTTGTATTTAATTAAGCTAAACCAGGATAAAGTTTTGAGGAAAAAATTTAAAGTCCCTTTTGGTACCTCCCATACAAATGTACCTTTCCGCCCACTTTAGAGATGGAGTAATTATATCAATACACCCAACGCGATCGTACCCAAATTCTTTGTTTAGTAACGCTATAGGAGGACAGAGTTTTGAAGATAAAACTGGAAGTCTAGACACGCCCCATCCCACCCATACAATCCCACGGCAGCCGGTTCTTTGTACCGGATTGACCCGAAGCAGCAATTCTTCGGCCAGGGGCTGCCACCTCAGTACTATGTGTCCCTATATGTTTGTTTATCTTTTTGCCTTGGGAGAGGCACATCCCGGAGTGTCTGCTCCGCATTCTGTTGGTCCGTGCCGGGACTGAACAAAACCCCGGACCTACACAATATTTCTGCTCCGTCTGCAGAAACCTCCTCCATCACCGTTCGACATCAGTAAGGTGTAACCGATGCATGGAGTGGGTGCACTTCAGGGGTTGCTCTGGCCTCAGCCACCTAAGGGAGTATTGCCAGGATTACGTTGCTGCTTGCTGTGCCTCCGTATCCCGCAGTCTGTCCCAAGACTCGCAGTCGTCTTCGTCGTCGCCCTCATCGTCTACGTCGTCTACCTCTTCGATCTACGGGACACCACCGCAATCTCCCTCACAGCAATACCAGCACATACAGCAACCAACACCTCAATTAACACCACATATTGCTGTACCAACCCCTGATCGTGCAACCTTTTTGCAATTCAACTGCAATGGTCTCCGTGGAAAAATCAGCGAGATAGTGGATTTCATGAATCGGAGAAACATCAAGGTCGCCGCGATCCAGGAAACTAAGCTGACCGACACCTGCAGCTTGCACAGTTGTCAAGGTTACAATGTGCTTCGAAAGGATCGCTAGGCTTGACTCTAGAGACCCATACATTGAATGTATGGGGGTAGCAGTTGAGTCCGGGACTGCCGAGATAGAGCTGTACAACGTATATATACCGCGGATTGGCAGCTGTCCTCCGCGTTATATGCCTGACATCAGCCCATTGCTCCAGGGCAATAACCGCGTGGTCCTAGGAGACTTTAATGCCCACCATGAACTCTGGCATTCTCTCCTAGCCAATGACCATAGAGGAACAGCTTTGGCCGAGCAAATCGATGACTCAACGTTTTGCACAGCGAATGAGGATACCCCCACACGGATTATGGGTGATTGCAGCAGCTCGCCAGACATTACCATAGTTTCGCCGGGTCTGATCAATGACGTTACCTGGCAGCCCGTCATTGCACTTGGATCAGACCATCTCCCGATAATCCTCTCCATTGATAGACCAGCCGATTACATCATCTCTGAACGCCGTACTTTCTTGAACTATAAGAAAGCGGACTGGAACGGGTTCAGAGAATTCACCAACCACAGCTTCAGTGCTCTACCCATACCCTTAGATGTTCGGGTTGCTGAGAAAAATTTCCAAAACATCATACGCGCAGCGGCCGCTCGCTTTATCCCTGCTGGTCGAATACCCGAGATACGACCTAACTTCCCAGCAGAGGCAGCGGGACTCGCTGATGAGCGTGATGGAATTCGTACTGCCAACCCTGCTGATCCTAGACTCAGTGAACTGAACCTAGAAATTAGTAAGATGGTCGACGAATATAAGCGGAACCTTTGGCTAGAGCACTTGAAGAACTGCAATTTAAGTTCCGGTATCAGTAAATTGTGGGCAACGGTTAAGTCACTCTCGAATCCAAGAAGGAGAGAAGACCGAACGGCTATCACATTTGGTGCCACCACTGTGACAGACCCAAAGAGGTGCGCGTGTTATTTTAACCGTCAATTTGTTGAGCACCCCGAGAGTGACATGGCGAAAAGGAGAGTAATGCGACGTATTCATGCTCTCCGAGTCGAAGAAGCACCACCACAATTTACAGTAGGAGAAGTTGCAGATGTCATCCACAGCGCAAAGGCATCAAAAGCGCTAGGCCCCGACGGAATATCCATGTTGATGTTGAAACAATTGGGCATACCGGGAGTCGAATATTTGTCTTATGTCCTCAATCTGTCCCTGACCACTCTGGTAGTACCCGAGGCCTGGAAAATGGGTAGAGTGGTCCCTCTACTGAAACCTGGCAAAGACGCGAGCAAAGGAGAATCATACAGGCCCATCTCTCTCCTCTCGCCAGTAGCCAAGACACTTGAGGCGCTAATCCTCCCGAGCCTGACAGGACATTTCCCAATTGCCGATCATCAGCATGGATTCCGTAAGCAGCACAGCACTACCACTGCTTTACACGCCATCACCACACAAATAAGTCGCGGTCTCAACCAGAATAAGCCCAGTGACAGGGCGGTCCTCGTGGCGCTTGATTTATCGAATGCTTTCGATACAGTAAATCACGCCACGCTCTTCAAGGACATCGCCAACACGTCCCTCCCGAACTATTTGAAACGTTGGATCGTGAACTACATGTGTGGACGCCAGTCATACGTGGAATTCAGAAACAGAAAGTCCAAGCCCCGTAGAGTGAAACAGGGAGTTCTCCAAGGTGGGGTGATATCTCCGGCACTGTTTAACCTCTACCTTTCTGCAATTCCACCACCACCTGACGGCGTAAATATCGTATCGTATGCCGATGACTGTACGATATTGGCGTCGGGCCCCTCGACTGATGACATATGTGGAAGGCTGAATGCCTACCTCGCTGATATTGCCAATTTCTTCGCTGCGAGAAGGATGAAAATTTCCGCCACCAAATCATCGGCCACACTGTTCACCGCATGGACAGCGCAAGTGAAGGAGCAGCTCAATGTGATAGTCGATGGCACAACAATTCCGACCACCAACCACCCCAAGGTCCTTGGTGTCACATTTGATAGTCTGCTCAGATTCAACGCGCACGCCACAGCTATCTGCAATAAGATGAGAAGTAGGAACAAGGTCCTCAAGTCGCTTGCCGGCAGCTCTTGGGGAACCGACAAAGAAACCTTGTTGACCTCTTACAAAGCGATAGGTCGGTCTGTGGTGAACTACGCAGCTCCAGTGTGGTCACCGAACGTGAGCGAGACGCAGTGGAAGAACCTGCAGATATGCCAAAATGCCGCCCTGAGAACTGCGACAGGGTGCCTCCTCATGTCATCTGTGGATCACCTACATGAGGAGACGTAGGTCATTCCCGTGCGACGACATAATTTCCTTTTGTCGAAGCAGTACTTGCTTGGTTGTTATCGGACCAGCCATCCCAACCACCACCTTATGGATAGGCTCCCTCCCCCAGACAGGTCAGGAAAGACCTTCACGATCTAGAGCGTGAGATCCAGCGCTACAAGAGAGAGCCTCTAGATCAAAGCGCATATCAAGCAGGATTAGCAGACATTCACTCAGACGAAGTCTTGGAAGCAGTAAACAACTATAGAGTGAATGTCGTGCTCGGAGATCACCCTCCATCAGTGGCTTCGGAAGAAGAGGTTTTACCGCGGCAGACGAGAGTTGTTTTGGCCCAACTAAGATCCGGATGGTGTAGCCGCCTCAATTCATATTGGGCAAGAATTGACGGCAGTACGTCGAACGTCTGCCCAGCCTGCAACCAAGGACCACACGACACGCTACACCTCTTCAACTGCCCAGCCAATCCAACTCTACTTGTTCCCAGGTCTCTTTGGACCCACCCAGTGGAAGTAGCTACCTTCCTTGGCCTGGATACAAGTGCAGCAGAAAACAACGACACAGGATAAACAAACAGACACATATGCTGCTACAACAACAACAACAACGCCCCATCCGGTACCTCCGATACCAATCTGGTACCGCCCACTTTAGAAATCGGTGAATATTATTCATAGATCTAACGCGATCGTGCCCAAATTCTGTATTTAGTAAAGCTCAAGAAGGATAAAGTTTTTGAGAAAAAAAATCTGGAAGTCTAGACACGTCTCTTCTGATACCTCCCATACAAATGTGTTTTTCTGCCCACTTTAGAGATGGAGTAATAATATCAATACACCCAAAGCAATCGTGCCCAAATTCTACATTTAGTAAAGGTATAACAGGATAAAGTATATCAATATTATAGAAAATTTTATGTTTTACTGAGAGTGAGGGTATATGTAAGTCGGGTTGCCCGACTGAAACTTTCTTACTGGTTTTTTTGTTAACTTTAAATTTGAAAGTAATTTTTAGAAAAAAAGCACAAAATATACTTTGTGGTACAAAAAAATAGTGCAATAAGTGCACTTTTTGGTACAATAAGAGTACTTTTAGTATATGTACATTTTGGTACAACAAAAGTACTTTTGTACTGTAAATTTACTTTTTGGTGCAATCGATGTACTTTTTTGTACAATAAACTTACTTTATAGTACAACAAAAGTACTTTTTGGTACAATTAATTTATTTTTTGGTACAATAAAGATATTTTCTGGTACTATTAATGTACTTTTTGATACATTCAAGGTACTTTTTGGTACAATAAAATTACTTTCTGATACTATAAATGAATTTTTTGGTACAATCAAGGTACTTTTTGGTACAATAAAATTTCTTTATGGTACAACAAAACTGCTTTATGGTACAAAAAATGTACTGTTTGGTACATTAAAATTACTTTATGGTACTACAAAAGTACTTTTTGGTACAAATAATGTAGTTTTTGGTACTGAAAAAAAGTTTTTGGTACTATAAATGTACTTTTTGGTACAATCAACGTACTTTCAGTTACAATAAAATTACTTTATGGTACAAAAAAGTACTCTTTGGTATAACAAAATTACTTTTTGTTACAATAAATTACTTTCTGGTTCCATAAATTATCTTTTTGGTACAATCAAGGTACTTTTTGGTACAATAAATAAAATAAAATTTCTTTATGGTACAACAAATGTACTGTTTGGTACAATAAAATTACTATATGGTACAAAAAAGTACTTGTTCGTACATAAAATGTAGTTTTTGGTTCAAATAAAGTAATTTTTTGGTGCTATAAATGTACTTTTGGTAAAACAAAAGTACTTTTTGGTATAAATAATGTAGTTTTTGGTAAAAAAAAATGCTTTTTGGTAGTATAAATGTTTTTTTTGGGACAATCAAGGTACTTTTTGAAAAAATAAATTTACTTTGGTACAAAAAAAGTACTTTTTGGTACTGTAAATGTACTTTTTGGTACGATCAACGTACTTTTTGGTACAACAAAAGTACTCTTTGGTACAATAAAATTACTTTTTGGTTAAAAAAAAATGTTTGGTACTATAAATGTACCTTTGGTACAACCAATGTATTGTTTGGTACAATAAAATTACTGTATGGTACAACAAAAGTACTTTAGGTATCTGGGACTTTTAAGTAAAATATAATTACTTTTTGGTGCTATAAATATACTTTTTGGTATAATCAAGATACTTTTTTGTACAAAAAAGAATTACTTTTTGGTACTATAAATGTATTTTTTTGGTACAACAATATTTTCGTACAGTAAAATTACTTTTTGGTACTTTAGGTGTAATAAATGTACAAATAAAGTACTTTGCTGTTCAAAAATATGCTTCCGAGTACAATTAAAGTTCTTTTGATATAAGAAATATACAATTTGGTACAATAAAAGTATTTTCTGGTACTATAAATGTACTTGGTGTTGCACTAAAAGTACTTTTTGTGTACATTTTGGCATAATAAAAGTAATGTCTTTCATTGACTTCCCCTCGATGTTGTCGACAGCAACGTCGCAGTATAAGTATCGAGTCAATCGGCATGTCTAGTAAAAGCGTCGATAAACAAGTAGGTGCCGTTAGTTGTGAATCTAAAAACAGGAAGCGTGTTTACTCACACAACGCGAAAAGCTATACAATACCTGACTTATGGGGTATAAAGGTAATTTAAGTTTTTAAAAGTAATTTGTAAATTAAAATTTTATAAAAGTAGCAAAATGTACAACTTTATGTACAACTCCCCTGAAAATTGTTGGCGGAATTATTCCCAAAATAAATGTTCTTAAATTCTCCCCCTTATTTACATTCGTAATACCTACATTAGAGTAGATCAAATTTTTTCTCGACTAAGCGGTTATCAAAATCGTAATCTACGATGAAGTGTATGAAAATTTGTCGAAGAAACGATCGGTCAAAATCGGATCCCCGGTTTTTAAAGATAAACTTTTCGTATTGGATATAAAATCGCCACTCATTCATTTTTCCCATCTAATATTTTTTTATTTCTTTGGGTTTTTGAGTTACAGATGATTTAAAGTTTATGGCCGCTTATGTTTTGGGCATAAAATGAATTGTGTTGATGCAATAACTAAAAAAAACTACTGAAATTTTTGTACATGGCATAAATTATGACTTTAGAAACACTTTTGCAGCATTAAGTAAATTTAACAAAAAAGTGGACTTGAGACCTATTTGCAGCACACCGACGATATGAGTGTTAAATATTTTAGATTTGAGAATCATTAAGATCTTTGTTGTAAATACTATAAGTTTATTTACATATGTGTTAAAGTACAATCTAGACGACCTTGTCAGGATTATCTTTGCATACTTTACATACCAAACGATCACAAGTCCACTGAAAACTAAAACCATTAATCTATATATTTTTGAAGACGTTGAAATTGAAGAGGTTGTTTGTTTTATGGCCTCCTAAGCTAATCAATCAAATCAATTTATAGCCTTTTGAGTTTTAAATTTAAACTTTTCCTTAGCAAAGATTTGCGTCATCCTAATCTGAGGCGCCATTAATTTGTATATAGTGTATAACTAGAGACCGTCTGGGTTAGTTCTAGTAATAAAATGATAGAAACCAGTTAATGAAAACAACAAATTTGGCAAATCCTCGACTGAACATTGATAAGTAGTACACATCACCTTTCCGTCGACTATATAAAGTTGAATTGATTGCAGGGAAGGTGCTACAAGTATGTAAAGGGTGTGATATCCTTAACGTACTTGTGGAGATGTTAATGAGGGGATCTGCGGTAAATATTACTAGCACTTAAGTAAATTTATAATATAACACAGCAAAATTTGCAAAAGAACTTTACCTGTAATGCATTTGAAACGAGAACAAATAAAGTAATGGCTCTACCTCAACCACATCACGTCCATCGTTGTCCCCTTTATGTCTCTTGGTCTGTAATTAGACCCAACTGCGAAATGTAATATTTTACATTCTCAATTAATTTGATAATCGAATTAATCCAATGACTACCGTAATCAATGTTTAATCAAATATAGATTTCAGATAATCCATTATAAATCAACTTGGGTGGTTTTCTATAATTACCACCACTCAGCCAGCCAATACGCCGATCCAATATCATCATGTGACTTATATTGCCACACAGCCATTGTACCTATTTGAACTATGTGCGTCGAATTAATTGAGTAAAACACTGTGCGCAAACTTTTATAAAAGGAGAAATGAAGATTGTTTGTCCAAAACAAAAAGCCCATTAGTAATTATGTATATAAAGATGCAATAAATTCAATAGCCGCTTCTTATTGCTTACCTTGGAGTTAGTTTCCGTATCCGATGGGAGAAACACCGTTATATCTCCTTCATGGGACACAGCAGGCATTTTAAAAACAATTAAGTTTGACTAAGTACTATTTACTTTGTTACTTTGTACTATAGTAAAATTGCGCTATAAATAATCATTAATTTCGAAACACTACAAATTTCACCATTATAATACAATATTTACTTTTATTATGTTTTTTTAATAGTAATAATTATTATACAATACATATTTACTTTATTAATATTACATTTTATGAATATTTTATTTCATTTTTTTATTTTGCATAGTTTCTATATATTTTTTGTAAAAAAAAATCGAATGTATTGTTGTCAGGTTTTCAATAAAACCAAATTTCATATATGGATTTAAATTAAACAGACACACTTTATAGAATACAGATTATAAGTGGTAGTTGCGCACAAACACACACACAGAAATATTCACTTAAGTATGGACCATTTTAACTGTTCACGAGCAGATTGAAATACCTGGAAGTAGTGAAATTGTTTGAAATGTTAGTAAAAAAAAGATAGTACAAAAATTAGTTGCAATATTTACAGAACTGTTGAGAGAAGATCATAAGATAAGATGTAAAAGAAAGTAAAAGATATAGAGAAAAAAAACTAAAAACAATTTATACATAACAATAAATATAAATGTACATATTTATTTGTTTGAAAAATATAAACGCAAGATACATAAATTTGAAATTACATGTTATAGATATCAATTTAATCGCTAAAAATTAAAATTATTTATGAATAATAGCTAACTCTGCACAGTATTTAACTATGACAATAATTGCATATATTTTTACTTAAAAAATAACATAAAAACTAACCAGTACTTTTAAGTACTTACTAAAGGACGAATTTAACGCAAACTGAGCAATTATTTGTATCTAACTTAATTGTTAAAGTATCTTAGTGCTACCAAAAGAGTCCATTTAAAGTGTTAGTTACCTGGGCCACAGTTTGTTCGGCTATGGGAATGTCATCATTGCGCAAATCGACTCTTTTCACCACCGATGAAGGATCAGCGTCCAAAATAATGCTATGAGGAGAAACAATAAAATCAGATACAATAATTTATTAAAAGCGCAAAAATGTATTTTTTTATATTATCTTTATAAAGGGATGGTCATTTAACATTTGGAGTTTGAATCCACCGTTTATCGAAACAGACGGCTAAAAAAATGGAAAATACAAAAACTTTATTTCAAAGGTCTTGAAATAAACTACAAGAAATCTGCGAAATAAATTGGAAGGAAATGGAGTGCAATCAATGCATGTAATAAGTGGATAACTTTGTTAGGCGAGTTCGTCATTCAGGGTCCTTATTGGACAAAAAAAACTCGTGTAGGTGCTGGTGGAGTACATCCAGTGGAAATATTGCCACTCTGACTGAAAATGTGCTCGAACAGATATCAACGTGAGCTCCACACCATTGAATTGCATCAATTGAACATTTGTTGTTGTTGTTGTTGTAGTTACATCTGGTGGTAGCTGGGGTGATAATTCTTTATACCTATTTTCAATTTATCGGCACTCGATCGTGCATATAATCCGATTATCATAAGATCATTGTTGGATCAATGTTTCGTTCCTTTGTTGATAACAAGGTTTGTGTCAAGGATTGTTAAGTGTTGTTTTTGTGAGTTTTAACCGCCAAATTCCACCAAAGATGGCGCCAGCTGGCTTGTCGATTTATATGCGATGTTGATAAATCATTTACCTTGATCCTTGCGTAATCTTTATATTTGCAGTGGAAGCATCTAGGATGAGTTTTGTTGGCTGGAGAACTCGAAAGTATTTGAAAAGTAATTTTTCATCGATGTTGATTTGGTCTAGTCGCTTCCACTGCGCTATCGAAGGCCACATTGAACATTTGTAGTCTTTATTGGTGCAGAATTTTTTTATAAAGATATGAAGTATGAAGGCTTATAAAGTCCAATAAGCCCAAGGCTGAAAACCCGGGATCAAAGGTTTCAATCGGTAATCAATATCGTAATCTTCGATGAATTGCGAGAAAATTTGCCCATGAAATTATGGTTCTAAAATCAAAATCCAGCCCCTAGTTATTAATGGGAAACATTTCGACGCCCTTGTAAAAAAAACCCAAAATCAATTATCCTCAATAAAAAAAAAAAATCTAACGGAAATATTTTGTAGAGAATTTTTTGTTTTGGTCGTACATTTTGTATTGGAACCCCCTTGAGTGTTGAAGATAAGGAGTACCTATGTTTGGGAAAAACGTTAGTAGGGCAATAATTGTGGTGGTCGGTAATGCATTTTACCCATCTAGAAGGCACCTTGGGAATGGCAGTAACTGATTTGATAAAGAAATTATATGGAGACCACCTTAAGGGTTGAAGCAAGAATGTAAATATTACACCGTGCAACAGTGGTTTTCACACTAGATGACGACCATATATAAAGTCAAGATGGTTGTATAGAAAATGAATCATTTTTGAAATTTTTGGTCCAGGTACATTAAAATCTGTTATTTGTTTGCATTTCTGAGATTCTTAACTTTCATTTGATATCCATATCGTTATCATATGGTTCGTGGGAATAATTGATTTAATTTTTTGAAAGTGGTGTACCCTTTGAAACTTTGAACTCCTTTTAAAAAAAAATCCTGACGTTCTGGCGATAAACTGAGAACGCAGTTTCACTACATATGGTCTCTAGTTTCACGTATATATGGTCATCATCAAGTGTGAAGAAAAAAATTGAAAGTTGTCGCAGGGTGTAATTTGAGAAACTGATGGGGTTGTAAAAATAATGAGGGTCGGTCATATATTTGAATCCTCTGGGGGCACCTTTGTGGAAGTTGGAGTGGTGGCAGCTAATTTTATAAAAAATTCATTTTTATATAGGTGCCTCCTTAGAGGGTAACGTTGGGGGGATGTTAGATATGTTTGGGGAAAATGTTAAAAGTTAGAAGTGAAGTTGTTAGTTTTTACGTCAACATCACTTCGATTCAACATCGTCGTCAAATCAACGCTATTTCGGTATTCTGTAACTACAATGAGAATAAAAATTGAACTCAGGACAACATCTGTTAC
The DNA here is from genome assembly GCA_964034835.1 of Muscina levida. Lineage (NCBI taxonomy): Eukaryota > Metazoa > Arthropoda > Insecta > Diptera > Muscidae > Muscina > Muscina levida. Next base: position 16,302,604 of record OZ035883.1, on the reverse strand, counting down.
AGTCATAATTATGTTGTCAGCAACATTGAGGTGCTTATGAAAGGGGCTTTACTACCTAAGTGTAGGCAATGCAATTTTAATTCGACTTTTGCAGGCAGTAGTTGCAAAAATTCTACTTGAAATACAGAATGCATTAGAAAGGTCATTTGTCCACAATGAATACAATTGGAAGATGAAAAATAGGAAGCAAATCTACATTTTTAAATAAAACAGGATTTCTTGAAGTTCTTGGATGTGATGATGGAACCAATTTGGCTCCAAATATAGAAGACAAGAATCCATACTATTACCGAAAAGAATTTTTGAGTAATACTTTAAAACGATCCAAAGGAATTATTCTTTTCTCCAATTTATTACATTGCCCCTTAAAATCGGACGGAACTGTTCCTCTCCGAAATCCTGCAACTTACTTGCAACTTACTTATTTCCCCCTTTACAACCCATAAATGAGAACAACGGAACACAGTTTAACGATTAATCCAATCATCAACTGCTTGAGAAGCATTTACTAGATATCCCAATTGAATTGACCATAACTGCAAAGTTGCTTTCGACAACATCTATATAAACATTTGGAGCGATTTGTCTTACTTATAAAGCGCCAATTGCAATTTTCACAGATTACGTCTACTTATTCGGCAATATGTCTCGAGAGTAGGTCTCTAGTATGACAGAAGATTAAACATTTTTCTAATATTTAAGAACATCGACATAATTTGGATAATCTATAAATATCGATTGTTTATCCTCCACGTAGGCGTTACACAGCAATAATCACATAGACTACTGAATAAGTGATATAAAAATATGCTAGGCGACACTGGACCGAGCATGGAACCATTGGGTACTCCACTCAATGTAGGCAATACATCGGATGACATATCAACTATATTAACCAACAGGTTTTTTACCATAACTATATGAAACGACAAGCGCTTTGCATCTTTAACAGTATTGCACGGTCATATTTATTGACCCTTTTCATATCCAACGACAATAATACACATATTATTCACCGTGAACAGACTTGCTTAATTTCCCTTTACATCCCATGAATTAGGTATGGGATGCTTCTCTCGTTGTCTTATTTTAGATTCACAACTAACGGCACCTACTTTCCGATTGGCTCGACACTATACTGGGAAGATGCTGTCGGCAACATCGAGAGGTCCGGCTTTGAAAGAACAATGTATATGACTGGCGCCGGGAATCGAACCACGGATCTTCCGCATGGTAGTGGCGTGTTCTAACCACTTTGCCACGGCCGGTACCAATACGAACATCTACCACATACCTATTATACGCAGGCCAAGTGTAACATGTAAGTTTAATAACAATGCAACAACTGTATAATGAAAGGTGGATTTCCAAACACTTTTCACCAATAACATATTCCCAGATCCAATGCTTCCCACCGCAAGCTAATAGTCGTACGTGAAAGTTTATTTCTATTTCCCTTTATGTATTTATGCTTTAAAGAAATATATCTATCAGTGCAGCTTCCTATTTCACAAGTCATTGAAAATAAGCATTAACTTTCTATGCTTCACATTGCAGTTTAATACATTTCTCGTACTTACCCTCCATCGCATATCTCATCAAATGCCAACATAATGATTTCCAAATTATCCAAAACCAAACGTTTCTCCACGTTCTTCTTCAGTATCAGACTGATGGAATCGTAAAGGCAATTTAGGACAGACAACAGAATCAACTCATTCTCATAGGCGTTACCCATCACATAGAAGAATAGATCCACATTGCTCTTGTAGACACACGTCAGACCGTCTAACATAATAATCTCAGTATCGGAACGATGCGTCTTGCTGAAGAGATTCTTTTCGAAGGCCTTTTGTTCCTTGACGGTGGCCAAGATATTCTTGTCGTAGTATTTGGCCAATATGCGATTGCCATCGTTGTCCATAATACACATACCCTTAATGATGTCCTGCAACATTGCAAATTTTTGTTGTATTTATTAATTAATTGCGATAAATATTTTGTAATAAACCAAACAAATAGTTACCATCATGAAACCGTCCATGGTGTTGTGGCTGATAAGATTTTTAGTACGACTTTTGACAGTTGCACACGTCAACTTCTTTGAGATTGTGACAGCTGTTTGTTGCCGTCATGAGTACAGAGTTGTTGAGGCTGGCTGTGAGGGACGGCGTTGTTTAGCCGTTGTTTAAAAAGGCGGTGTGCATAACAACATATATATAAATGTTTATTATTGAATTTGTTAATCGTTAATATTCTTGGTCTATGGTTTTCAAGAGGAAAAAAGGGTGAATTATTATTTTCTCTTAAAAAATTGTGCCAGAACATAATGTTATATTAAGATACATATGTAGAAATTAATTAAATCGGAATATGTAAAAAACATATTTTAATTTAATTAGTTAAAATATAACGAAGAAGAAAAAAATTTGTAATTATTAATTCTATAAAGTCTAAAAATAATATAAATTTTTTTAATTCTATAATTGCTATAAATTCTTTAAATTCCATAAATTCTATAAGCGTTGTAATTCCTATAAACTCTATAAATTCTATAAATTCTATAAATTCTACAAATTCTATAAATTTTATAAATTCTATAAATTCTATAAACTCTATATATTTTATTAATTCTACAAATTTTATAAATTCTATAAATTTTATAAATTCTATAAATTTTATAAATTCTATAAATTTTATAAATTCTATAAATTTTATAAATTCTATAAATTTTATAAATTCTATAAATTTTATAAATTCTATAAATTTTATAAATTATATAAATTTTATAAATCTATAAATTGTATAAATTCTATAAATTCAATAATTTCTATAAATTATATAAATTCTATAAGTTCTATAAACTCTATAAATTTTATAAATTCTACAAATTTTATAAATTTTATAAATTCTGTAAATTTTATAAATTCTATAAATTTTATAAATTCTATAAATTTTATAAATTCTATAAATTTTATAAATCTATAAATTGTATAAATTCTATAAATTCAATAATTTCTATAAATTCTACAAATTCTATAAGCGGTGTAATTTCTATAAATTACATAAATTATAAAAATAATATAAATTTTTTTAATTCTATAGTTGCTATAAATTCTACAAATTCTTTAAATTCTATAAGCGTTGTAATTCCTATAAATTTTATAAATTTTATAAATTCTATAAATTTTATAAATTTTAAAAATTCTATAAATTTTATAAATTCTATAAATTTTATAAATTTTATAAATTCTATAAATTATATAAATTCTATAATTTCTATAAATTCTATAAATTCTATAAATTCTATAAATTCTATAAATTCTATAAATTCTATAAATTCAATAATTTCTATAAATTCTATAAGCGGTGTAATTTCTATAAATTACATAAATTATAAAAATAATATAAATTTTTTTAATTCTATAGTTGCTATAAATTCTACAAATTCTATAAATTCTTTAAATTCTATAAGCGTTGTAATTCCTATAAATTCTATAAACTCTATAAATTTTATAAATTCTACAAATTTTATAAATTTTATAAATTCTGTAAATTTTATAAATTCTATAAATTTTATAAATTTTATAAATTCTATAAATTTTATAAATCTATAAATTGTATAAATTGTATAAATTCTATAAATTCAATAATTTCTATAAATTCTACAAATTCTATAAGCGGTGTAATTTCTATAAATTACATAAATTATAAAAATAATATAAATTTTTTTAATTCTATAGTTGCTATAAATTCTACAAATTCTATAAATTCTTTAAATTCTATAAGCGTTGTAATTCCTATAAATTCTACAAATTCTATAAATTCTATAAATTTTATAAATTCTATAAATTTTATAAATCTATAAATTGTATAAATTGTATAAATTCTATAAATTCAATAATTTCTATAAATTCTACAAATTCTATAAGCGGTGTAATTTCTATAAATTACATAAATTATAAAAATAATATAAATTTTTTTAATTCTATAGTTGCTATAAATTCTACAAATTCTATAAATTCTTTAAATTCTATAAGCGTTGTAATTCCTATAAATTCTACAAATTCTACAAATTCTATAAATTCTATAAATTTTATAAATTCTATAAATTCTATAAATTCTATAATTTTTATAAATTTTATAAATTCTATAAATTTTATAAATTTTAAAAATTCTATAAATTTTATAAATTCTATAAATTTTATAAATTTTATAAATTTTATAAATTCTATAAATTATATAAATTCTATAATTTCTATAAACTCTATAAATTTTATAAATTCTATAAATTTTATAAATTCTACAAATTTTATAAATTCTATAAATTTTATAAATTCTATAAATTTTATAAATTCTATAAATTTTATAAATCTATAAATTGTATAAATTCTATAGGCGGTGTAATTTCTATAAATTCTATAATTGCAATAAATTTCGAAAATTCCAAATTATACATATTTTGTAAACTCTGTAATTTGAATAAATGTTAAAATTTTTATAAATTCAAAAATTTCTATAAATTCTGAAAATACTATAAATAAAAGAAAAATTTTTTAAAAATGCATTGAAGTTATTCACATAAAATGAAAATAAACCAATCTCCCTATTTTACAGACAGTGCTGATTTTAACATTAAACTTTTTCCATAATTTATTACGAAAATAGATTTTTTTTATTTTACAACAATACATTATTTTTCACTTATTTTACATATATACAATTTTTATTTTTTTCTAATTCTACCTTTAAATTAAGTGCTTAAACATCTTAGTATTGTATTTTTAAATTTTAGACGAAAATCACACATATATTTTTCTTTTTCGCGCAGATGTAATAAGTCCAACACATTCAACAGTATTTTTTTAATTTTCTTAAAAAAATTAAATCATTTTTAAACAATATAATATAAACAATTATTTGTATGGAAGTTATTAATTTTATTCAAAAAAATACTTCAATTTGAAATTTCTTTTCGTCATAATCTGATTTCTCTGTTCTCGCGGATACAATAAATCGCGCGCCTTTAACTGTTTTCCTTTGCCTTATCCTTAAATACAGATATGGCAACACCCATGGTAATTGTGTTTACTCAACATAGCTCATACAAATCATACATTTGGCATATAGATTTGGCAGTTAATTTTAAATAAGTTTTAAAACAATTTGAAGCAACGCAGATACATATATTTTATAACATTTATACGCACAGGACATAACTGTAGGAATATCAATAACACTTGAACCTATCATGGACTACATACCCACACAAGATCAAGCTGTGGCCACCGAGACACCGCCACGACGTAAAAAGCACAAGGATGACGTCGAATTGGAACGTTTGAAGAAATCAATTTCCGGTATTGCAGCACCAAAAACGGAAAAGAAAAAATCTGAAGGGAAAAAACTAAAGAAAAAACTTTATGAAATCGAAGAGAAAAATGAGTCACTCTCAAAGATGATCTATGAGAAAAATTCCGAAATTGTCGAATTAAGGAAATCGGTTAATTCTCTCAATGAAATACTCAACTCGGTTCCGATTGAAGAATTGAGATGCAATTCATCAATCGCTAGTAGTAAATTATTAGAATTGAGTAAAAAGAATCGTCAATTGAGAGCGGAATTAGAGACAACAAAAAATCGTTTGACGCGCAAAGATGTTCAGTTGCAAAAGTTGGAAAAAGATTTAAAGGCGGCCGAAGAGAAGTCACAGCAGGAAGTCGAGGTGAATCGTAAGGCTGTAAGTAGAATGAATAATAACATATAACACACCTTTATATATCCCTTTTTATGTCAGACCACCTCCCCTGTAGATGAGTTGCAAACCAAATTGCATTCCATGCAGCAGAAACTTTTTGAAACTCGCAATAAAAACGTCGAATTAACTAATCAACTTAAATTGGCCCACAAGTGTTTGCAACAAGAGATTGGAGAGAATTTCAATCTCAATCTTCTGGCCTCCCATTCCACCACCTCTAACTGGCGTGGAAGGGCCCAACAAATCTTGCATCTGCAACAAAAGGTGCAGGAACTAAAAGATCGTCTCGATAATAGCGAAAAGAAAAACTACGCAGGCTATGGTACCAATTCAACATGCAGTAGCTTGGATCTAGATACGACGCTAATGGTTAGAAATGGCACCGAGACTATGCTTAGTGCCACGCCCAGTGTTCACTCTATCGATCGTCACAATGTGCGTCACAGCGAATTGCAACATCGTGTCAAAGTCGAAGCTTTGGACAAGGAAATTGCTTCTCTAAAATCAAAATTAGAAGAGCAACGGGGCAAAATTTTGGCATTGAAAGTGCGCAATAAGACATTAAATGATGAAATTTTGCGCCACAAGAGTAAGGCATCTACGTTAGAGGAGCAAACCGATTTTAATAGCATTAATGTGGCCACCATGACAGAGAAATTGAATCAGCAGAAGTTACAGTATGAAAAGCGTATAGGGGAATTAACTAAAGAAATTCGTAGTTTGGAGAAACAACGTGAAGATATGGAACTGCAGGAGGAGCATATGCGTACCAAGCTGGATGATTTGGAGGCGTGTCTGTTGGGCAAAGAAGAATGCAATGCCGAATTGAATGCAGTCATTAAGAAACTGGAAGCGGATCTGAAGGCCGTCTGTGGTGGATTTCTGTTTTCGTGCAGGGAATTTAGAAAGGTATGTGATAACATGGCTATGATTTCGCTTTTTTTCAAATTTGAAATACTGAAATACTCTATATATTCTACAGCACATACGCTGTTACTATATTGAGGGGTCGATATATTTTTATTTACGAGGATAGAAAAATATTTTTTATACAATTTATAGAATTAATACAATTTATAGAAATTCTAGGATTACCAAATTTATATTATTTTTAGAAGAAATAGAATTTATAGAATTTATATAATTTAAAAAATTTATAAAATTTTTAGAATTTGTAGAATTTCAAAAATTTATAAAATTTATAGAATTTATAAAATTTTTAGAATTTATAGAATTTGTAGAATTTATAGTATTTATAGAATTTATAGAATTTTTAGAATTTTTAGAATTTTTAGAATTTTTAGAATTTTTAGAAATTACACCGCTTATAGAATTTGTAGAATTTTTAGAATTTATATAATTTATAGAACTTATAGAATTTATAGAATTTTTATAATTTATAGAATTTAAAGAAGTTGTAGAATTTATAGAATTTAAAGAATTTATAGAATAGAATATATAGAATTTAAAAAATTTATAAAATTTTTAGAATTTAAGATGCAGTTCACGCCCATTCCCTTTCCTCTTTTACATTATCAGACTATACTCTTTTGTTATAATTTTTTGTTTGATTAATTTCAGGAAGAATTTATAACAATTTTGGATTCTTTGGAATCCGAAAAGAATGCCCTACTGGAACACAACAAAACCCTAAATGAACGCCTTGAGAATGAACGTTTCAAAAATGAAAATCTTCAAGAACTAGTGGCCAAACAAAAAGTGCGAATTTCTCGCTTAGAGGCCAAAGTACGTGAAATGGAACGTGAAATTGAAGTGAACAATGATAAAAAGAAACGATCACAACGTATAGCTGAGTACACGTCCAATTTGTCGGCCATGGGTAGCACAACATCCCTAACGTCTATCACATTTGAAAATACCTCGGTTATGAGTGGGGCAGGGGGAAGAGGTGGCTCAGATGAGATGGGAGACTCGTGCAATACAACTGAATTAAAGAATCGGTATGTCATTACAAGTGCAAAAGAAAATTATATATAAATAATATAACAATTTATCATGATATGTAACACAACAAGTTTATTAGTTGTTTTTTTTTTAGCTTCTCCACATTTTTATAATTTTATTGCATATTTTGAATAAGGAAAATACAAGACCTCGAGCTTGACTATTCAACTAATACGATAACAAGTTTATGTTATACATTTCTTAATTTCCATTTAATTTTGTTTCTTTTTTGTCTCCACCAGCTTGGAATTGGCCAATGAGAAAATTACCATGCTGCGAGAGAAACTGGACTATATCACGGCCGAAAAGGAGAGTGACATTAAGACATTCGAACAAATTATTGGTAATTCGAAAAATATCATTATTGAATCGATTTTGGCCCAAAGAGAGAGTTTAACCAGTATAGAAGGCAATTGAAGCGATGCATTTTATTTCACAATATTTTCTATATTTCGTATCGAATTTTTGTGCAAATGTAATAATTGAAAAAGATAAATTCAAAAATAATGTAAATGCTATCGAAAAATTACAGGAAATTCACATTACAGTAGACGTAAATAAAGCCGTATTTACACTGAAGCGACAGTTGTGTCGATCCCAAATCGTGGTATCTATCAAATAAAGCTAAAATAATAGAAATTTAAGAGCGGATCAGATTCACGTACGACATTCGTGGCAGAGTGTACAACATCCAATAGAGGTTATAATACAATGCAAATGCTGTTTATACTGCCGCGACTGTCGATCGGGATTCTCATCGCTTCAAAAATCGCTCCTCTTAAATTGAAATTTGTTGTTGAAGATATAACAAAAATAGCGATTCAGGAATGTCGCGTTTGTCGCAGCAGTGTAAATGAGGAATTAATGTAACATTTTGCAAACTTTTTTAAAATATACAGCGTTCTTTTTTTTCTATCAACTTCGACAAAATAAATATACATATTTCGATTTGAATGATAGATTACAAAAAGTTTGCTCAAGCTTTTATTAGATATCAAATCAAAAAGTTTTAATTTATATAAAAATCCTCTTGTTAATCAAATTATGTAAATCAGATAGCTTTTAAAAAAGACTGTATTTAATGATTAACATACTAAATTGTACTATTTTATATAATAAAAGTACTTTTTGGTACAATTATAAGCTTTTAATACAATAAATTGCACTATTTAGTGCCGCAAATTTTCGTATTGGTACAATAAAAATACTTTTGTTACTATAAATTGTGCCTTTTGGTAAAATAAAAATACTATTGGGTACAATAAAAGTACTTTTTGTTACAATATATTGTACTTCTAAGTATATTAAATGTATTTTTTAGTACAATACAAATATGTTAGGTACAATAAAAGTACTTTTTCGTGTAACAAAGTACTTTTGTACTTTCTGGTACAATAAATTGCATTATTTGGTACAATAAAAGTACTTTTTAGGCACAATAAAAATACTTTTAGGAACAATAAAATAATTTTTTGGCACAATAAATGTACTTTTAGGTACAATTAAATAACTTTGTAACACAAAAAATTTTAGCTTTTTGATACTATAATCTGTATTTTATGGAACAATAAATTGTACTGCTTGGTACAATAAAATGAACTTTTTGTACAAATAGTACGATATATTTTACTTCTTAGTATATTAAATCTATTTTTTTAGTAAAATACAAATACGTTATGGCACAATAAATTTACTTTTACATATAATAAAGTACTTTTCTGGTACAATAAATTGCACTATTTGATACAATAAAAGTACCTTTAGGTACAATAAAAGTACATTTTGGTACAATAAAAATACTTTTAGGTACAATAAAAGGACTTTTTGGTACAATAAATGTACTTTTAGGTACAATAAAAGTAATTTTTGATACAATTAAATAACTTTTCGATACAAAATATTTTACTATTTGATACAATAAAAGTACTAATTGGTACAATTAAATAATTTGTTTATACAAAAAAATTTTAGTATTAATAAAATTACTTTTCGATGCTATAAATTGTATTTTATGGTACAAAAAATTATACTGCTTGGTACAATTAAAGTACTTTTAGGTACAGTAAATTGTACTGCTTGGTGCAATAAATAGAATTTTTTGGTATTATAAATAGTTTTATTTGGTACAATAAATAATTTGTACTATTTGATACAATATAAGTACTTTTTGCTTGAACAAATTGTACTATTTGGTACAAAAAAAATACTTTGTGTTACATTTAAGTACTTTTTAGTACAATAAATTTTAAGATAGGAAGGGATTTGTGGAAATTTGGACTGCAAGGGGGCGCATCTACGGCTACACAGCTTAAAATGAAGCTGAGATTTAGTTAATTTGTTGGTCATACAAGCAAAAACTAATTTTTCGCAGAACGTGCCAAGCCTTTTTAAAAAAATCGTTATATCGACCAAATTAGTGGACCTGTTGTAATAAAATTTTCACATTGTGGTACTGTCGGAAATACTAGTGGGGGTCGGTCTTACATTTTACCCTTCTAGGAGACACTATGAGAGAGCGACTATATAAATAAAAAACCTTAAGGGTTGAAGATTGAGAGTATAAATGTTTTGAGAAACTGTTGGGATTGTACAAATATGGGGGTTGGTCATAAACTTGTTGCCTCTAGGGCCACCTTTAGGGCTGTTATTGGAACCTCCTTAGAAGGTGAAGATGGGAGTGTAGATATGTTTAGAAAAAATAACTGGGGTTCGGTCATACATTTTACCTCCCTAGGGGCTACTCCAGGGCAGTAAGAGCGGAGGGAGCAAATTGTATAATAAAAAAATGTTCTGTATGGTAGCCTCCTTAGGGGGTAAAGATGGGGAGTAGGTATATTTGGAAAAAATAGTAACGTGGGAAAAACGGTTGGAGGACGGTCATATATTTGACCGTTACGGGGCTAGTCGTGGATTTTTTCCTCAGTACGAAAAGTATCTCGTTAAAAACCGGGTGCTCGATTTTGCTTAGAATTCATCGTAGATTACGATTTCGGTAATCGCTTGGTCGAGAAAATAATTGACACACTCTAGAGATAACAAATAAATATATGTCTTATTATTTTCTTAAATGTTTACCTTTATGTATGTTATATAATTGAACTCTATAAAAATTTTAATTTCTTCATACTTTTAGAGTTTATTTTACTAGGTCACACCCGTCGTTAAATGCTGTCACAACCGGTTTTTTCTAAAAAGTTTTTTTTATTAAGAAAAAGTAGTTTTTTTTTGCAAACCGTACGGACTTAACACAATCAATAACAATATAAACAATTGTCTACATCAAAATAATTGTGGACTTTCTACGCAAAATTTTACACAATTTAACCTGAAAGTCATAATTGTGTAAAAGTTTAAATTCCTAATGTCACACCCGGCGTTGTCTTCAAATGGACATTCTGAGCAGAAATCAAGTTCAGCGCCAACCTGTTACTAAACGTTTTAAAACTTAATGTTATTCGTTATCACAGTTTATTTTTTCATAATAAACTTTCAATATATGAATTATAACCAAAAATGTAAGCAACATAGTCACACCCGTTTCAATGGAATTTCCCATATATATTACCTGTTCCAAATGAAGTAAAACACAAACTCATTTGCTATTGTTTTGTTTGTTTTTAATTAATTTATTTATTAATAATATTATTTCATTTATACTGGCTTTAGGTTGTTTTTCACGATAAGTTAGTAAGCAGTTTGTTTTTCGTTTTTTTATTTGTTTGTTTTGCATAAATTCATAAATTGTGATTGCTTTAGTATGGTTTTTGTTGTTGTTGTCGTCGTTATTGAGAAGACACCTCATCTCAATTGTAATTAACTTTAATTCAATCGTATTGTTGTGTTGCTTAAAACTTTAAATAAAAATGTGTTTTTTTTGTTTTGTTTTTTTAAATCACTTAAATATATCAACTTAAACATATAATGATAATATTTAAAAAAAAATTAACATGCAATAACATTTCTTTTATAGTTTTTCTTTTATATTTGTATGTATGTATGTATATACGTATAGAAAAGTTGTTAAGTGTGTTTTTGTTTATATTGTTAAATTTAAATAAATGTTTGTTTAAAATTTTAGTTTTATAGGGTTATGTTTTTTATGTTTGTTTTTATTATAGTTTTTTATAACAAATGATATTTCGATTTTGTTTTACTTTTTTTTTGTTTTTTTTTTTGTATTAAAGTGACTAAATCTGTATGAATTATTATTGTAATTGTTTTATTGGGGTTTTTAATATTTTTTTTAAGTTTTTGTTTTGTTAAGATAATAGCAGCATTGTTTTAGTCGTATATAGGTATGTGTGTATATTTGTTTTATTTTTTATAAGATCACTAGGTATATGGTCAATTAGTTAGTTGTTTGTTATTTACTCAACTCTTAATTATAGGATTTTTAAGGTTTTTTATGCAATTTTAGTTCATTATTAGTTTAATATTTATTTTATTTTGTAATGTTTATTTTTGTTATTTATTATATTTTTTTAATTTTTTTTATTTATATAGTTTGTATGAATTTATTTTTTTTTGAAACTTTTCCAAGTTTGTAATAAATGCAAGTTTTACTTGTTTTTATTATTTTTATTTACTAATTATCTGGTTCTAAAAGTCGCTCTAAAAGTAAAAGAAAACTTTAGAGTTCTTTTTCTTGTTTTCAATTCATCAAGTGTTTGAAACTTTTTTCTTATGTGAAACTTGAAATTGTTAACAGTTTCTTTCAGAGTCGACTTTAATGTATAAATTTTTTTTATTAAAAGTTTTATTTTAGGATACATTATATAACAAAAATCATTTATGATTTTAAAACAATTTTGACTTTATAACTTTTTGTTGTCGGTTTACAAAAAAACAACTAAGATTTGTATATATATATATGATGTTGGCTTTGCAAATAAAAGGCACTTTTTGCAGATTTAAAAAAAAGTAAACATATTCGATAGACGATTTAAAATCATGTGTCGACAAAATTTTTCGGCAGACTGTAGACTTTTTTTGAAAGGGACAAAAAAATCAAAACAAGCGTATGGATGTAATTGCCTTTAAAGGTTTAAAATAAATATATTTATTTAAAATAAATAGAATAAAATAAAATAATTTATATATATTTATTTTAAAATAAATGAAATTAAATAGAATAAAGTAAAATAAAATAAAATAAAATAAAATAAAATAAAATAAAATAAAATAAAATAAAATAAAATAAAATAAAATAAAATAAAATAAAATAAAATAAAATAAAATAAAATATAATGAAATGAAATGAAATAAAATAAAATAAAAAAATATAATAAATAAAATAAAATAAAATTAAATAGAATTAAACAAAAAAAAAATAAAATAAAATAAAATAAAATGAAATAAAATAATATAAAATAAAATACAATAAAAAAATCAAATAAAAATAAAATAATATATTAAAAAAAAATCAAAAAATTAATAAAAATAATATAACATAAAACATAAAATTAAACAAAATAAAATAAACTATAGTACACATCAAAATAAAATAAAAATAAAATCACACAACTGTTGTAAAACAAATTCTATTAGCGATAATAGAATAGATCTCAAACCGAACAATGAAAAACATATTAAAATAAAATAAAAATAAAATCACACAACTGTTGTAAAACAAATTCTATTAGCAATAATAGAATAGATCTTAAACCAAACAATGAAAAACATATTAAAATAAAATACAACAAAAAAATCAAATAAAAAAAAAAAGAAAAAAATAGAATAAAAGAAATAAAAATAAAAAAACATATTAAAAAAAAAATCAAAAAATAAATAAATAAACATAATACAGAATAACATAAAATTAAACAAAATAAAATAAACTATCGTACACATCAAAATAATTAAATAAAAGTTTTAAATAAATTGAAATAAAAAAACCAGTAAGAAAGTTTCAGTCGGGCAACCCGACATACATACATATATCCTCACCCTCAGTAAAAAATAAAATTTTCTATTATATTGATATTATTACTCGATTTCTAAAGTAGGCGCATAGGTAAATTTGTATGGGAGGTACCAGAACGGATGCAGCCAGACTACCAGTTTTTTTCTCCAAAACTTTGTCTTCTTCTAGCTTAATAAAATACAGAATTTGGGAACGATCGTGTCGAGTGTATTGATATTATTACTCCATCTCTAAGTAAGCCAGGTGGTACATTTGTATGGGAGATACCAGAAGGGGCATGTCTAGACTTTCAAATTTTTTCTCAAAAACTTTATCATGTTATAGCTTTACTAAATACAGAATTTGGGCACGATTGGGTTAGGTCTATTAATAATATTAACCGATCTCTAAAGAGGGCGATACCAGTTGGGTATGGAAGGTACCAGATGGTTTTCTCCAAAACTGTATCCTGCTATAGCTTTACTAAATAAAGAATTTGGGTACGACCGTGTCGAGTGTATTGACATTATTACTCCATCTCTAAAGTGGGCGGAGTGGTACACTTGTAAGGAGGTACCAGAAGGGGCGTGTCTAGACTTCCAAATTTTTTCTCAAAAACTTTATTCTGTTATAGCTTTACTAAATACAAAATTTAGGCACGATCACGTTACGTCACGATATTAAAAAAAAACTTAATTTCCCTTTGCTCCCCATGAATGAGGTATGGGATAGCTTCTCACGTTATTGTGAATTAACACGCTTTATATTTTTAGATTCACAACTAACGGCACCTACTTGTTTATCGACGAATGCGAACGTCATTGTTTGAGAAGCTCTTATTAGACACTCCGATTGACTCGACACTTATACTGCGAAGTTGCTGTCAACAACATTCGAGGTGAGCCGACAATAAAAGAACAATTTTTTTCAAGATGACTGGAGCCAGGTTTGAACCTGCGATCTCCCGCATGGTAGTCGCGTGTTCTAACCACTATGCCACGGCCGGTCACGATCCAGATAGGTATGAGAGGTACCAGATGGGGCGTGTCTAGACTTCCAAATTATTTCTCAAATACTTTATCCTGTTATAGCTTTACTAAATAAAGAATTTGGGTACAATCGCGTTGGATTTATTGATATTATTACTTCATCTCTATAGTAGGCGGAAAGGTACATTTGTATGGGAGGTACCAGAAGGGTCGTGGCTAGACTTCCAAATTTTTTTCCGAAACTTTATTCTGTTATAGCTGAACTAAATACAGAAATTGGGTCCGTTGGGTGTATTGATATTATTACTCGATTTCTAAAGTGGGCGGAATGATGTATTTGTATGGGAGGTACCAGAAGGAGCGGGACCATGTAGCCCATTTGCATTACAGTAAGTAGTTTTGGGGAAATATTAACTCGTGCAAAATTTCAAAACATTTGGTTGCGTTTTTCGAAAGTTATCGTGCGCACAAGCCGGACAGCCAGACGGACATGGCTCAAACGACTTAAAAAATCATGAATCTTATTTGAAAGAAACCTAGGGTCTAAAGTGACTCCTTCTATGTGTTACACTTTTTCGTCGTATCAAATGATATTTACCTTCCTACCCGTAGGGTGTGGGTATAATAAAATGAATAAAAATAAATTAAAATGAAGTAAAAAAGTAAAATAAACTCAAATAACAAAAATAATTAATACCAACAATAAAAACAATTTTATGATCGTTTAACCAATTTGATGTATCATTAAAATAAATTTAAATAAAATATTTAGTTTTTGACCTTTACTATCCTCAGAAAGTATCATATCATATTTTTATTATCACATTAATGGTTATAAGAAAATGTTTTTCTTTGCTTTTGTTTTACCTTCCATCTATTGTCTACAGTCCACAGTTATTTTGACATTGACAACAAACTAAAACAAAAAAAAAACTTCCAATTTAAATTGTTCTATATAAAGACAAAAAAAATAAGACCTTAAAATACCTTTCAAAAGGTAAAGTCTTGCATTATTGTTTGTAAATTCTACACAGACTTTTGTGGTTTCCTAATCATTGGATGTTGGTTCTATAGTTGTATTGTATAGCTTTTTGTTTTTCTCTTACATTCTGTTTGATATAAAATTACTTTTAGTTTTCCAAGTTTCATATTTAATATTTTATTTAATGTGTATACACGATTTGCTAACTACAAAAGCGTTGTTTGTTTTTCAGTTATTGTGTTTGGTTTTGTTTTTATTTGCTTCGTCCTAAGAAAAACATTTTATCAAAATTTTGGATTTGTTTTTTTCGTATGCTAAAACTATTGCGATATCAGTAAAGTTTAGATTTCATGAGTTAATACAGAGTTTGCTTTATTATTTTTGTAATCAGATTTTTGTTTGCTATTTAAATGCTTTATTTATGGCTGGTTTAAAAAGATAGAATTTTAAGGCCTGATTCATAATAATTTTTTGAAAGGTTTATATAAAATCATATTTATTATACAAATTTTGATATAAAAACTTTTTGTCATATTACCATATTTATGAACACAGTTTTTATTATTGACGTCGGCATATTAATACTATAAATCAGTAGGCATTTTAATTTAAACTATTTGTAATTTATTGGTATAGGCTTAAGAATTTGTTATGTATTTAAATTTTGCATCCAGAGATTTTATATTTCATTTGGGTTTGTATTCTTATAATTCAATTGAATTCCTTTATAGTATTGCATCTCAGTATATTACTGTATTGTAAACTGTATGCAAGGGTGTGTGTGTGTTAAGATCCAAGTTTTTTTTTTTAAAGTACAAATTATTCCTTGCTATCTGCCTGTCAGCAGTTATTATCTATAGATGTTTTGTTTGTTTAAAACACTGTTTAAGTCTTTTTGCTGTTATTGTTTAATTCCTCTCTGTCTCTCTCTTCTGTAGTTTTTTTTTTATTTTTATATTGTTTTGTATAGTATTGTTGTTGCTGCTGCTATTTGCATATCTATTTGAAGTCCGCCATTTTCATTTTATACTAAATTGTTAAAGCAGTTGTAGGTACTGCTTTCCCTAGTTCTAAATAAGAGTGCTGTGTTTACATTAAATGTAAAGTTTTTATTTTTAATTTTAGTTTTCATTTTGTTTAATTGATCTATTACAAATTCGTTTCAGACATATGCTTTGCTATTAATAATTTATGAACTAAGAAACTAAGAATAAGCGATGTGCAATTTACTTTCATTGGAAAACCGTTAAGAGTTTGGAGATGTTATATAATTCACGTGATTTGTATACTCTCAACATGGAGAAGTGTATCAATTTTTTAAAATTATTTAATTTTTGAACAGTTTTAAATATTAAAAATACTGTAAGTTAAGAGTTTAGTTATAAGTCCTCTTATATTTAATCACACTTACTTAGTTTTTACGAGATTGCGATACGTAGAGCTGCTATAAAGAAATTTTGAGTAGATCATTCGCTTTACAGACTGTATACACTTCAAGCACAATTTTTTCTAGGGAAGAGTCGCATCATACAGATGTTACCCCGGAAATCGAAAATTGTTGAGTTGAAAACTGAACAAAAAAAAAATCTTAAAAAATGATTAATGATTTTTTACAATTTTTCTTTTCGTCATGCTGGCTGGACTACCTTCCAACTGTTACTTTCATATAACAAATTTCTTTCTATCTATTTAAATTCAAAAAATCTTTGGGGCTCATGTAGATCCTTCTAAAGAGTATGTAAACTACTCTACTCGATATTTTTTCTATCCCTGCGCAAAACAGTCTATACTGGATACGACGTGATGTAAATGGGAATCAACAAATTTAAAGTTCAATTTTTGTAAGTAGGGACTTGCCAAACTCATACAAAAACGAACTATAGTTAATAAACTACATATAAAAATGAACATTTCGAAATAATTTCAGTAGTCAAATGCATGTGGTTTTTAGATTGGGAGCCAAGGCTCCCTTCCTTTAGCAAGCCTGCAACGGCAAAGCAAGGCCTTATGTCCGACTAATGAACGAAGACCTTCTATCAGGTGTGTAATGAAAGACGTTATACCTGAACTGTACGGAAGACCTGACACACACAGCCATTATCATTTGTATGAGCAATGGTGATGTTAATTTAACCGTCCGATTAGTGAGTCATCCGTTGCCTTTATACAAGGTACAAGGTATGCTGGGACCTATTTCTATTTGTAGGGAATTCTGTATGAAAACTTAATTTTGTTTTTGTTTGGTTTGTGTTCAAACAATAAAGCAATTAAAAACAAGCCAAAAGAGAGCGTATTTATTAATGTTTCCTTTAAATTTCAGAGTTTTCACCAGCACTCCACATAAATGGTGTATCGGATCACGCTAAATATTTATATTTTATCTCTAAAATTTACTTATTTTATTTTATTTTATATTTTATATTTTATATTTTATATTTTATATTTTATATTTTATATTTTATATTTTATATTTTATATTTTATATTTTATATTTTATATTTTATATT
The DNA here is from genome assembly GCA_964034835.1 of Muscina levida. Lineage (NCBI taxonomy): Eukaryota > Metazoa > Arthropoda > Insecta > Diptera > Muscidae > Muscina > Muscina levida. Next base: position 16,284,501 of record OZ035883.1, on the reverse strand, counting down.
TTGTATTTTATATTTTATATTTTATATTTTATATTTTATATTTTATATTTTATATTTTATATTTTATATTTTATATTTTATATTTTATATTTTATATTTTATATTTTATATTTTATATTTTATATTTTATATTTTATATTTTATATTTTATATTTTATATTTTATATTTTATATTTTATATTTTATATTTTATATTTTATATTTTATATTTTATATTTTATATTTTATATTTTATATTTTATATTTTATATTTTATATTTTATATTTTATATTTTATATTTTATATTTTATATTTTATATTTTATATTTTATATTTTATATTTTATATTTTATATTTTATATTTTATATTTTATATTTTATATTTTATATTTTATATTTTATATTTTATATTTTATATTTTATATTTTATATTTTATATTTTATATTTTATATTTTATATTTTATATTTTATATTTTATATTTTATATTTTATATTTTATATTTTATATTTTATATTTTATATTTTATATTTTATATTTTATATTTTATATTTTATATTTTATATTTTATATTTTATATTTTATATTTTATATTTTATATTTTATATTTTATATTTTATATTTTATATTTTATATTTTATATTTTATATTTTATATTTTATATTTTATTTTATTTTATATTTTATTTTATTTTATTTTATTTTATTTTATTTTATTTTATTTTATTTTATTTTATTTTATTTTATTTTATTTTATTTTATTTTATTTTATTTTATTTTATTTTAATTTATTTGATATTATTTTATTTTATTACGCTCTCGCTGCCTTCCTGGACATTGAGGGAGCTTTTAATAATGTCAAACCTGAATCTGTAATTGACTCAATGGAACAACTGGAGATTAACCCAGTGGTCTTCGCCTTAGTTGATAAACTACTAAAATTTAGGCGCATTGGATCCTGTCTGGGCGTGTCAAATATTTCCAAGGTGGCGGTTCGCGGTACTCCACAGGGAGGAATACTCTCTCCACTACTATGGAATCTCAACATCAACACTCTACTGAGGAAGATGGAAAAAACGTGCTGCACAACCGTCGCATATGCGGACGACGTGGCACTAATAGTCACCGGGAAGGATCCGAAACTACTCTCTGAGCTACTGGAATCTGCGCTGAAACTTCTTTTAAAATAGTGTCATAACTGTGGTCTGGGTGTAAACCCGAATAAAACAGTACAGGTGCTATTCACACGAAGATACAAAATCCCTCAATTTGCCAAACCAAGATTAATTGGAGTCGCATTTACACTCTCTGGTAGTGTCGGACTAACATTGGACAGTAAACTGAATTGGAATCTGAACTCTCAGACCAGGATTAGCAAAGCGGCAACGCGCAATTGGGGAATTAGCCCCAAGAACATAAACTGGTTATACGAATCAGTTATTAAACCCATCTTATTCTACGGATCGGCAGTCTGGTGGCCGGCGCTAGATAAGAGCGTCACAAAGGCTGAAATTCGAACGCATTATGAGACTGTTGGCAATCATGAAAACAGGGTCACTTAGAACTACTCCAACTAAAGCACTGTTCACGATTCTAAACTGGTTAACCCCGGACATTGAGGCGAGGAAAATTAGCAGCGAATACCGCAATGCGTTTAGACGCCACAAAAGCATAGATGCACAGAAACTAGGGCCATGCCAAAATTCTGAACCTAATCAATGTGAACTGCCACACTATTCGATCCGGATTTTATAAGGAACATCCCGGATAGGTCATACTATGATGATAATGATAATGCCCTAAACTTTGGGGAGGATGTCAACCTAACTATCACGGACGGTTCAAAATCAAAGGAAAGAGCGGGCTGTGGAATCTTTTCGTACGAGTTGAATTTGAGACTAACAATCAGGCTACCAGACCACTGTAGCATAGTTCAGGCCGAAATAGCGGCCATTAGAATAGCCGTAGAGAAAATTCAGTATCTTGGGATATTGGACGGCAATATTCATATTCTTACTGATAGTAAAGCGGCTATCAGATCCCTAGAGAACGTGTACATCACTTCGAGAAATGTTCGGGAATGCCGGTCGTCTCTTGAGAAGATAGCGAGACATTCGACGGTTACCCTAACATGGATTCCAGGACACGGGGTCATATATGGAAACCAAAGGGACGATACGTTGGCAAGGGCCGCCACAACCGTGAACTCGGGCGAAGTTTACGGTCTCATTGGGATCCCTCTCACAAGGGGGAAACAGGTCATTGCGGGGAAATTGAACCTCATTGCTGTAGAGAGATGGACAAGAGAACCCACCTGCACGGCGACCAAACAAATTTGGCCTACAATGAATATACAGAGGACACGATTTGTGCTGAACTTGTCCAGAGTCCACTTGAGGAACATCATAGCTGTAATAACTGGTCACTGGCCGGTTGGTAAACATGCTAAGAGGCTGAAACTACCCTACAACGATTTTTGTAGAAGCTGTAATGATGAGGAAAAAGAGGAGACCATGGAGCATCTTCTATGTCACTGCCCTGCTTTTGGTGACCTGAGATACGAAAAGCTTGGTCATTGGACACTTCTAGACAATACCTGTCTATCAGTAGGCGATTTGCGGAACATTCATGCCTTCATCAGAGCAACGATATGCCTTGACAGCGACGTTGATCGAATAGAATAGGAACATATGGTGCGAAAATCTTAAAATTGTATCACAACGGGACTCATACTAGGACCCAAGTGAGCTGTGTTCAACGTAGCTGCCGAATTAACCTAACCTAACGTACTTTTATTTTATGGATAAACATATGTAGCGCAACTATAATACGGCTCAAGATCCGTCGCATGAGCGGTGGTCTTCTCGTTGTTGACATCTATAACTCGGCACATATATTCGTTGTTCGTTTATTTATTTTTTATACTGTGTATTTGTTTTGGTTAGTTCTTAGTCGATCTTACTGTGTATTATATCAATTTACGTTAGTGTATCGTGTGATACATCAAATTCGGCTAAAGATCAGAAAAATTATTTTTTTATACTATTATATTTTTTTATCATTTTATTTGGTTTAATTTTATGAAATTCGGTTTAAATTTTGGTTAAATTTTTATTGTATCTTTTAGTTAGACGACGCTTTTTAGATGCAAAGGGGAACGTAGTATGTGTATCAAATCTTTATGAATGCACTAGTAGGCATTCTACCTGTTCGAGAAGACGTTTTATAAAGTAAGTGGGGTTCCAAAAAAAGCGTTCTTAAGGCCGGGTTTCAACAAGAACTGAGCATTTTTCTGGGTAGATTATGTATTTTTGAAATAAATTCAAAAGTGTTAAAAAAAACGTGTTAAAATTGCTTTAACGATTTTCATAATTACATCTTTTACACATTTTTATACTAGCGGTATTCACCCTTGGTAGTAAAGTAGTACCCTTGTAAACCTTGTTAATCTTGTTAATGTAGTTAATGTACTAACATTTACAACACTGCAAGAATAAAATGTACTAGACTACAATTTACTACGCCGTGGTTAAAAAATCACACAAAAAGCTGTAGTAAACATGTGTGATAAATTTACCAGAACTAAACAGCTGATCATCAAAAACATTTGTTGGCAAAAATTTTTGCTTTGATTTTTAATTTTGTGATAACTATTAAAAGAATTTGGAAGAATATGGGATAAAAACCTAAAGTTTTTACGTTTTGAAGCATTTAAACCGACAAAACCGAAAACAAAAATCAGCTGATTCATTAGTTTACAATACACCCGAAAAAGACGCTCATGCTTTGTAGTGTAAAATGGTAGTAAATTAAACAGGGTTGTAAAGTTAACTCAAAGGGTGAAAACCGCTACTATTTTCGTACTAGTTTAAAAGAGACTATCAACTATCGCCCATCTAGAATTTATCAACTGGTTATATACTAGTTCAAAAATTACAATTCCCCCAAGTCTTGGATATCTCCATGTTAAATGAGGTAGTTGTACATATGGAAAGTGAACTACATATTTCTCTCTTCTATATAGAGCAAGTTCCGAACTAGTATTATTACCTGCTTCAAGAACTTGAGATAAACGAGAAGTGATCACTTGCACAGAAGTCAATTATTTAAATATGCAAATATGCAGATTTAACTACCCAGCAAAAAAATTTAAAGTAATTTTTATAGAAGTATTCCTACATCCTCTGACTTTTGATATAGCACAAATTTATTAGAGAATACAAAAAAAAAAAAACATTTCATAACTTCCTCACAAACTGGCCAACCTTTTCTATTTTGTTTTTTAGGACTTTGCTATCATAGCAGGAGGCATTTTACACAGTACAGTGGAGATCCATTTTACAAAATTGCAAATCCATTATTTTTTAGTGACCGCTCTTCAACGCTCTCACGACATTTCATATGAAAGTAAATTGCATAACTACTCATTTTTCCGTTAAGGTAACTTTTCTACATGGCTACTAATTTCTTTCACGTTTGTTCTTTAGAGCCATGTAGACATTTATTTATCATATCATATTATATGTTACATACTTCTTAGATAAATTTCAAATATAACAAATAGATTTTAGTTTCTTTTTTTTTAGTACTTGCTTTATTCATTAAGCAAGAGAATTTCTATAAATTAAAGCTGCTCAAAATATACATACAAAATCAATAATAATTATAGAAAAAAAATGTACTGAAAAAGTAAAATGTATAGTAGATAACAGGAGGTTAGGATGTGATTTTTCATTTTTAAAATTGGTCATACTGGTCTCGCCTGTGTAGAGGAGAATACATACATAGCTAGCTAGTAGGTATTAAAACTGGAGAGAATTTGTTTTCATTATTCCTTTTTGTTTAAGGAAATTTTGGGTGTGTGTTAGATTTTTTGTTGTTTTTTGTTTATCATTATACTAAAAAGGAAACACTTGTGTAATTTTTCAAAAATAAAAGCTTTCGTTTTACGCAGTTTTGTTTTTGTTTTTTGTTTGTTTTAAAAAGAAACCCTGATTACTTCAATTCAACAAAATTTAGAAAGGGTTATTGCTGCTAGGTGGATGGAAATATCATGGTTAATTCATTTCCAGCTCCACCGTTTTTTCTATCTCAAAATACGTGATTCAATAGATAATAGTAGAAATTCTGTTGTTGCGGCTGTTGGCGATCATTGTTTGTCGGCGTATCAACGCTATTAATTTGGGCTTTATGTTTTAGATTGCTGCTATTGGATCTGCTATCGTTCATGAAGACCTTAGAGAATATTATAAATACAAATGCCAAATAGATGCATAATATTGTTATAACTAAAATGTGATTACTACAACAACAGCCTTTGGTCGCCGTCGTCGTCGTCGAGTGCGAGGGCGATAAGGATGACGTCGCCGCCGTCAAGGAGGAGGACAAGGTGGTAGTGTTAATAATCGTGGTGTTGGTGTGGTTGTTGTTGTGGTTGTTGGCATTGGCATTGCTATTTCCAGACTTGCTGTGATGATGGTGGTGGTGGCGGTGGTGATGGCCATTCTGTAGACTGCCATTGCCATTGGACATTGTTTTAATCTTGCCATTGGTTTCAGGATGGTGGACTTGTTGTTGCTGTTGTGGTGGTGGTGGTGGTGGTGGTGGCGAATGCATTCCCTATTATATAACCGCTTGCTCCACATAATTGGCCGGCAACATACCAGTTTTGCCAGTGCGTTCCACACGTCCGGTCATCCAGCCGGAGTCAATGGATTCCACTTCAAAAATAATATCACCCTCACGGAAACTAACCTCATCCACGTCCTGGGCCTCATAGTCATAGAGGGCTCGATAAATGCGCTGCAAATGAAAGAACAATAGAAAAGAACAAGGCATTAAAAAAAATATATAAAGGAAATCTAAAACATTGTCTCTTAGCAAGCTCTTCCTTCTTCTTAGCTTACCAAACTTTGTTTCGCTTGCTGTTTTTGCTGCTGTTGCAGGTTGTGATGTGCTTGATGATTCTGTTGTTGTTGCTGCTGCTGTTGCTGCTGTTGCTGATGTTGATGTTGATGCTGTTGCATTTGCTGATAGTATTGTTGTTGCTGCTGATGCTGTTGCTGATTGTGATTGGCCAGATGTTGTTGCTGTTCGGCTGTTAAAGAACCATAAATACCATTTAGGGGATCAATATCAGCCACGGAACCAATACGTTTGGCATAAGAGTTATTAACTGAATTGGTTGAGTTTAAAGTTGAAGTGTTGATGATAATAACAACGCAAAAGACACAATTTAACCGAAAATAATACCCAAAGAAAAAAAGGGAATATAAAATGTTAATAAATTAAAGTTACAAAAAAAAGTTTTAAAAAGAGAAATAATTAAACAAATTATTAGTATAAATAAACAACTTAGATATCGAATAAAAATTAGTAAAATAATAAAGAAGATAAAGTTTAATTTAGAATTAAAGCAGTGCATGTTGGATAAATATTATAAAATTTTAAAGTAGATTATGTAAAAAAATAAATTAATTGCAACCTATTATATAATAGTTTTGTAAGAAAATAATTGTAATTAGTAAAAAGTTTATGAAAAAAAATCAGTTGATCAGTCAAACTGTTAAAGTGTAGTTATTAAATAAATCATTTATGGGATAAAAAAAAAACTTTTGTCAATTAATAAAGTCGTTAATTTTAAACTGTTTGATTGTTAATTTTAGTCTATCGTGTTTTTATAAATTAAATTTACGTTAAGTGTATCAAATGATACATCAAATTCGGCTTACGTCATGGAGTTCGAAACGCGTCATCCTAGTGCGTGACACACTGAATTTGACCAAAATATTTAAACAATAAAATAAAAAAACACTTTTCTGATCGTAAGCCGAATTTGATGTATCATTTGATACACTTAACGTAAATTTAATTAAGTCGTTAATTGTAAAAAAAATTTAACTTTAAATAAACTCCAAATATTCCTAACATCAGTCTTCATCAGTTGGCTAGGAAAACCTCTAAGACTAGTGAGATTATCTATGTATTAAAAAATAATTTTTCATTACGAATTTGTCAAGTTGATTTAATAGTGGACTGATTTTATAAAAATACAACAAAAATTTGTTCATAAAGATATTAGTTCTTATAGGTACCCAGTAAGGATTTGTCAAACGATTGCAAAAACTATGGAATTCCGGCATACTTCCAAAATGAACCAGTTCTAAACATTACTTGTTTTTAATTGTTGACGAATTCGATGAAATTTAATTATGTTTAATTCTGAAACCCCCCAAATGTTGACGACCCCCGGAAACGTTATAAGGACCATGATTTAAGGATATGCACCTGGAATGTCCGAACTCTATACAGAGATGATGCCTCTATCCAACTGGCGGATGTCCTCGACAAATACAAGGCTGACATCACCGTCATACAGGAAATGAGATGGACGGGACAGGGATGCACACGACGATAGAACTGTGACATCTTTTACAGCTGCCATGCAGAAAACACGAATTTGGATGTGGTTTCATAGTTGGCAAGAGACTTCGACACCTGGTCTAGCGGTTTAACCCTGTAAGTGACCGAATAGCCACCATTCGCATCCGGGCGAAATATTTGTGTATACGCCCCGACGGAAGACAAAGACCACGACATTAAAGATGCATTCTATGAGCGCCTGGAGGAGATATATGACCGCTGCCCTGCGCACATGGCATTAAAATTGTTCTGGGAGATTTTAATGCTAAAATAGTAAGGGAAGATGTTCTTGGTTCTGCAGTCGGAAAATTCAGTCTACACAACAACACCTCCGATAACGGATTCAGACTGGTAGGTTTCGCGTCGGCAAGACACATGGTTGTGAGAGGAACCAGATTCCCGCATAAAGATATCCACAAGGCAACCTGGATATCTCCCGATCAAAATACAAGAAATCAGATTAATCACGTGGTAATTGATGAAAGACATGTCTCAAGCGTTATGGACCTGCGTGTGATGCGCGGTGCAAATATTGACTCGGATCACCACCTAGTTGCAGCCAAGGCACGCACACGATTAAGTAGTGCTAAAAACACTCGTAATCAAACGCAAAGGAAGGTAAACATCACAAAGCTGCATACCACTGAGATAGCCAATGCCTACTCCAATCAACTCTCTCAATTACTCTAAACAAACCCCCCTAGTTCCGAAGTTCCCGACATACAGTGGCATCATATTGCCAATTCTATGACCACTACCGCAACGGCCGTACTTGGTTATGAAAAACCACGCTCAGACAAGCCCTGGTACGATGATGAACGTCGCGAAATGTCAGAGCAAATGGATGCTGCATACAAGGCAAAACTGCAGCCAATGGCGACGCGTGTGGTGACGGAGCGTTATAAAGATAAAATGAGGGAAATGAAACGCCTGTTCAGGCGGAAAAAGCGTCTGTGGAAGAAAAGAGACAGCCAGGACATCGACAACTACAGGGATAGAGGTAAGGCCCGAAAGTTCTTCCAAAAGGTAAAAAGTAAAGTTTTTGGAACAGGGATCCCCACCTGTAAGGACAGAGACGGAAATCTGGTCACGGACCCTCTGAGTGTGCTGCAAATATGGAGGGAACACATTCAATCTCTACTTGTTCCCGAAGACAGCATAAGTGACGAAATTGCACCAATCATCGACGATGGAGTAGACTGTCCACCACCGACCCAAAACGAGATCAGCACGGCAATTGCGCAGCTTAAAAGTAATAAAGCAGCGGGAGCCGATGGACTGACGGCAGAGCTTTTTAACGCCGGCGGCGATGAACTGGTAACATGCATGCACCGGCTCATAAACACGATTTGGCTCAGGGAGTGCATGCCCGATGATTGGAATCTGAGTGTCATATGACCCGTGCTTAAGAAAGGCAATTCTAGTGTGTGTACCAACTATCGCGGTATAAGCCTTTTACCCATCGCATACAAGGTCCTGTCTAGTGTGTTATGTGAAAGACTAAAGCCCCTTCTGGCGAACCTGATTGGACCTTATCAGTGTGGCTTTAGACCTGGTAAATCCACCACCGACCAGATATTCACGCTACTACAAATCCTGGAGAAGACCCATAAAATGCAGATCGACACCTACCATCTGTTCATCGATTACAAAGCTGCATTCGACAGTCCGATACGACAGAAATTGTTGTATGCTATGGCTGAGTTTGGTATCCCCGCGAAGCTAATTCGACTCTGCGGGATGACACTGACTGATACGAAATCTTCAGTGAAAATTGCCATTTTCTACCAAGCGAGGCTTTAGACAAGGCGATAGTCTGTCCTGCGATCTCTTTAACATCGTAATGGAGATGATCATGCGGAAAGCAGCAGTAAACAGGAATGGCACCATATTTAACAAAAGCCACATGTTGCTAGCGTATGCTGATGATATAAATATTATTGGACGTGGACTGCAAGATGTTACTGCGGCTTTTTCGAGCATTGAAAAGCAGTCGGCTGAAGTGGGTCTGGTGATAAACGAGGACAAAACCAAGTTATTTGTTTCAACGAACAAAGAGTCCACTCGTCTTGGACGCTGCGTGAACGTTGACAACTATAACTTTGAAGTGGTAGATGATTTTGTCTACCTTGGCTCCGCCATAAACAAAAATAACAATGATGTCCACGAAATCGGAAGACGAGTATTGTTCGCAAACCGCTGCTACTATGCGCTAAGCAAGCGGTTTAGCGACAAAGCGCTCTCTCGAAGAACATAGATCCAACTCTACCAGACTCTGATCCTAATGACACAAGCGGATCAATCTATTCTGGGAGTCTTCGAAAGAAAAATACTCCGCATAATATTTGGACCCATCATCGTGAACGGCGAGTACCGTCGTCGACTGAATCATGAGCTGTATGAGCTGTACAAAGTAATTGGTCCCTGATGGTCCCTTCCCCATCATATGGGCCACACCTGTGTCTGTTCTACAGTATCTGTCTTAGGACCAACAGGAATATAATTTTGACCACTCTTTGGAAACATTAGGAACTACAGTTTGGCCTCGATTATGATTCGTTTCGAGCGTTTATCAAATAACGATACAGCATAATAAATGCTATTTCGGGGGGTCATAGGGTGCACGGATCCGGAAAAAAATTAGATGTCCTTAAATTGTCTTCAGAAAAACTACAAAACTGGAGGGAGGAAACATAAACTTAGTTTTTTGACCCTATCTAATTTACATACTCAAAAAAACTACTACTAAAACAACAACTTTGCAAATTTAACAAATTATATTCGTTTGGTCAAATCGTTGACAGCAATAAAAGTGGCAAGATTTTCATTTCTAAGTCAACATGAGTCTGTGAGTTATAAATAAACTCCTATATATACCTTATACCTTTGAACCCATTATGACTTAATTTTAACCAAGTAAAGTTCACATATCTGAAATAGTTTCTAGAATGGTACAATTAATGAGTTATTCCCAAAACTCCAATTTTATATATTAGACACAACAAACCTCTCCACAGCATAGCAATTACTTTAAAAAGCATTTTTCTGTTCTCTTAACTATAAAATATTCCCATTTGTAGTATCGTAAGATGATGTGTAATAAAATCGTTACATCGACTACATTAAAGACTAGAGACATATGCAGCAGTAGTAATTGACGTTATGATTAATTAATGTATGACAGAGTATAGCAATAATAATACGAAAATATTGAGATATTGATATGACAAGACATTAAAGCTAAGCACATAAAAGCTTTAAAGCGCAGCAGTAAGCAACAAATTAAAAAACCCCATGCTGAAAATGACAAGATCAAAGCTACGACAACTAATTTCCAGCATAAGGTTTATAAGTATAAATGTTATTGCAGTATGAAGTCATAGTATAGAGAGAGAGAGAGAGCATGTGTTTCTAATGTCTGCCGCTACTACTATTACTAGTCTACTTACCATTGCCCCGAGAGTCTGAGCTATAAATGAGCGTAGTACTGGGTCTAGCCGGATTGGGCAGCTGGCGTGGTCCATCTGTCAATGGATCATAGTCGGCAATCTTGCCAATACTACCATTGATCAGACTTGCACCACCATTACTATTGTGATGTGATGATTGATGTGATGGCTGCTGCTGCTGACCAGTTGGTGGCGGTGGACCTCCACCATTGACACCGGCCATTGGCGAGGCATTCGATGCCGCTGATGATGTCTGATAACTATTATATGAATTGTTAGGAAACAGTTGCTGAGTGGCGGTGCCTAAGCCGCTTGAACCACCACCACCATAACTGGTGGGTGTGGAGGCGCTCTTATGCGATTGATAGGCCTGAATATTGACAAGGCCACCATTGTTGTTGGGGGTGCTGGTGGTCGAGGCGGCATTATTATTGTTGTTGTGATGTTGCTGAGGCTGTGGCTGCTGCTGCTGATACATTTGGGATTGTGATGTTGCACGTTGGTTGGCAGCAGCATTAGCAGCGGTATAATTGGTGTTATCATATTGGTCATAGGAGCTGTTGTATGATTGGGGGGTAGCTGTGCTAGCTGTAGCAGCCGGGGGCAAAGGCATTGATGAGGGATCGGCTAACAAAGCGCCGGTGGGGTTATGGGAACTTTGCAATATAGCCGAACGCAATTGATTGTAGCTATTACTGGGTTGCTGGTATTGTGATGATTGTTGTTGTTGCAGCTGCTGCTGGTGTTGCATATTAGGATTGGTGGCTGTTGAAGATGGGGAAGAAGATGGATATAAATGAGATGATTGCTTAAGCTGCGAATGCTGTTGTGGTTGTTGTTGTTGCTGCTGCTGCTGCTGTTGCGACTGGCGCATCAGCTGTGGCTGCTGATAGTGTTGATATTGCTGTTGTGCCTGTGCTTGTTGTTGGTGTTGTTGCTGTTGTTCGTGTTGCAAGAACTGTTGGTGTTGCTGTTGCAGGTGTGAGGAGGCATATTGCGGGTGTTGCTGTTGATGTTGTTGCTGTTGTGCTTGTCTACTGTTGTTCTGGTGATATATCTGTGTTGTCCCAGCCTGATGGCTGGGCACTACAATTGCCGTATTATGTTGTTGGTGTTGTATTTGGGGTGGTGGCATTGCGTGTTGTTGGTGTGCTTGTTGCTGTTGTTGTTCAGCTGTGTAATTATATTGATACTGTTGCTGTTTGTGTGCTGGCTGTTGCTGCGGTGCCATGGATGCCAAACGTGGCGACAATTGCTGCGGTGGCAATGGCGAATGTGATGTGTTGGCATGTACTTGTGGTGCATATTGAGCGAATTGTTCAGCGGCCAATTGTTCTGAGAAATATTCCGATTCATCTGTTTAAATTTTGTATCATGCAACAACGAACATGGTCGTTGTTCATTTCAATTTTGTTTGCGAGTGTAATATAGTTGGTGAGTTGATGCAATGGTGGTAGTGGTGGGATATAATTTGTCATGGTTGTTGCCATGGGTTAGCCAAATGAGGTGGTGGTGAAGGTGATGATATGAATGACATCCAATTGTTTGAGTGGTAGAGTTGAATTTCAAAAATAATGATGATGATTATGACGATAATGGTGAGTTACGTAGAGTGAGTTGTTGTTGTATGAGGTTTTATTTTATAGGCGCATACAAAACAGGCAACATACAGGGTGACACAAAACAACATAAAAATAAATAAACAAAAAAAAAATAACATTTAAAAATAAAATCAAATCAAATTCGAAAAATATGACAGAAAAATACAATTATACAAAAAAAAATAAAGAAAAAAATTATATAGCAAAATCTAATGTCGGTGTATATTAGTTTCTATTACATTATTTTAAATGTAATCCCAGAATAGGAATAAAACATTAAATTTTTAAATGAAAAAAATTGTATCGTGATTTAAAAATATTTAAAACTGAAACCAAAATTTACAGACAGAAAATTTGCAAAAAATATTGCATGTGATTGCAATTCCTTTATTATAATTAATTCAAATATTTTGATTAATCACGTCCATATTCATAAACATAAACAAAATTTAAAAAACAATCAAATATTTTCTATGTCGAGATATAGCAATGAATTTCCCCTTAAAGAAAATCCCTTAATTTTGTTTAAGACTTTTGTAAAACTTTGTGTTAAATTTCGTAGAGGACCATGGGCTTCGAAAAGATATTGGACATTGACCAACAATATATCACTTGAGAAAAGATACAACTGAAGATTTCGTATAATTTATTATTTTATAAAAATATTTTAAAATTGTTTCCCTAAAATTATTTCAATGTCTTAAGATTATATAATAAATAATACCATGTAAAACCATTACAGAAAATTATCTCTGGAATTATTACACCAGCCCACAAATTTTCGACTTTTCTTTGCAAACAAGATTTCAAAACACTTTTTCCATAGATTTTGACCTCCTAAACACGAAAATGATTTTGAACTAAATTTTCTTAGTTTTTTTTTAAACTTTTATGAAATCAGTTTCATGGTGCCTCCGAGAGGGGTAAAAGGTATGACCGACCCCCACTAGTATTTCCCTCCTAACATCTTTCTCAAACATACCTAAACCCTATGTGAAGATAAGGGATAGGTAAGTTCGATCCCCACTAGGTCGGTCATACATTTTACCCCTCTAGGGGCGAATACGGAAAGTTAGAGCGGGGGGAGCAAATTTTATAAAAAAAAATGTCTGTATGGGCTCGTTAGGGGGTAGGTATGTTTGAGAAAAATTTTAGGAGGGCAAAAGACTGGGGGTCGTTTATACACTTGAATCGAGTGGCGGGCGTGTTGTGAATTTTTTTTAGAATTCAACATAAATTTTGATAACCGCTTTTTCCATACAAATCGATCCACTCTAATATACATACATTTATATTATATACTAGCTTTCCCGGCTCGCGTTGCTCTACCCGTACTTGTAATTAATCTTCTTAGCAGATGAACCAATACAGTTAAAATGCAAACATTATTAATTTAGTTTGTTTTACACGTTAAAGATTGCACTTCAATTCAATTTTTGCGACTCTACCTTTAGCAGTTTAGTCTGGGCGATTGTACCAGTTTTATCGTTTTTCTGCCTTTTTTTACCTCTTAATAGTAAGTATTTCGAAAACACTATCTTGCTTCGTTCCAATTTTATAGGTAGCATGAAAATAAAGTTGCATTTGCCGTTTAATTTGGCCGGTAGTATCATTTTTATCCATTTTTTTTAAATTTTTTACCCAGACAGTGCGAATTTCGAAAAACGCTTCAATGCAATTTCACCCCAAATTTCATCGTTCTACCGGTGGTCTAATAATATGACCGACATAACGAATCTTTCAAAGGAGGCGTGGCACCGCCCATTTCCCAGCGAGACGTAATCCTTTTTGTACCATTAAAGTATGTAGCAAATCTAATATTCATACCCTTAAAGGATCGTGATATGATATGACCGATTGAAATTTTGGATTTTGTGGCCACTCCTCTTTGTCTAATTATGTCATCATGTAGCCTATGATTTAGGCCCTAAAGACAGCACCACACAGTAAATATTTCATTTCAATATTTAATTTAATATCGGGGAGATTTCATTTAGAATAGGGGAACAGGGAATATGGAAAAAATTCCCGGGGAATTGTCATTCAGAATCGGGGCGAATATTTTAAAAGGCTTGGCACCGCCCATTTCCCTTCGAGACGTATTCCTTATTGTATCAGTAACACTTGCATATGTAGCAAATCTATTCCTTATACTTAAAATAGGTCGTGAAATATGACCGATTCAAATTTCGGTTTGTATGGGCGGTGCCACGCCCCTTTGTATAATTATTTTTTCATATAGCCTAGGTCTACGGACAGTACGCCACTGTGAAAATTTCATTGCAATCGGTCCATTTATTTGGCTGAATAAGGATTTTTTAAAAAAGGGGCGTGGTATCGTCCTTTTTCCAAAAAAAAGGTTGTATTGTGCGACCAACATATGTATCATATCTCCAGATCGTACCTATAATGGTTTATGAGATAGAGCCATTTCAAATATCGAACTGTATGGGGCGTGTCCAAGAACTTTTTACCCACTTGCAGTCCGAATTTACAACAAAGCCATCTTGGTCCGCGCCTACGTCATAAAAGGAACCTACATTCCAAATTTCACGGTTCTAGCTTTAGCTTTTTGGTCTGGAGAGTGATCAGTCAGTCACCTTAACCTTATATATATATAGATATATTTTATCATTGAATAAAGTGATGTTGGGTTGATTGATTGCTGGTTAGGCAAATTATGAGTGATTGTTGTTGCCTTAATCAATTTGCCTGAGAACTAGTAATAGACCCAATAGGAATTGTAGATGTGAACTGTATTTCGCTGTTTTGCCCTTGTAGGCCGATGTGAAGGCAAGAAGTTTGAGAAATTATTTGGATAGGGAATAAATAAAAAGAAGTCGGGAATAATTAATTGTAATTCAATTTATAATTTTATTTTTGGAAGCATAGGTGCTAACCGTGTGAGTTGAGCTGAGGAACTAACTTTTACATTTCATTTAACAAATTATGTTGGTTTACTAAACGGTTTCTTAAAGTTTCGTTAATTTTATGTTGGAAAACAATTCACAATAATGAATAAACGAAGTGTACTTTTAGTACAACTTCTTACAGGTTTTTAAAAAGTACCTGTTTAGTTCAGGTTTGGTACTTTTGATCGTTACAATAATTCAATTCAAGTTATAATTATAAGTAGAAACGTAGTTTATACAATCATAAAGAGTTTATTTTTATGTTATATGAAAATGTTATTATTTGTTAATTACTTCCTTTATTTCTTACTGAGCATCAACAAAGTTTGGCCTTATTATGATAATCTTAACTTAATTTCCCTTTACACCCCATGAATAGGTTATGGGAGAGCTTCTCGCGTTGTTGTGCTCTCTATTTTTAGATTCACAACTAGCGGCACCTACTTGTTTATCGACGAATGCGAACGTCACTGTTTGAGAAGCTTTTACTAGACATGCCGATTGACTCGACACTTATATTGCGAAGTTGTTGACGACAACATCGAGTGAGCCGGCAATGAAAGAAAAATGTAGATGACTGAAGGCGGGAATCGAACATAGGATCACCCGCATGGCAGTCGCGTGTTCTAACCATTATGCCACAGCCCTATGTCCCTATGATTATGAATATGCGAAAACTTAATTTTGAACATTCACCTACGAACCGTCTTGTGTACTGCTCTCCTATGAATGAAAGTCACATCTCCATTTTAGTAGTTTTGAGATATGGAACTTCTCCGTTCTATGTCTTTCGAGTCTTAAATAAAATATTTTTGAAACATTTTAAAAATTATTTTAATATTTTTTTGAATAAACTTTGATGTTTTTCAAAAGTATAAAATTTAAGGCTCGAAAGATATATAACTTAGAAGTTACATATCTCAAAACTACTAAAATCGAGTTGTGACTTTCTTTCTTAGGAGGGCAGTGTACGCATATTGTATTTATGTATATTCATTTATATCTATTAAGTCATTTATTTAAACATGTTTCAATGTATCTATCTGCGTTGGCTATACATACATTGCAATATTGTTTAATACATAGATGTGTGTGTGTTTACACATTAATCGATATATTTATTAGTTTGCATTCCCAAATGTATTGTGCGTATACATACGTACAAAAGGTAAACATTGCTCATCATCAATTAAATTGTTCTTCGACCCACTACCACCGCACTGTTCACACCTCTCATTTCCCATTTCCTGTATGAGTTTTTCAGCTACGTCAATAATAAAAGCGCGCGTGTGTACAACACTCTCGGTTCCATGTTTGCATAAACATTAATTGAGATAAATGTGTCGGTCGTTCTACAATATATATATCCACTCATCAGTGTATATTGTTGTTGCTGTTGTTTGCCATTCAATATCATCATATTATCAATTTCCCGATTCCGGCCATTATTGTGTGTGTGCGAACATTTTGATTTTAATTAATTAAATAAATTCTAAATGATGTGCCGTCATTTAGCTATTAACAAAAATTATTGAAATTATATAAACGCAGCACACTGTGATATATCTGTGTTTTTCACAAGCAATCGCTTATGTCACTTTTTGTAGATTTTGAGTTAATGATGGAAAATTGCATTATTTTTGACAGTCTTTCTAAGTGTCTAATTATTTTCTCAAAATAATGTACCGTTACGAAATTGTTTATGCTAAGAACTAACATAACTTTAACGTTTTATAAAAATGTTTTAAAAATACACTGCTACAAAATGGAAAAAATTTTAAATAACTTAGGGAGTCACCTAGTGCATGTTGTAGGTCTGCTCGAGTACAAAATGAATCTGTGTACGTAATTTCTCTAACACCCTCAAAAAAAAAATTCGATTTTGCGTTTCTTTCTTTACTTGAAGGCTTATGAATCAGTAAATTCTTAACCGAGCTTTAATTTACACAGTGCAACACATAAATTGGTGCCACCTTTGTACCCAGCTAATTTTGAAGTATATACCGAAACTAAAAAAATTCCCAAAGGATTTGCCCCCATTACATCGAAACATTTTTTTTATGGATACTTCAATATTTTCACCCCAATAAGAATTTTTGACCATTTTTACGGACTCCATATTTCATAAACTGTTCGGAATTTTTTTCTTTTCGTCTTCGGCAAAGTTGTAGATCTAAACCAGAGCAAAAATAGTTCATGCATCTAGTGCATGAAAATTTTTAAAATATGGGAAAAAAAAGGCTATTTTTCATGATATTTCCACCATAAAATTATGATTATAATAAGTAATATTCCACATAAATCATACGCCACGGAGTACAAAGAAATAAATGTTATGTGGAAACGTCATGAAAAATATACTTCTTTTTTCCATATTTTTGCAATTTTCATGCACTGGATGCAATTTTTTATGGTCGGTCTATTTGACACTTTTTTTGCTCTGGTTTAGATCTACAACTTTGCCGAAGACAAAAAGAAAAATTTTCGAACTGTAAATGAACTATGGACTCCATAAAAATTATAAAAAAAATCGTGTTGGGATAAAAATATTGGAGTATCCATAAAAAAATGTTTCGATGTAAAGGGGTCAAATCCTTTGGTGTTTTTTTTAGTTTCGGGATATACTTCAAAAATAGCTGGGTACGAAGGTGGCACCAGACGATGACCTTAGAAATGTTGCACTGTGTTATTAACGATGTTGGAAAGAAGAAACTTAGACCTTTCCAACGATATACTATATCGTCGGTATACTGCGTAAACTGACCAACTCGATTTTTATGTGAAATGGAATTAATGATGCAAAAGAGTTCCAAAAGTCATAGTCTATGTCCTGTAAAAAAATCTCATTTCTATTTGAAGTACATAGTTCCTACGTCTGTGTAAAAAAGTTTTGTAGTTATTGTATGAAAACTCAAGCGGCCATAAACTTTAAATCATCAATAACTCCATAACACAAAAAGTGGAGTTGGTCAGTTTACACAGTATACCGACGATATATTTATATAGATAACTTGGCATACATACCTGTCTGTTTTTGCCGAAACCTCAAAATTTTTTAATTTTTTCAACATTTTTTAAGTTCGAAGAAGTTTTATTACTAAAAGTAATAAAAATCCACCTTGAGCTAAAAAATTTGTATGTCCATTGAATTACACAAGGGAACAAAATTGAACTTTTTGAGTGTTGTTTGGAATTCTATAGCTGTTTTTTACTAATTTGAGTTCGCTGATTTTAAATCTAATCTCCATTTTTCTCCATCAGAATTTTTAAGTTACAGGTACTAATCGTATTTTCGCATATTTTCCAAAATTTTTTTTTCATAAGCCTGATTTTAGAATTTTGTTTTTTTTTTTAAGATATCGTTGTTACCTTTGAAAAAAATCAAATTTTTTAATATCACAAAAAAAAAATTACTGAGTAAAGGCTCTTTTATTCAAAAAATTACAAAAAAAAATACACATTTAATTTTCCAACTGAAAGTTAATCGGTTGGGGGCAAATTGTTCATTTTATTAGCTTTATTGAATATCATATTAAAGTAGCTTTCTAAAACATGTATGTACATAATTATCGATTGAAAATTGAATGAGTTATGCTAAGTTCGGTGATAACAGATTTTTCGAATTTTTTTGTTTCTACCCAAAAAAAATTAAAATTTTGTATTTTTAAAAATCATGACAAATTTGCAAATTTATTCATAGTTTAATTTATAGTTTTGCCTCCTATTACAATCTTAATTAACTGATCAAATTTAATTAATCGGCAGGTTTCAATTTGGAAGTTAAGGGAGAAATATTAATTTTCCCAAAATAGGTCATTTTGTATGGGAGGTACCAGAAGGGGTGAATCGATATAGTGCAAATTCATTCCTGATTCATATTTTCATAACCGTAAAACTTACGCATAGTTTGACTGAATTCAGTGTACTTACAAAAAAGATATGTGTGTGTAAGCCCATTGGGGTGAGTCCGGTCATTTGTATGGGAGGTACCAGAAGGGGTATGGCAACGGTTTCGGTTTTTTTTAGGGTTTTTCTACTTTTGCAAGATAAATAAACTGACCAACTTTAAAAATACCCTCCGGTAGTCTGTTTGACAGCTATCGAAGATATATTAATTATCCAAAAATAGGTAATTTTGTATGGGAGGTACCGGAAGGGGTGGGGCTATTCCGCCCATTTACAATCCCATAAGTTCGTTTCGAAAAATATTAATACTGATAAGTTTTCATAACGATCCGTTAAGGTTTGCTCGAGTTACACTTTCACAAACATATTAATAAATGTTATTTCTGTATGGAAAGCGCGATTTTTGTAAATTTAGTTATGTCAGTAAATTGTTGACAAAATCAAAAGTTGTGCACAGATTTCAATGAAATAATGCTCATTTGATTCAAACTATATTTAACTAAATGTTTTAAGGCCAACACTGTGATTTTTATTGCATTATACTACATTTTTTTAAACTACTACGATATCTCTGAAACTACTAGGCCAAATTAAAAACAATGTAGGCAGGGATTAAAGACAATTTTGTTGACGAGTTTCAGTTTTTTTTTTAATTGAATCTGGTGAACAGTTTTCAAGTTTTTTAAATATTTGTAGTGGAGGTGCCTTAGTTTTGGACATAACGGTATATTGCAAAAAGTCGAGCTGATACAAAAAAACCAAGTGCAGATTTGGATTCAGCATCCCAAATTACCTTTAAAACAATATTCAGTTCTTAAACAACAAATTCCTTGTACCCTTGTGTTATTAATGCAGCCAACTTAACAAAACGAATGATGCAGAAGTTCTTATTTTCGGGGCTACTTTCACATTCAATTCTCAGAATTGAGTCCCAAATCAAACATAAAAAGAAATTAAATTCGGTAATGGTTTTACATGGTATGACTTTATTATAACTTTTTCTAAGACCAGAGAAATCAAGTACAAAAAATTAATAAAAAACAAAATCACACCCTATATCAAAAGAGTTTTAACTTTTGTTGAATTGTTGAAATATATACGCTATTCCAACGAATTCCATTTCCCTTTTTCTAATGGAAATTTTAATGTCAACATTTGCAATATTTACCTCACCGTAATATTCGCACACCCACAAACTCCTGCAGTATTGGTGATAACACTTTATCACTATTCCACTTAACACAATAGCATTCAGATTTGATTTGATTTTGCTAAAGGTTTTTCCCTCCTTCAGCTACTACTACTACTACTACCAACAAATTACGACTACTAACCTTTTGTTGAATCTGAAGCTTCGGCGGCACCACGTTGCTTCTCCATGGCAGCTTTCTTCTCTAAATCACCATGATAGGCCACATTGGAAATGATTTTCGTATTCTGTTTGATACGCAATGTCTCAGGATCATCGGCGACCTGTCATCCATCAACCGGGTAGCAGCATCATCATCGTCGTCATCATCAGCATCAACATCATCATAGTAACGTCATGGTCATCCATGGCCAAGGAGGAAAAATATAGCAGCAGGAATAGAAAAAAACACAACATCAAACTTTTAGGGTGGAATTTAAAATGAGTTTTTAAAAGAGCTTAGGACAAAGAACAACACCGCACAGCACACCAGAAAACAAAACAAAGTAAATCTATCGATTTATTAACAACAACAACAACAAAGTGAAGAAAACTAATGCAAAAAGCGAGCAAAACTTTATAACATCAACATATTATCGCCCAGGGCTGGGATGGTGCATACATAGCAGATGGGTTGTCGTTCACATTTCAGTCGGGGTGGACTCGTCCGTCTGTCTGTCTGTCGGAGTATGGAGGCCAAAGCTGCACAATATGTTGAAATTTGTTACTCTATTGAACAAGTTAACGCCTTCCACGTTTATGGTTGTCGATGTGTTGTTGGCCGCAACAAATCATGTAACCAAGTCAGGAAAAAACAAAAATATAGAAAACTAAACAACGACATAGAAACACTACTTTGGAAAACTGCAACAACATTCAATTGCTGCAACACCACTACACTGCACTGCTCTGCACTGTACTGGAGTGAGTGTGGCATGGCGTGGCGTTCTTGTTGTGCTAGTAATTTGTTGATGTGCTTAATAGTGACTGACCTGTGTAAATTTGCCTTTAGCTTTTTCAAAATCTTCATGATATTTAACATTCGATTGGATTTTCGTATTTTCCGCTATTCTCTTTAGTTCGGGCGTATCTGCAATTGCTGTGGCTTTGGCCTTTGGAATGTGGCTGTAATGAAATGGAAGAGAAGAGATTTATAAATAATGAATTATTTTTAGAAACAAAAAAATGATACATCTAAAGGTTATAAAGGTCATAGGCGTTAGCAAAGGGGAGCGGTTAGGTATTGAGAGGTCTATAACCGTAACTAATTTAAAAAAAGACGAATGCAACGGTTTTGATATCAACAAGAAGTATAGGATATAACATCTCAAGAGAGGTAATGAAGAATTTGTGACATTAGGATGAGTTGACACATGCTAATTACAAAGTACAACAATTTTCAGCTTATTGATTTGGGACTCAATTCTAAGAACTGCACGTGAAAGTAGCCCCAAAAAGAAGAAGTTGTGCATCATACGTTTTGTCAAGTTACATGCCATACAGAAACTCAGAAACTTCAAATCAATATTAAATTATTATGGCATGTAACTTGACAAAACGAATGATGCAGAATTTCATATTTTTGGGGCTAATTTCACGTGGGGCTACGTTCTTAGAAATGAGTCCAAAAATCATGTTGTACTATGAAATCTATATATATAAAAGGCTTGGGTGACTGACTGATCACTCCCCAGCCCAAACGGCTAAAGCTAGAACCGTGAAATTTAGAATGTAGGTTTCTTTTATGAAGTAGGCGCGCACAAAGAAGAGATTTTTGGAAATTCGGACTGTAAGGGGGTAAAATGGGCATGGCACCGCCCCATACAACTGAAATTTTAAAAAGGTTTTATCTTTTAAACTATTATAGGTATGAAGTCGAGATTTGGTACATATATCGGTCGTATAAGAAAAAAATACTTTGTTAGTGGAAAGTGGGCGATGCCACGCCTCTTTTTAGAAAATCGTTATGTGGGCCAAATAAATGGGCCGATTGTAATGATATTTTCACTGTGAGGTACTGTCTCTATCATACGCTACATGAAAACAAAATTAGACAAAGGGGCGTGGCACCGCCCATACAAACCGAAATTTCAATCAGTCTTATCTCGAGAGCCATTAGAGGTATGAAGATGAGATTTGCTACATATGTTACTGATATAAAGAGGATTACGTCTCGCTGGAAAATGGGCGGTGCCACGCCCCTTTTGAAAAAATTGTTATCTGGACGAAATAAATGAACCGATTGCAATGAAATTTTCACTGTGTAGTGCTATCCTTAGGGTCTCTATCATAGGCTACATGAAAACATACTTAGACAAAGGGGCATGGGACCGCCCACACAAACCAAAATTTCAATCGGTCATATTTCGCGAGACATTAAAGGTCTGAAGATGACATTTGCTACATATGTAAATGGTACATGTGGGATTACGTCTCGCTGGGAAACGGGCAGTGCCAATTGTTGAAACAATTGCTATGTCGGTCATATTAATAGAACGATTTTAAAAACATTATCATTATATTGATAAAAATTGATTGATTATATTGATATCTACTGTCTGTAGATAGGATGATGAAATTTGGTATGGTTGTTCCCCTTTTCGAGTAAACGTCAGCTAAGAACGGATTTTTGGAAACTCGTACTTTTATGGGTTAAAAATTACCAATAAGGGATAAAAGTTGTTCCATCACCTAAACCAATCGGCTAATGGTATAATCGCGAAAATTGATATGGAAATGCTTACTATCAAATTAGATTGAAATATTTTTTTTTTTAAATCCGATGTTTCTGGGTAAAAAAATCGAAAAAGGGATAAAAATGTTACTATCGCCCAGACCAAACGGCTAATGATGTAATCATAATAAGTTATATAGGCTTGCTCCTTATGGAATTAGAACGATGCAAGGAGGGTTTTCGAAATTCTTACCTTTTAGGGGTAAAAAAGAAAAAAAGGATAAAACTGGTAATAAACGGTATAAAATCAAAAATTGTGAGATGTGAAGTAATTTTAAAATTTGTTCTTAAATTGTAAAAATACCGATATCACCCAGATCAAATACCTAAAGGTAGAGTTACAAAAATGTATATAGAATTAGAGAACTGTCAAATGGGGTTTTTCAAAATTCGACCACTTAATGTAAACTGAAACCATCGCCCAGACCAAACGGATAAAGCTATAATCGTTTTTGGGCATGCTTCCTATGGAGTTAGAGGGGGTACCGATCAATTTTAGTTGTGCGATACGAATGCATCTTTTAAAATTCGAACTTTTAAGGATAAAAAGGGACTAAAGCGTTACAATTACTCAGACCAATGGGATAAAGCTACAATCACATAAATGGGGTATTCGTTCGTCTTATGAAGCGTTGGCATTTTACCTGTATTGCTTAAAGTCATAAGAAGGTTTATTGTAAGTACGGGTGAAGCAACGCGAGCCGGGAATGCTAGTGATTCATATGATAATCTTGAAAAATTTTATTCGCAACATAAGTAGCATATAAGAGCATCTTTCACAATCCACACTTGTGTCTAAAAATGTATCGCCGAAAAATCCCGGGATTTATTTATCAAAATCCCGGTATTTTTTGGAATCCCGAATCCCGGGGTTTTGATAAATAAATCCCGGGATTTTTCGGCGATACATTTTTAGACACAAGTGTGGATTGTGAAAGATTCGGGATTTCCCGTTTGGCATTCCTAATATCTACCCTCTATTTTCAACCCTTATGGTGGTTTCCATAAAATTTTCTTATTTATATAATTTTTTTAAGTTAGCATCAACCGCTCCCATGGTGCCTCCTAGAGAGGTAAAATGTTTAACCGACCTCCACTAATATTATTTCTCTCTTGGCCTTTACCATGGCCTGTAGCAAAAACAATTTCATGCCAATCATATCTAAGAAAACCCAAACATTGTGTTTGTTATGGCTAATAGCTGTCTTAGTTTTTTACCCAAGGACGGGTGTGACCACATATTTTCGGTAACTAAATACCCAAATATTTGAATAAATGTTCACAAATTTTTCACTATATTAGTAATTGCACTTAGTTTGTTATTGTTGGAAAATATTAATGTTTAATCATGTGAGATACAAATTTTGTAAAACTTGTCATATTTACGGGGACGGGTATGACACAAAATTTGTATTTTCCTATTAACTCGTTAAACTTTTATCATAATACATACAAAGCCGAAACCTTATGAGAAAGCTAACAAAAGTTTTGTCTTTCTGGAGGTAACAGTTATTACCTTTCAAGACAAATGGAATATTAGAAAATGTTAATGTCCATGTCCCAGCGTATAAAGATGGAGATGAGAGTGTTCGTAATATGCTCATTTCAAACTATTGCCAAATTGATTAAAATTTGTCTATAATTGTTGTTCCTTTTTTTGTTCCATTAAGCTATTTTTATTTAAAATATGGAATTATATATTTTCCCGTATAGGGCCGTTTTCCGTGGAATTGCCCAGATATCAAATAACTTAAAAACCCCATTTTACTTTATTTTGCATTTCTTATCTCGTTCTACGAATTCACTTTCATAAATTAAGTCTTAACACATAAGTAAGTGTAACTATTAAGACACTTATTTTACATAAGCATTATGAAAAGATATGGCTGATATTATTGCCAATTATTATTATCTATTCCCAGAAATAGTGCAACGACGAATCTAACATATTGGCACCAACACCACACACAAAACCGCTCCAAAATGAGTGCCATAGACAGTGACGGTGACGACGACGACGCGACTATACATTAATCAGGAAATTTGTGTGCTAAGTGGTTGATGGTGCAGGTTGGAATAGAGGGGGACCACGAAAGTGTGCCAGAACTGAGGAGGGGACAATTCAGTAAACCAAACGAGGGAGAAACAATGAATTTTTATTGTTTATACACAATAAATTGATTTAATCGAATGATAAGAATTTTACGAGCTGCACTTATTTGCTGGCAAAAGTCGGTCGCTATCCGGCCATATATAATGGAAATAAAGGGGAAAAAACTGCAACAAAATATTCCAGTCGTGTTTTAACCATATTGAGAAAAATGTTAAAGAAATGGCTTTACATTTTGTTTTGTTATTAAAAAAAAGTCTCAAATAACAATTAAAAGTTAACAATTAAATATAAAGACAGCTTATAGGTAATTCCCCAGTAGACCTCATTACCCCCCGTTAATGTTTGTGGATCCTTGCGACATCTGACATAAAGTCATGATACGAGTATGCTGGAGCTGACATCAGCGCACCGGGGAGCGAGCTTTGGTCGGAAAACAACCACAATTATTGGTTAACAACAGATTTCACTGCAGTGCGATGAAAGTGGTGGCGAAATGGGATATTTTTGTTCGAATTCCAATCAGTTTATCGTGAGTGTCATCATCATCAACAACATGGTCGTCCATTGATAGTTGACTGCCAGCACTGGGTGATGATGATGATGATATGGATATGTGCGTTTATCGATCGTGGTTTTTTTTTTCAGTTTACATGCAAATAGTTGATTTAATTGTTATGCCGTTGGCAGAGCAGGCCTAATTGAGGCACTAAAGTTTATAATAAGAAGTTATAAACTTTATAATAAAGGTATTATTACTGCATATGCATTAATACCCACAGCTCTTACTGTCCCAAACGTGCCCCTAGATTAGTCAAATGTATGACCGACCCCCATTTTTTTGCAACCTCAACAGTTTCTTAAAACATTTCTAAACTCTATCTTCAACCATTAAGGTGGTCCCCATACAATTTTTTTTTTATTTTGTGTATTTTTTTTAAGAAATCAGCTCCTGCAGCAGCATTACTGGCTCCTATGTTAGTTGGGTAAAATGTATGACCGATCCACAGCCATTTTTCCCTTCTGAAATTTTCCAAAACACCCCTAAGGGGGCTCCCATACAAAAATCACATTTTAATAAATTTTGCTATCTGCCCCAAACGTATCCCTAGAGGAGTGAAATGTATGACCTACCCCATATTTTTTTGGTATTTTCATAATATAAATTTCGTATCTTTTTCAGAAAAAGATATGATTATTATTTACCATAAGCTACATATTTTTTTAATATTTGATCCAAAGGGCGGAATGGGCGTGGCAATACCTTTTTTTGAGTTAGAGAGATACAATTTGGTACTTAAACTTAATTTCCCTTTGCACCCCATAAATGAGGTATGGGATAGCTTCTCGCGTTGTTGTGAATTAATACGCTTTCTATTTTTAGATTCACAACTAACGGCAGCACCTACTTATTTATCGACGAATGCGAACGTCACTGTTTTGAGAAGCTCTTACTAGACACGACGATTGAATCGACGCTTAATACTGCGAAGTTGCTGTCAAACAACATTCGAGGGGAGCCGACAATGAAAGAAAATTTTTATTAATTTTTTTCTTTTAAGATGACTGGAGCCAGATTTGAACCTGCGATCTCCCGCATGGTAGTCGCGTGTTCTAACCACTATGCCACGGCCGGTCCCAATTTGGTACACAGATAGTATTCGACACTTCAGGTTCAAATTTACAGACGAAATTTTTATTTGCGCTCAGTGGGTGGAAGGGTCTTGGCTAAAATGTATTTTTGTCATGGAGAGATAAAATTTGATATCCTGATAGTACTCTGCGACCCAGTTAGGAATACGGAAACGAAATATTAATTTTTGGATCAGTGGGCGGTGGGGTCGGAAAAAAGCTATATTTTAGCCCTAGGGAGATTGAATTTGGTTCAGCTATAGTACTTGGCAGGAGACTAATAGAAATTTGCCAACGAAATGTTTTTTCTATGGTATATATACAAAGCGGTCATGTACCGCCTTTAAAAAAAATATGATAATTAAAAATTTATTTCTCTGAACTTTTTTTTCATAAAATTGGCCAAAAATTTTGGATCAATTTATTTCCAATATTTTTCTGATTTGATTCAAATTTTTCGTCGTGTCCCTTAGAAACTTAAGAATAAATAATTTAATAAAATAAAATAAAAAAATAATATGAAATAAAAAAAAATAAAATAAAAAAAAATAATAAAATAAAATATAATAAAATAAAATAAAATAAAATAAAATAAAAGAAAATAAAATAAAATAAAATAAAATAAAATAAAATAAAATAAAATAAAATAAAATAAAATAAAATAAAATAAAATAAAATAAAATAAAATAAAATAAAATAAAATAAAATAAAGTAAAATAAAATAATATAAAAGAAAATAAAATTAAAATCAAATCAAATAAAAAATAATTAAATAAAAAAAAAATTAATTAAAGTGTAATATGAATATAATAAAGTAAAATAAAATGAAACAAAATAAATTAAAAAAAAACTTAAATAAATTTGTAAAATTAAATACCTAAAATAATGTTATAAAATAAATTAAAATTAATTCATGAAATAAATTAAAATATATCATAAAATAATAAAATAAAAGAGGCAAAACTTTAAATTAAAAAAAAATTCCGTTTAAAATATATATTATGTACATAAAACAAAAAAATACAAAAATATAATAAAAATATACATAATATAACGGAAAATAGAATAAAATAAAAAACAACAAAAATCAAACAAAACAACATAAAATATAAAAACAAATTAAATTTAAAATGTAATAGAAAAAAAACAAAATAAGATGCAATAATATAAATAAATAAATTAAAATAAAATACTATAAAAAAAAAATTATATAAAACAAAGATAAGATCAGTTCTGTTGTTGTTAATAGTGTTTATTTTACAAGGGTTGTGTGAAATAGATTAAGTGACAACGGCAAGGCGGGTAGCTATTTCGGTAGTTGCCAAAATATCACGTGAAAAAATCGTGACTAAATATTAAATACTTTTCGTTTTTTTAAATTTTTTGCTGCAACCAAACATTACTTTTTTAACTTTTTCTGTAAAATTATAAAAATTATGGTTACGCCTTTTGGCATTTCAGGTGACGATATATACATGCATAATAGGGTGGGTCGATAAAAAAAGTTGTGCCGGTCACCCCCTAGAATGAAAGATAATTTAAAAACGAATTCAAAAAAAATTTTTATTTTTTTTTGCCACGCCCCTTGACCCCGCGCATTGGGTTTTTTGTTTCCTGTGACTCCATTTATAGTCCGATTGTAATGTGTGACATATCAATGTTCTTGGACTGACAACAGCTACATTTTCTTCTCTGATCACTTTTGACTCCGACGTCAAATTCTAGAAGTTTTTACCGGAATCTCGGTTTTTACCCTCCTAAGTCAAATTTTTTCTGCAACGATAATAAAGTTTTTTAAATTCCATGATATTTTCTCTTTTACCGTATATATTTTTATTCATAAACAAAAAAGTTACAGAGGTTTAAAAAAATCAATTTGACGTCGCTAAAGGCCAAAGCTCATTGTTTACAAATGTTGGCGTGGTCGTATTTTGTTTTTTAAACCTCTGTAACTTTTTTGTTTATGAATAAAAATATATACGGTAAAAGAGAAAATTTCATGGAATTTAAAAAACTTTTTCATCGTTGCAAAAAAAAATTTGACTTAGGGGGGCAAAAACCGAGATTTCGGTAGAAACTTCTAGAATTTGACGTCGGAGTCAAAAGTGATCAGAGAAGAAAATGTAGCTGTTGTCAGTCCAAAAACATTGATATGTCACACATTACGATCGGACTATAAATGGAGACACAGGAAACAAAAAACTCAATGCGCGGGGTCAAGGGGCGTGGCAAAAAAAAATAAAAAATTTTTTTGAATTCGTTTTTAAATTATCTTTCATTCTAGGGGGTGACCGGCAAAACTTTTTTTATTTGTATGAAGTGCGACCCACCTTAATGCATAAGTACCTCAATTTATCTTAATACTGTACAAATTTTAATATGTTGCCATGCCCTTGCAGTAATACAATTTTCAAGTGAGGCGTATGCGTTATATTGTCGAGTCGAACGTAACTCATACGTAAATCTTATTGAAAAATAAAGTTGCGCGTAGTCTACCGTTTATGAAGAGTACTACCCAAGAAGTGCATACAAAAATTGCCAATGTTTTAATCAACTTTATCCAGGACTTCCTAAAAAAAGAACCGTTATTTAGGTCAACACTATTCTACATTGGTTAGCTTAGGTCAAATGATGGTGACTATGGATAATAGACTCACTTAGATTATTTAGTCCATTTTAAAGAAATTAAGCTCTAAACCCATCGGAGAGATCTCTACAAAATGTAGAGAATTTTATTGTATGGTCTGTTATGTAAATGTCCGTAAAAAAGTAGGACACCATTGTTTAAATTTTTAAGATGTATGTATAGTGCTGGACATTTATAGAGGAAATGTTTGATAGATTACTTCTCTGCCTTATCATGACAGCTTCTACAGAAGTCATTTGCTTTGACCTTTAGCATTGTCGCATGTCTGCCCATGAAACAATGCCCTATCAGTCTGGGACAGATGTAGGAATTTGACTAATTCAAAAGATTTAATATCAGCCTATAAGGCCATATATGTTAGCATTATTGGCCAAACAACTTCTGTATAAATCCTGTGAACAATTTGAGGTTTTACTGGATTTTAAGAAGCTATAGTCGCTTTTTAGCCCTTTCCTCTATGCCCGGTCTACGACTAAGCTTGCTGTTTAAAAGAATGCCCCTGTAGTTGACACTTTTTGACAGCTTAATTCTAACTTTACCTGCTCGGTTTAAAAAATATGTGCTAGCAATCAACCCAAATTATATCTCCATTGACATATTTAGAATTCTGCGATGACATTTCTAGGTACATCCATCCTTGCGGTTTCGTCCATGTCTGCAACCGCTACTTTGAGACGATGACACTATTTAAAATTAGTTTGCCCTATTCCGTTTTAGTTTTTCCCCCCGTTAGCCAATTGTTGTTGGCCAAAGTTCCATTTAAATGGTAATAATTCTTTAAGTCTTTCGCTCTGTTTTGTTGTTCTGTAAAAACAAAAACCTGGCAATTCGCTAACAAAACGACGATGATGGGGACTATGACTGTGACGTCGTCATTGTCCCAGTCAAGTTTTGCCAAGTTTCTAAAAGAAAAAAACAAAAACTACAACTAAATCTAACAAAAACTACAGCTAAAATTAACATGGATACCCAATGAACTAAATAATGTAAAACCTGGATGGGTTGAGGAGCTTACAGCTATGTATTTGTATTAAGTCGTTTGGGTCGAGATACATATATAAATGTACTAACTCATACCTGGACATGGTGCATTTGTGTAGACGAGTAATGCAAATGTATATATATTATTTAGCATTTAGTTGTGTTTCGGCATTTCTGCCTAGATAGATATACACAAGTAAAATTTTACTTTCATTTCAAATATCTAAAATATCAAAGATTAAAATATCCTCCATTTCAGTTCGTTATGTTAAGAGTTTGCCAAACATTTCAAAAACTCATAGAGATAGAAACAAGAAAAAAAACGTTACACAAATGAAAGTAAACAACGAATTGAAATTGCACTATATATAGTGAGATATTTTCACACATTTTGTTTATTATGATATGTTGAAAAGCTTTCAAATATAAATAATAGCAATGAGTCTGTGTGTTTGACTTTGGCTGCTATACTGTTTAAGCGATTGCTGTATAATTTTTAGATGTTGTTTTCAACATATTGGCGATGGTTTCTGTAATTAAGATACTTTCCAAAAATCGCAGAAGTAAAATGCAAAATTTTTACGCATATGAAGTAAAAAAACGTATAAGAATTAATATTTGGAGAAAAAAAATAACGTTATTTTAATAAAATAAAAATATAAAATAAAATACAAAAATATAACGCAAAGCATAATAAATAGAATTTTAAAACAAAATAATAATATATACAAAAAAATAATAAGTAAAATAAATAAAATAAAATAAAATAAATAAAATAAATAAAATAAATAAAATAAATAAAATAAATAAAATAAATAAAATAAATAAAATAAATAAAATAAATAAAATAAATAAAATAAATAAAATAAATAAAATAAATAAAATAAATAAAATAAATAAAATAAATAAAATAAATAAAATAAATAAAATAAATAAAATAAATAAAATAAAATAAAATAAAATAAAATAAAATAAAATAAAATAAAATAAAATAAAATAAAATAAAATAAAATAAAATAAAATAAAATAAAATAAAATAAATAAAATAAAATAAAATGAAATAAGATAAAATAAAACAAACCAAAAAAATATAATAAAAAAAAATAATAAAAACTGAATATATATAATAAAATAAATACAAATTAAATAAACCTAAAATATAATTAAACAAAATGAAATAATATATTATAAAATAAAATAAAACTAAAGTATATTAAAATAAAATGAAACCAAAGTAAATTAAAATAAATTGAAAACTTTACAATCCTTTTTGTTGCAATGCAACCATCAGCAAAATGATTTGAGTAGAAAATGTAGGGTAACCCATACTGCTACCTAATCTGCAACATGACCTCATAAAATATGTACTAAAACTAACCACAAAGTAAAGTAGAGTAACAATGATGATATATAGGTATACACTTATATAGACATATAAAGGTATAAATAACAGCAGTTTATAAAACATTCAACAAAAGAAGAAAAACTAAACTAAACTAAAAAAAAGAAAATAATATGAAAAATACTACTCTATACTCTCGCCGATGTCCTCTCTTTTATCTACGGCAAACTTTTACTTTAAATAATTGGACTGACGACTGGATGTTCAGTGAAAAGTTTCTAGAACACCAAACAAATCACTCTCGACTGCTGTAACGGCGGCTGCAGCCGCAGCACAAATGAATAAAACTCAGGCGAAACCTACATTTTATTCGTAATCAAACACACATCATATAGAAATAGAAAATTGATACCATTTTCAATTTTCAATTCAATTAGTGGAGAAAAATATTGTGTAATTTTAAAGATTGATAACAAACGAACTAACCGTCACACAGAAAAAAATTAGTTCATTGCTAGCGAGAGTCCACTGATTGTGATTGGTGGCGGTTTATAGATAATGTGATGTTTCCTCGCTAATTAAAAACAACCAAAAGGAGTGTCAGTTGTTGTTTTTGTTGAACAACAATTTTAAATTTTAATTTACGAGATTAAGGCTAATAATGATGATGATCATCATCAGCTGCTTACTGAGTGCTTAGTGTGTTATTGTGTCATTTGTGTATAAAAGATAGAAAGCAAGTGTTTGCTGAACTGACAACACAAATAGAAAAATTACAAAAAGTTTATAAACAAAGTTAATTCTAACTGAAATAGTTAATTGTTTGTACATTAAATGAGATTATGTCATAGTAGTCATGACACTAGAGGAGAACTGGGTAATAGTTGTTTCGTCATCTGGGATTACTGGGGATGCCATTATATACATACATGGCAAAAAAGTTTGGGGAGACTGGTCATTATGATGTACTGCTTACGAGCGATAAGAGCAAAGGATAAAATTAAAAGCGTTGCTCTTAACAAATGTTTAAAAACGAATTCTTTAGATAAATAAATAAAAATAATAAACATCAACTAACGTCATATTAACTATTGACATTTTGATGTTATAAACTATTCATGTATAAGAATATTAAAGTATTAAAATATAAAAAATATTAAAAAATTATAAAATATTAAAAAATTCTGTTCCTAAATTCCAACTATAGCAAACAAATAATATTAAAAAATTATAAAATATTATTATATTACAAGTTCATAATGTCAATATTTGTCCTATTTTTTTTTGGCAAGTAAACCCAACACACTTTGAAAAATGTGACTTTTCCTAAACATTCACTTATTGAATTAGTTAATTGTGTTCAACATGACGTCGATCTTGAAACCAATGAACAATGTTTGTTCAGGTTACACAATACCACTGGCTACACAGCAAATTCCTTACATGGAAACTATCCCAGGCTTTGGATCAAAGACAAAACGCCATAGATTACATAATAGAGAAAAAGTAAAAATTACAACATCATCACATAAGATGGTTTACTACGAACTACTAGAGCTACTGCTACTACAGACAATTTTACAAGTCGCTATATCGTATCAAGTGCAAAATCACATGACAAACATGAACACACCACTACAACATTAATCTTTTGTCTCACAGACCTGGAAATCCAACAGATCTAAACATAAAAACCTCAGACTGCCAGATTTGAATGGAGAGTGAATGTGAAGTCAAGTTGAGTCGAGTTGAGTTGCGTCGAACCAAGTTGTAGCACTCGTAAGTTCCATATTTTGCAAAATAATTAAAATTCTTCGCATACACAACAACAACAGCTCTATTAGTTAAACAATAACGACAACAACAAAATGCTACAGATATAAACCATAGTGTGCACCTACAAACAGAGAAATAGCAGATAATTTAATATGGTAAAATAATACAAATTATGTAAACCAGACCATGGTTACATTTAACTTAATGCTCTCACACAGCAGTTACGAGAACTTGTGTGTGCAGCAGCACTGGGACAAGCTTAATAACAATAGATTGACCACATTAACTCGTTTAAACAAAGGGGGTAAGAGTGGTGGGGAATAGCAGTGACCATACAGGTGAGAGTGAACCAATAAACAAAATGTGGTCAGTCAGCAGCAGATGTATGTAACAGAGGAATAGTGGGGCATACATTAGGGTAGGCTTTTATTATAACTTTAAGTTAAATATTATCGAACCAAATGAAATGTAAAAATTTTAATAATTTTTGTTTTTTTTATAGATTACTTTACTATATTTTGGTTGGTTTGTTGGTAAGCAGGCATGTCTTCGGCAGAGGAGATCACTTAGGACCCATTGTGACTCCCGTTGGGCATTTGCGACGTTCTCTCAACCTATGCTATCAGCGTGTGTGCTGCCTGATTGCGTTCCTAGTTGTCGATTGGGAATCCGGAGTTTCGATCCAAATCATCCCGTTCATAATTTTGCAAAAGTTGTTAATCTTTCCGATATTCGAGGATGCCAATTCCTCTGTACCATTTAAGAAGGGTTTCCCCAAGGTGTCCAGTCTCTTCTGTATAGGGCTGGGCAGTCGCATATAATGTGGTCGGTAGGTGGTTCACTACTGCTATTCCCGCAGTAGTTACATTCGCTTTTCGTTGCGTATCCCATTCTGATCGCATGTCTGCCTATGGATCCATGTCCCGTCAGGAAGGTAATAGTTTTTCTCATCTGGTCCCTCTCAAGTTTTATCTGGCCCCTCTCAAGATTAAGGCCATGTCTTTTTGGCCTTTCTACAGGTTTCCCCATTCTTCCATCTGTCGTTTGCAGTTCTCAGCGTTATATTTCTTATGGTACTCTTACAGAATAAGGGGCAAAGTGCTACGTGTTCAACGTCAATATCTGGCAGGGCTGAGCACCGTCGGACCACTCCGACCGCTCTACAGCTGCCCTCAATTCCGCTGTGTCCAGGTACGTAACCAAAACTCTGGATATTTCGTTAAGAGATTTCCGGCAGGCACTAGCCACTTTCGATTTGATGTCACAGAACTTTAACGAGTTTACTGCCCGTGAACAGGAGAATATCCTCCTGAGATACCCTCCTTACGCTGACGTCCGCGGCTCGTTTAACAGCAAGTATTTGCGCTTGGATAACACTGCAGTAGTCTGGAATCCTTGATCTTATACTTAGGCCTAGATCCGCGGAGTAGATACCATAGCCGACCTTGTCATCCAGTTCTCTGTCCATTCCTTTCTGGAGGGCGATCTTGTTCCGTAGAGAATGTTCGATTTCCGTGCACTAAGCACGTTGTCAGTTTTAAGTGAGATGTTGATATGGTTTAGGATCCTTGAGTGTCCGATGAAGCGATCCCAATGTTCAATCTCGTTTAGTCAAATGGCTGATTTAAGGGGGGAGCATTTGTTGCCCAGATCAGGTGGTAATAGATAAAGTATCGTGTAGAGTGCCTTAGAGGTCGATCTCATATATCTGGTTACTAGGAGACAAGAGGAACGTTAAACACGATCCATTTGCCTAAATTTGCTCTTCTTGTCGAGCGCATACCATCAAACTATAGATCCATATTGTAGTATTGGCTTCACTATATCATTGTAAATCCAAAGGGTTACCTTGCTGTTGTTTATTGACTAAATGGATGTTGGATGTAGTGGTCGATTTCTGTTTCCGACTGAAAAGTACTAATTCTGTTTTATCAGGGTTTGTGTTAAGTCCTCTGCTGGCGCACTCGTACGCTACTACTGTGCATCCTTCCCACTCCAGCTGCCTGAGAACGCTGTTGACGGCAAATACCACAATAGCGGCGATAATACTTCCCATAATGGAGTGCCTCTAGTCACCCTTCTAGTCAAGGGTGTGATTTCCCAGCTTTGAGGTGATGTTTTTCTTTGGTAGCATGTTGCGAATCAGTTTGCTAATATGTGAGTTGATATGTGCGCTATTGAGCTTTGTTATAATGCAGAGGGGTTCGATATTGTTGAAGGCTCCCTCTATGCCCATGAAGGCCACTAGAGAAAATTCTTTCCTATCTAATGATTTCTTTATGGGATAAAATATAGCATGGAGTGCGGTTTCTGTTGATTTCCCCTTTGTGTATGCGTGTGGAGCATTCGAAAGCAGATTCGGGCCGATTGAAGTTTAGATGATGTCGTCCATGATTCTCACAAGGGTTATCAGTAGGAATGATGTAAGACTTATTGGTCTAAAGTTCTTCGCTTTGGTGTGTGATGGCTTTCCCGCCTTTGGGATGAAAACTACCTTAGCCGTTCTCCATCTTATTAGCAGGTAGGATAATTTCACACAGCCGTTAAAAATTACCTCTAGCCATGGCAATAGTATCTCCAGCGCCTGTTGAAGTTCGACTTGTATAATGTCGTCCGGACCGGGGGATAACTATGTGTTACTTTATTTTATTTTATTGTATTTTATTGTATTTTATTTTATTGTATTTTATTGTATTTTATTGTATTTTATTGTATTTTATTGTATTTTATTGTATTTTATTGTATTTTATTGTATTTTATTGTATTTTATTGTATTTTATTGTATTTTATTGTATTTTATTGTATTTTATTGTATTTTATTGTATTTTATTGTATTTTATTGTATTTTATTTTATTTTATTTTATTTTATTTTATTTTAATTTATTTTATTTTATTTTATTTTATTTTATTTTATTTTATTTTATTTTATTTTATTTTATTTTATTTTATTTTATTTTATTTTATTTTATTTTATTTTATTTTATTTTATTTTATTTTATTTTATTTTATTTTATTTTATTTTATTTTATTTTATTTTATTTTATTTTATTTTATTTTATTTTATTTTATTTTATTTTATTTTATTTTATTTTATTTTATTTTATTTTATTTTATTTTATTTTATTTTATTTTATTTTATTTTATTTTATTTCAATCCCACAATTATGAAATCATATAAAACCTTGTCAACCTTAATCCAATACCCTTTCAACCTTATATAGGCATATGTGTCGATGTAAATAATGCGTCTGTGTGCCTTCTTGTTGGGTGGACAAACAATTTGTGTCATTATAGGGAAATTGAGCATTTGTTAAGTGAGTAAATTTACTGGCACTCATATATGATAAACTACATACAATTCAGTATGGAATGAAAGAATGGATGGATGAATGGTTGGTTGGAATGGTCATTAAACGGCCTTGTGCCACTGTTCAAATATGTTAAAGCCCTACTCTGGCAACAACAACAACAACGACATTAACGACAACTGCAGAGAAAATCAATGGAATAATGCAATAAATGAATGAATGAATCCACTCAAACGTACATACGCACACACTTACACACGTAAATAAAACCCTTAATCGTATGAACGTCATCATGAAGGGTCGTTATTCTTCAACAAAAGCTTACGTACTTAGATATGACTCTAGCGTTCATTGCCGCGCATAAGTGCAGATAGTTGAGTGCCGGACATTTGGTCTTGGTTTAGGTCAGTATTTGGGAAGGCAGTAAAACAACAAGTGCCAGTTTGTTTGTCACAACAGGAGAAAGAGAGAGAGAGTTAAGTAAACATCAACAGCGACAATGATGATGCCGGCCGGCCGGCCACGGATACGACAGCCACGTTGATGAGGAGGACACCTAGTCACAATTGGAAGGCTGGCGAACTTTGTTCTACAGTCAAGGGAAAATGTTTGTTGGAGTATCGGTAGTGAAATATATTGAAGGATATACTTTTATTATACTACTGGTTATTTTCATCATAGGCTTAAGTCTAATTTAATTTTGAGCAAAGACTTAAGTGTGGGATGAAGACAAAAATATTTGTACATCTCTTTAAAATTGTTATTAAATCGTCCAAAATCTTTTCGGATTTCTTGAAAAAATTTACGAGTATATTTATCTAGAATATATGAATATTGAGTAACGTAATGACATGCTACCACCGATACGTCTTAGGAAGTAAGTAACAAAAGTTACTGAAGCTCAACACAGAGGCTCCCTTAGTGGCTTTGGCAGCCCCAAGAAACTAGGATCGAGCGCGGCGGTCTAATAAGTCTCTCTCCTTAAACAAAACCAATTATTATGAAAACACGAAGAAAAGAAAAAACAAGAACCCCCCGAATATGGACGACCCACGCAAACGTTATAAAGACCATGATTTACGAATGTGCACCTGGAATGTTCGAAATCTCTACAGAGAAGGTGCCTCTTTCCAACTGGCGGATGTTATCAACAAATACAAGGCTTACATCATTGCCATAGAGGAAATGCGATGGACAGGACATGGATGCACAAGTCGAAAGATTTTGCATGTGGTTTCATAGTCGGTAAGATACTTCGATATTTGGTCTCGCGGTACAACCCTGTTATTGCCCGAATAGCCGCTATTCGCATCAAGGCGATTTGTGTACACGCCCCGACGGAAGACAAAGATGAGGACATTGAAGATACATTCTATTAGCGCCTGAAGGAAATTTATGACCACTGCCCTGCACATGACATTAAAAGTGTTCTGGGAGATTTTAATGCTAAAATAGGAAAGGAAGATGTCCTTGGTTCAGCAGTTGGAAAATTCAGTCTGCACAACAAGACCTTCGATAATAGATTCAGACTAGTTAGTTTCGCGTCGGCAAAAAACATGGTTGTGAGTGGAACCAGATTCCCGCATAAAAATATCCATAAGGCAACCTGAATATCTCCCGATCAAAATACAAGAAAACAGATTGATCACGTGGTAATTGATGGAAGGCAAGTCTCAAGCGTTATGGACGTGCGTGTGACGCGCGGTGCAAATATTGACTCGAATCAACACATAGTGGCAGCCAAGGTACGCACGCGCTTAAGTAGTGCTAAAAACACTCGTAATCAAACGCAAAGGAAGCTAGACATCACAAAGCTGCATACCACTGAGATAGCCAATGCCTACTACAACAAACTCTCTCAATTATTTGAAACCAACCCCCCAAATTCTGATGTTCCCGACACACAGTGGCAGTATATTGCGAATTCTATGACCACTGCCGCAACGATCGTACTGGGTTATGCAAAACCATGCTCAGACAAGCCCTGGTACGATGATGAATGTCGCGAAATGTCTGAGTAAATTGATGCTGCATACAAGGCAAAAATGCAGACAATGGCGACGCGTGCGGTGAGGGAGCGTTATAATGAGAAAAGGAGGGAGATGCAACGCCTGTTCAACCGGAAAAAGCGTCTGTGGAAGAAAAGAGAGAGCCAGGATATCGAAAACTACAGGGATAGAAGTGAGGCCCGAAAGTTCTACCAAATCGTTAAAAGCAAAGGTTTTGAAACTGGGTTCCGCACCTGTAAAGACACAGACGGAAATCTGGTCACGGATACTCAGAGAGTACTGCAAATATGGAGGGAACAAGTTCGATCTGTACTTGTTCCCGAAGGCAGCATAATCGATGAAATCACACCAATCATCGACGATGGAGTAGACTGTCCACTACCGAGCAAAAACGAGGTTAGTACGGCAATTGCACGGCTTAAAAACAGCAAAGCTGCCGGAGCAGATGGATTGTTGGCAACGTGCATGCACCAGCTCGTAACCTAGATTTGGCTTAACGAATGCATTCCCGATGATTGGAATCTGAGTGTTCTATGTCCTGTGCTTAAGAAAGGCAATCCTAGTGTGTGTACCAACTATCGCGGTATAAGCCTTTTACCCATCGCATACAAGGTCCTGTCTAGTGTGTTATGTGAAAGACTACACCCCATTCTGACGAAAATGATTGGACGTTATCATTGTGGCATTAGACCTGGTATATCCACGATCGACCAGATATTTACACAACGACAAATCCTGGGAAAGACCCAAGAAATGCAGATCGACTGCTTCTCAATATACCAATATCGAAAAGATACTTACACTGTTCACGTTGATTTTACTGTTTGATACATAAATAACGTAATAAAGAAGTTATTTTAAATAAACCAATTAGAAGTTGCTCCTAATGCATGGAATAGCGTTGGAATAAGAAATTTAGAAATTCCACCTATCATATATTTTGCATAACTTTTCTAATAAACAGACATATTCCTTCGAGTCACTGCTAACAAGAGGGCAATTTGCCTTCTACATTCCTTAGTCTTTTGAGAATAATTTTCATTTTACGAATTCCTTTAACGTGCGATGTACGAGGGGTGGTATCATAAAGAAGAAGTATGTATATATATAATAATTATAATTATAATTTTTAAAAAGAGAGCGAAAATGATTTTCTGAATAGAAAATTTAAAAAATGAAAGGAGAATTTCTTAGAAAATTTTCTATACATAAATCTACAAATATTATTATTTTGGATCGACCGTGACATGACAGTTAGAACAAGCTACTATCATTACGCGGGCTACATGAGTTCGAGCACTGTCGCAACCATTCTGCAACTTTAGAGTTGTCGATGCAATTAGCATGTCACGTGATAGCTTCTGAAATAGCTGACGGTCGGATTTGTCTTTAAAATGTTGACACCGTTGTGACTCTAAAAATAGACTTATGTTAACTCACACAAAAGCAAGAAGCTCACCCATATTTGATGCAGAGGATGATATGTTTCATGAATCTTAGAGAGGGTGTTGTTGCATAAACTTGAATTTTTTTATCCCTTACATTGCAGTCGAACCTCTCTAGAAACCATTCCAGACACCTTACATAATAATTGGCAATGTTTTATCGGCATCACTAAGACGACATACTATTGTTAAAATAACACACAGATCACAAACACACGTTGTCTGTGTGTTACGTATACGTCCATAATCCATATATCCTTTTGCGGTAAAACTTTAGCTCGTTGTTGATTGTCTGATTTAAACAGTTTATCGAATAGTTTCATTTCTACACGTGGAGTAGATGGCAAATTATTTAAATTGGGCTGTTTAAAAGAGTGTCCCAACTGTTGTATGTGTCGTCTGTGCTAAAGTTGTTCTACATTTGTAAAAACTGTAGTAGTATTTACATACAAAAGTGTTGTAAGAAACTCTAACTCTTGCAGATAAGTTTTCACGGTATACTACATAGATTCCATCACAAGTGATCTAGAAACGGCTTCAAGCGTCAAGTACAATTAATGGTACCAAAACAATACAATTTCTTGTAGCTACCAAAAAGTACAATATATAGTAAAAAAAAGTACAGCTTATTGTACCAAAACGTACAATTTATGGTACCAAAAAAATCAACTTTTTTGTACCAAAAAGTAAAATTATTTATACCAAAAAGTACAATTAATTATACTAAAAAGTACAATATATTGTACCAAAACGTACAACTTATGGTACCAAAAATTGTGTCTATCGCTCACACTGAATGTTTCATTTACTTATAAATTTTTAATTCCTTTCCCATACAACTACAAAACACTTGCTATTAATTGGTCCCAATCAGTTGGAAATTGTAGGTAGTCATTACAAATGTGTCTGTGTGTTACGTATACGTTCATGTATCTCTCAACATATTGTATCAAAACTTTGACAAATTGTCCTTTAGATGACTGCAATAGTTTCTAATGTAATTTCATTACAAGGGCATATAAAAAAACTTCATATCAGGATACTGCGAAAAAAACTGCTTTCAAATATATTAAAATATTTTAAGTTAATTACCTACACAAGGACACAATTGCACATAATTCGATATATATACTTAGCTACAGTAATTAAATTGAATTAGTTTTGATTCAATTTCCATAACCTTTTCTTGTTACCCTTACATTGGCCCTCGTCAGCGTACATGATATGTGTGTGTCTGTGTTATCCTGCCGCAACTTTGAATGAAATGTACAGAGTATTTAATGCGGACCTGGTATGTCTGAACGATTGCATGAATGAATGAATGGACGACAAAATGTACTAACCAGGGTCCATATGTTAGTGATGTGGTGATGGTGATAGTGTTGGTCTTTGGCCTTCTCCAACTTTACACTTGAGTTTGTTTTTGATGTAGTTTTTTTTTGTTTTTTGCTTGATGGTCAACATGAGGTTTCTTTCATACTCTTTGTCTGACTACAGCCGCCTTTCTCTGACTCCTTTTGAAGGCAAAGAGACGCAAAAGAAAATCCTCAAAATACAACAACAACACAAAAAACACGACTTTGCCAACGACAACAACAGCAAAAAAAAGTAACACAAAGTCTCTCTTGTGTTAAGTGAATGAAATGAGTTAAATTAATTTATTATTTATGTTTAAATTGTTTGCAATTTGAATTGCAGCAACACAGCACAAATTCCCGCCTTTGCAGCAAAGGCAGAGCAAGGGGCAAGAGACACAAGTAAGTATGACTGACTGACGATGGCGATGTTGTGGATGTGGATGTGAATGTAACTGAAAATGATAATGATGATAGTGACCCCATCATCATCTACTTGGCTACTTGGCGAGTTTAATGAACTCTTAGTCGGCAAAAAACAACAACAAACAACGAGTGGAAGTGGACAAAATCCACATGGAGTGATAATTTACCGGCTTTTGGTTGCTGGATTAACTATTTATTATAGGTCATAATGGCGGTTTTGAAATAATCTCTGGCATTGTGCAAAAAAATCTGCTAGATAAATAACAACAAAGCCAACAATGGCCAAACAACACACAGTAACCATTACACAAACAATATTATCGATTTTTTTCTGCCGCGGCTTTTGTGTGTGTGCGTGTGTATGCAGTAATGCTTTTATTGTATTTACTGACTAAAGGATTTATGAAATGTCATTATAGTAGAGAGCGGAGCAGAGGGGAACGGATGTTATGGTAATTTAATTATATGAAATGTTATTAAAAATTTTATATTACAAGTTAATTAAAGAGGGATAAATGCAATTACTAATAAGGAAGTCAGTCACTTTCTTTCCAAGGGGGGTGTGCGGCGGCAGAGGTAACAGCAGCATAGGGCAAAGGTCACACATGTAGGAAATGACAAAAACAAAACACGTAATGAATCTATAATCAATGTTTTATTCAACACCTGTGTGATAATTAGTTGCTGTATTAGTTAGAGTGTCTCATTTTACAATTTATTTCTTTGATATTATTTAATATTTTTGAAATAGGACATATAGTAGAAAATGAGTTTGAAGGCATAAGGATCAAAATTCGACCGCTATGTTTGGGTTTTTTTTCGAGGTAAAGCCAAAAATCTGACGTGAAATTGGGATTCAGATTCGGTTTGAGCTACCCCGAAAATATAAAGTAGTCATGGTATGTCTTCGATTTTTTTCACAATCGATGTTAATTTGGGGAAATTTATTAGGACTAATGGACCCGGCAATGCTTCACTATTGCTTACTTGACGGATACTTATAATATGTTTGGCACGCCTGCATAAAGGACTAAGCTTAAGCATCGTTCTCGTACGCTCTGATAAAATTCGTTACCCCATGTTACTCCTTAACCTGATCAAACTAACCGATATTAAAACAACCGTTTGCAAACTCATATCCCACTTTTCCTTCTGCCCACCGATCAAAAATAAAATGTTCTCCTTTGTATTCCCACACCGAACCAAAAAATAGAGAAAACTTTATTTAAGTATGATAAGTACGGGTTTTCTTATACCCAGTACAAATACTTGATTCAAGTAAGAAATTGTAAGTGCTATTTTCTTAATTAAAGCCTAATCTGTACTTGATTTATGCAAGAACTGTACGCAACTTAATCCAGATGTGTACTTGATTTAAG
The DNA here is from genome assembly GCA_964034835.1 of Muscina levida. Taxonomy (NCBI): domain Eukaryota; kingdom Metazoa; phylum Arthropoda; class Insecta; order Diptera; family Muscidae; genus Muscina; species Muscina levida. The sequence continues at coordinate 16,240,899 of OZ035883.1, read as the reverse complement.
CAAACTTGCATTTGATTTAAGTCCGTTTTGGGCTTGAACATTTTAAACATTTTAACTTTTCATAATTTCTAAAATTGAAGTCTCTCTCTTCCTCTCTCTCTCACTAATTGCAACTCATTTCATTTTGGACGTCTATGCACTAAAAGTAAGAATTTCTTGCTTACATCATCAGAGTGTTTGAGAGAACAAATTCGGTTTGCGCCATATCGGTTAGATTTAAGCGATATTTCCTTATTTTAAGTTATTTTTAAGATTTATTTTTATTCTGAGAAATGTTTGCTTGATTTCAAGTATTGTTTACTTACTGTAATCCCTTTTACGCTTGATATTTTGACCGTAGTCCGTTCTGTACTTGAATCAAGTATAAACGTTCTTAAATTTTTAAGTACGATTTTGGCCATGTTTGACATAACATAAATACTATATGGTGGCGTATGATTATCATAAGTAATATTCCACGTAAATCATACGACACGGTGTACAACAGTTTTATTCTAACTGCTATAAAATAAACCCAGTTCAAAATCTTTTTATGAATGTTGCTTATGTAGGGAAACGTTATTTGAATAGATTAAAGGAATTGTAATTCTTAATTTTTTTTAAATTTATTTCAGATAAATCGGACTAGTGCTTTTCGAGTTATGTCAAACAAATGAGCCTAAAACGTGACAAATTCCCTACTTACAAACTTCACATCGATATTAAATTATTATGGCATGTAACTTGACAAAACGAATGATGCAGAACTTCTTCTTTTTGGGGCTACTTTCAAGTGCAGTCCTCAGAATTGAATAAGTTCAATAAGTTAAAAAATGTTGTACTGTGTAATAAAAGTACTTTTCAATAAAGTACAATCAATTAATTATACTTTTTGGTACCAATAAAGTACTCTTTGCTATCATAAATGTCCTTTTGGTACAATAAAATTACATTTTTGTACTATGAAAACATTTTTTGGTACAATAAATGTACTTTTTATTACAATAAACTGTACTTTTTAGTACAATAAATGAATTTTTTTATACAATAAATTGTACATTTTGGTAAAATAAATGTACTTTATGATAAAATATGTTGTATTTTTTGGTATCGAATATTCTCCGTATATCAAGTAATATCGCTCGAGGGCTAAAATAAAGTTTTGCCACGCCCTTATCGGCCACTGATCCCAAATTAAAATTTCGTCTATATATTCATGTTCGTGTTGTTGAGTACTATCTGGGTGTCGAGTACTATCTGTGTATAACATTGTTCTCTAGCTTTAAAAATATGTTTTGCCACACCTACTCCGCCCACTGAGCCAAAATTTAAATTCCGTCTTCATATTCATATTACTGTTGCAAAGTACTATCAGTATGGTCAAGCCCCCTCCGCCCACTAATTTCGTTTGCTTATTAATATTCGTGTTGTCGAATACTATCTGGGTGTCAAATTTTATCTCTCTAGGGCTAAAATACAGTTTTGTCACGCCCACTCCGCCTACTGATCCAAAATATATATATCGTCTACATATTCATGTTCGTTTTGTTGAGTACTATGTGTGTACCAAATTTAATTTCTCTAGGGCTTACATACAGTTTGGTCACGCCCACTCCGCCCACTGATCCAGAATTAAAATTTCGTCTGCCTCTTCATATTCGTGTAGCCGAGTACTATGTGTGTACCAAATTTTATTTCTCTAGGGCTAAAATACAGTTTTGCCACACCCCCTCCGCCCACTGATCCAAAATTAAAAATTCGTCTGCATATTCATATTCGCGTAGTCGAGTACTACCTGGGTTCGTGTTGTCGAGTACTATTTGCGTAGCAAATTTTATCTCTCTAGGGCTAAAATACAGATTTGCCACACCCCTCCGCCCACAGAGCCAAAATTAAAATTTCGTATGCATATTTATATTCATGTTTCCGAGCACAAGCCCTGTATGAAATTTTATCTCCCTAGCTCTAAAAATATGTTTTGCCACGCCCACTCCTCTCCCTGATCGAAAATTAAAATTCCGTCTGCATATTTATATTCATGTTGCCGAGCACTACCTGTGTGTTAAATTGTATCTCTCTAGCTTTAAAAATATGTTTTGCCACGCCCATTCCGCCCACTGATCCAAAATTAAAATTTCGTCTGCATATTCATATTCATGTTGCTGAGCACTAGTTGTGTATCAAATTGTATCTCCCTAGCTCTAAAAATATGTTTTGCCACGCCCACTTCGCCCATAAGGTCACAAATTAAAAAAATCTGTAGTCTAGGGTAATTTCCATATAGTACACTAACTATATTCCAAATTTAATTGAAATCGGTTCAGCCGTTTAGGCGTGATAGATCCATAAACATACAAACAAACAGACAGACATTCACATTTACAATATTACTCGTACCAGGATAGGATAGGATAGGATAATATGAGTTATCATTATTTAACACAATCTACTGTCGAAAATACTTTGACACCTAATTTCTTTACAAATTACAAAATTAACTCTTCCACCCCTGCTTTTTTTAACTAAGTTTAACACTTTACATTCGAATGCTAAGCAGCAACAAGGCTCCACCCCCATTTGTAACACTTAATTACATCTTATCAGTGCTAGCGTGATAAAAAAAAAGGTGACATGATTAATACAATGTAATACCTTCTGTAATTTATCGCCTCAACCCAAAAGAGTCGCCACTACCTCTATCAGAGCCATATAAAGCCTAGTCCTGTAAAGTTACACTTCTCAGTTAACATTTCAACGACGACGTTCATTACTCGGGGGTCATCATCATCATGCCGGATACCAAAGCTTTGTTTAAGCCACACTTTGTATGCTGGCGACTCTTGGGTATGCAGCCGGCCAAGAAGTATAAATGGGCCTACAAATGCTATACTGTCTTCATCACCGTTATGGTTACAGTGGCATTTCCGTTACATCTGATAGTGGGTTTCTTCAACTGCACCAATTTAAAAGGCGTTGTCGAAAATCTATCCATTAGTTTGACAAGTTTAGTGTGTTCTATGAAAACATTTTCCATTTGGTGGCGTTTCGAAAAAGTCAATGGTATTTTCGAAATCGTACAACGTCAAGATCAAAATTTACACTCTCCTGAGGAATTGCGCTACGTGAAGAAGGTCATCTATCCATCCGTAAGACAAATTATAGTATTGTTTTATTTTCTGGTCACCAGTATAGGCGTAGCTTCTGAGATGTCGGTGTTGTTTAATGGCCTGTATCATGGCGAGTGGCGTCTGCTGTATGAGACAGCTTATTATCCTTTTGACAACAGCGGTACCTCGGTGTATTATGTTATCTCACATTTGTATCAATTTTTTGGTGTCACCTATACTCTTATACAAAATATGGTAAACGATACGTTTGCGGGCTGTCATTTGGCCCTGCTGAGCGGTCAAGTGCATTTGCTAAGCATTCGAGTGGCTAGAATTGGTCATGATCCCAAAAAATCGAAACAGGAAAACAATCAAGAGTTGCGCAAATGTATACTTGATCATAAGGATTTAATGGAGTGAGTGTCTTAGGTATAATAATTAAAATAAAATGTGTTAACAATTTTAAAATTATTCTAGATATCGCAGAAAACTCGAGGATGTCATATCCCAGTATATGTTTTTTCAAATCCTATTTGCCGGTGTCAATATCTGTGTCGTTATGGTGTACATTATGCTGTTTGTGAAAGATTTCTTTACATTCGCCTACTATAGCACCTATTTGATTGGTATGTTTTTTGAGATATTGCCCAGTTGCTATTACGGCACTAAGCTGGAAGAAGAACTGGAGGATATGTCTATTGCTTTATACTCTTGTAATTGGATCGATCAGAATTATGAGTTTAGGCAAACCCTCAAGACTTTTATTGAGCAAGTCTGGAGTAGAATCTATGTGACGGCCTGGTTATTTCGCATCAATAACAATTCCTTTGTAATAGCGTGTAAGAATGCATATTCGCTGTTTGCTCTTATAATGAATATGCGTTAGGGGATAGGCGAGAGAGATAGGCGCTTCATCAAAGAGGACGTTGTACGTAAGCTCTGCTTTAATTATATTATATTCAGATAACGTTTCATACAGACGTCTATGATAAATGCTGGGCATAGAAAATGTTTTATCTATAAGCTTATATTACAATGTTAATGTAAGGCAGCTACAAGTTGGTCACGATGGGTGCCGCATTTGTTCAGCGTGGTGATTGAAGGTGGACGAATTTATATTTAGATTAGTTGCACGTGTTAGAAAATTCATACTGTAATGCAAACTAACTGTAGTATTTTTAAGAAAATTTCACGGTATTATACCCTATACGGCTTCGATTAGGTTTGATAAGAGATGGGCCACAGAAAAACAAAAGTAATTTCAAATATAATTTTGTAATAATCAATATAAAATATCCGATAATTTAGTTGCACTCTAGAGCATTTTAAGTGACATTAATAGAATTTAATAAAGTTATTGAATCAGGAAAAAGCCAGGAAAGAGCATCCAGTTTCAGCTAAATCGGACTAGTACGATACTTACTATACTTACTAACTTCAAATCGATATTAAATTATTATGGCATGTAACTTGACAAAACGAATGATGCAGAACTTCTCCTTTTTGAGGCTACTTTCACGTGCAGTTCTCAGAATTGAGTCCCAAAATCATGTGTTGTACTAAGACTACAAAAAAATGTCCACTAATATTTTATAAAATAAATTCATCCGAATAGTATAAAGTTTTACATAGGTGCTGTTATTTACTATATATATCCGGTTAGTTGTTAGTTCTCGTTGAAGCTGCGATATTTCCTGATCTTAACTACCGCTGGACGAATCCATTCTACAAATGAGGAGATGACACCTAATTTCTATAAGAAATAAAATAAAATCATGCACCATATTACATGTATTTTTCAACACATCATATTTTAATGACATTGCAGCGGAGCTACCTCGGCCTATGTGTGCCACCAAATTATAGTTTGTCATTACTGACCATGACAAAGGTGTCATGTATAACACCTTAAGAGAAAAGCGCACACGTCTGCAATTATTTTGTAATTAATAAATTTGCAGTAAAAGACGCATATAAAACCTACTCCTGTGAAGTGTCAATATTCAGTGTAGGAGAAATCGACGCGATATAACAATCCATCGCAGGGCATTATCATCATCATGCAGGACACCAAAGCTTTGTTTAAGCCACACTTTGTATGCTGGCGACTCTTGGGTATGCAGCCCGCCAAGAAGTATAAATGGGCCTACAAATTCTATACTGTCTTTATCACTGTTATGGTTACAGTGGTATATCCGTTACATCTGATAGTGGGTTTCTTCAACTGCACCGATTTGAAAGGCATTGTCGAAAATCTATGCATTAGTTTGACAAGTTTAGTGTGTTCCATGAAAACAATTTCCATTTGGTGGCGTTTCGAAAAAGTCAATGGTATTTTTGAAATCGTACAACGTCAAGATCAAAATTTACACTCTCCTGAGGAATTGCGCTACGTGCAGAAGGTTATCTATCCATCCGTAAGACAAATTATCGTATTGTTCTATTTTCTGGTCACCACCATAGGCGTAGCTTTTGAGATGTCGGTGTTGTTTAATGGCCTGTACCATGGCGATTGGCGTCATTTCTATGAGACAGCCTATTATCCGTTCGACAAGAATAAGTCCTTACTAAATTATACCATCTCACATTTGTATCAATTTTTTGGTATCACATATTCTCTTCTACAAAATATGGTAAATGATACGTTTGCGGCCTGTCATTTGGCCCTGCTGGGCGGCCAAGTGCATTTGCTAAGTATTCGGGTGTCGAAAGTTGGCCATGATCCCAATAAAACTAAAAAGGAAAACAATCAAGATTTGCTAAAATGTTTACGAGATCATCATGAATTAATCGAGTGAGTGTGCCTTAATAGGACGACTTTGTGTTAAAATATAAAAATTTATTTTGTAGTTATCGCAAGAAACTGGAGGATGTCATATCGCAGTACATGTTCTTTCAAATCCTGTTTGCCGGTGTCAACATATGTGTCGTCATGGTGTACATTATGCTATTTGTGAATGATTTTTTTACTTTGGCCTATTATGCCACCTTTTTCATTGGTGTGGTTTTTGAGATATTGCCCAGTTGTTATTACGGCACTATACTGGAGGAAGAACTGGAGGATATGTCTATTGCTTTGTACTCTTGTAATTGGATCGATCAGGATTATGAGTTTAGGAAAACCCTCAAGATTTTTATCGAGCAAGTCTGGAGTAGAATCTATGTGACTGCCTGGTTATTTCGCATCAATAACAATTCCTTTGTGATTGCATGTAAGAATGCATATTCGCTGTTTGCTCTTATAATGTATATGCGTTAAGGTATAGGCGAGAGAGGTAGGCGCTCCATCAGACAAGACGAATGTACACTCTGCTTTAATACTTTATTCAGATAACGTTTTACACAGACGTCTATGATGAATGCTGGGCATAGAAAATGTTTAATCTATAAGCTTATATTACAATGTTAATGTAAGGCAGCTACAAGCTGGTCACGATGGGTGCCGCATTTGTTCAGCGTGGTGATTGAAGGTGGACGAATTTATATTTAGATTAGTTGCACGTGTTAGAAAATTCATACTGTAATGCAAACTAACTGTAGTATTTTTAAGAAAATTTCACGGTATTATACCCTATACGGCTTCGATTAGGTTTGATAAGAGATGGGCCACAGAAAAACAAAAGTAATTTCAAATATAATTTTGTAATAATCAATATAAAATATCCGATAATTTAGTTGCACTCTAGAGCATTTTAAGTGACATTAATAGAATTTAATAAAGTTATTGAATCAGGAAAAAGTTCGGAACAAACATCCAGGAAAGAGCATCCAGTTTCAGCTAAATCGGACTAGTACGATACTTACTATACTTACTAACTTCAAATCGATATTAAATTATTATGGCATGTAACTTGACAAAACGAATGATGCAGAACTTCTCCTTTTTGAGGCTACTTTCACGTGCAGTTCTCGGAATTGAGTCCCAAAATCATGTGTTGTACTAAGACTACAAAAAAATGTCCACTAATATTTTATAAAATAAATTCATCCGAATAGTATAAAGTTTTACATAGGTGCTGTTATTTACTATATATATCCGGTTAGTTGTTAGTTCTCGTTGAAGCTGCGATATTTCCTGATCTTAACTACCGCTGGACGAATCCATTCTACAAATGAGGAGATGACACCTAATTTCTATAAGAAATAAAATAAAATCATGCACCATATTACATGTATTTTTCAACACATCATATTTTAATGACATTGCAGCGGAGCTACCTCGGCCTATGTGTGCCACCAAATTATAGTTTGTCATTACTGACCATGACAAAGGTGTCATGTATAACACCTTAAGAGAAAAGCGCACACGTCTGCAATTATTTTGTAATTAATAAATTTGCAGTAACAGACGCATACAAAACCTACTCCTGTGAAGTGTCAATATTCAGTGTAGGAGAAATCGACGCGATATAACAATCCATCGCAGGGCATTATCATCATCATGCAGGACACCAAAGCTTTGTTTAAGCCACACTTTGTATGCTGGCGACTCTTGGGTATGCAGCCCGCCAAGAAGTATAAATGGGCCTACAAATTCTATACTGTCTTTATCACTGTTATGGTTACAGTGGCATATCCGATACATCTGATAGTGGGTTTCTTCAACTGCACCGATTTGAAAGGCATTGTCGAAAATCTATGCATTAGTTTGACAAGTTTAGTGTGTTCCATGAAAACAATTTCCATTTGGTGGCGTTTCGAAAAAGTCAATGGTATTTTTGAAATCATACAACGTCAAGATCAAAATTTACACTCTCCTGAGGAATTGCGCTACGTGCAGAAGGTCATATATCCATCCATAAGACAAATTATCGTATTGTTCTATTTTCTGGTCACCACCATAGGCGTAGCTTTTGAGATGTCGGTGTTGTTTAATGGCCTGTACCATGGCGATTGGCGTCATTTCTATGAGACAGCCTATTATCCGTTCGACAAGAATAAGTCCTTACTAAATTATACCATCTCACATTTGTATCAATTTTTTGGTATCACATATTCTCTTCTACAAAATATGGTAAATGATACGTTGCGGCCTGTCATTTGGCCCTGCTGGGCGGCCAAGTGCATTTGCTAAGTATTCGGGTGTCGAAAGTTGGCCATGATCCCAATAAAACTAAAAAGGAAAACAATCAAGATTTGCTAAAATGTTTACGAGATCATCATGAATTAATCGAGTGAGTGTGCCTTAATAGGACGACTTTGTGTTAAAATATAAAAATTTATTTTGTAGTTATCGCAAGAAACTGGAGGATGTCATATCGCAGTACATGTTCTTTCAAATCCTGTTTGCCGGTGTCAACATATGTGTCGTCATGGTGTACATTATGCTATTTGTGAATGATTTTTTTACTTTGGCCTATTATGCCACCTTTTTCATTGGTGTGGTTTTTGAGATATTGCCCAGTTGCTATTACGGCACTATACTGGAGGAAGAACTGGAGGATATGTCTATTGCTTTGTACTCTTGTAATTGGATCGATCAGGATTATGAGTTTAGGAAAACCCTCAAGATTTTTATCGAGCAAGTCTGGAGTAGAATCTATGTGACTGCATGGTTATTTCGCATCAATAACAATTCCTTTGTGATTGCATGTAAGAATGCATATTCGCTGTTTGCTCTTATAATGAATATGCGTTAAAAGGAGCAATTACAAGGATCCCCCAAAAAAAGATTAACTGCACCAAATTAATGCACATGAAACGCACTGTGATTGCACTCCGAATAGTAAAGCTTTAGAAAACGTCCGTACAAGGACGCATATGATGAAGGCTTGGACTGGAAAATGCAGAATCTTTAAGGAAAGGGTGAAAGGGTCTGTTATCTGCATTGGTTTGGCGTGGTCACCAAAGTTGGACAAACTTATTTGGATTATTGGCACATGTTAGAAATCACAATATAATTAACACAGTACAACATTGTTCAGATCATTGATTTAGGACTTAATTCTGAGAACTGCACGTGAAAGTAGCCCCAAAAAAGAAGAGTTCTGCATCATTCGTTTTGTCAAGTTACATGCCATAATAATATAATATCGATTTGAAGTTAGTAAGTATCGTATAGGGGAGTTTGTCACGTTTTAGGCTCTGTGAGATTGTATTACAACTGTCCTTGTTCTGATTATGTTGTTCTTTTTGATGCAACATTTTTGAAATTCGACTACGACATAAGTAGAAAGGGGGAATATTTGAACCAAAAAATAATATTTAAAATTTAATTCAATGTTTAAGTGCACTGTAGAGACTTTGTGGTGTTACCTAGTAAAATTTTCAATAAAGAAAATCGCGTTTAATAGCAATAACGTATTAAAGTCTGGTTGTTTTGACATTGCCAAAGATATTTATCTGCCTTCCTTAATTTATAAAATCTTTTGAAGAAAAAACATTTGAAGTTTTACGGAGTTATATTTGATCTATTTGCAATCTCTTCTTGAACAGATTTAGCGATGTCTGGTCGTCTTTCCGTATATATTTTTCCAAATAGCTCTACAAACATATTTACATATTTAACTTGCTCTAACTCAGAGATAGGCATCCTATATCCTCGCGAGGCCAGCAATAACACAAGGGAACAAAATTGAACTTTTTGAGTGTTGTTTGGAATTCTATAGCTGTTTTTTACTAATTTGAGGTCGCTGATTTTAAATCTAATCTCCATTTTTCTCCATCAGCTCGAATTTTTAAGTTACAGGTACTAATCGTATTTTCGCCTATTTTCCAAAAAATTATAGTTTAAAAAATCATAATTTTTTTTTCATAAGCCGGATTTTAATATTTTGTTTTTTTTTTAAAGATATCGTTGTTACCTTTAAAAAAAATTAAATTTTTTAATATCACAAAAAAAAAAATGACTGAGTAAAAAAAAATTACACATTTTAATTTTCTTTACGCTGAAAGTTAATCGGCTGGGGGCAAATTGTTCTTTTTATTAGCTTTATTGAATATTATATTAAAGTAGCTTTCTAAAACATGTATGTACATAATAATCGATTGAAAATTGAATGAGTTATGCTATGTTCGGTGATAACAGATTTTTCGAATTTTTTTGTTTGTACCCAAAAAAAATTAAAATATTGTATTTTTAAAAATCATGACAAATTTGCAAATTTATTTTTAGTTTAATTTATAGTTTTGCCTCCTATTACAATATTCATTAACTGACCAAATTTAATTAATCGGCAGGTTTCAATTTGGAAGTTTAGGGAGAAATATTAATTTTCCAAAAATAGGTCATTTTGTATGGGAGGTACCAGAAGGGGTGATCCGATGTAGTGCAAATTCATTCCTGATTCATATTTTCATAACCGTAAAACTTACGCATAGTTTGACTGAATTCAGTGTACTTACAAAAAAGATATGTATGTAAGACTATTGGGGTGAGTTCGGTCATTAGTATGGGAGGTACTAGAAGGGGTGTGGCAACGGTTGTCTACTTTTGCAAGATAAATAAACTGACCAAATTTAAATATCCTCCGGTAGTCTGTTTGGCAGCTATCGAAGATATATTAATTATCCAAAAATTGGTAATTTTGTATGGGAGGTACCAGAAGGGGTGGGGCTATTCCGCTCATTTACAATCCCATAAGTTCGTTTCGAAAAATATTAATACTGATAAATTTTCATAACGATCCGTTAAGGTTTGCTCGAGTTACACTTTCACAAACATATTAATAAATGTTATTTCTGTATGGAAATCGCGATTTTTGTAAATTTAGTAATCTCAGTAAATTGTTGACAAAATCAAAAGTTGTGCACAGATTTCAATGAAATAAAGCTCATTTGATTCAAACTATATTAAACTAAATGTTTTAAGACCAACACTGTGATTTTTGTTGCATTATTTTTTTTTATGAATTTTTAAAAAACAATTTTTTTTTGTAAAATTTTTGTTTTTTTTACTAACTACAACGATATCTCTGAAACTACTAGGCCAAATTAAAAACAATGTAGGCAGGGATTAAAGACAATTTTGTTGACGAGTTTCAGTTTTTTTTTTAATTGAATCTGGTGAACAGTTTTCAAGTTTTTTAAATATTTGTAGTGGAGGTGCCTTAGTTTTGGACATAACGGTATATCGCGAAAAGTCGAGCTGATACAAAAAAAACCAAGTGCAGATTTGGATTCAGCGTCCCAAATTACCTTTAAAACAATATTCAGTTCATGAGTTTCAAAGAGTCAGTTTTGACAACTATACCACACAGGCTGGTTTCGCATTTAAAACAAAAACAGATACATGTATAGACAGGGAAACAATGTGCAACGATTATTGGGAAAGCATGAGAGCACGATTGTTGAGAGAGCACAACTTTTTTACCGTGTGCACTTTGACAGTGCTGATACTTCTTGTAGCACACCATATTGTTGTGTGCGTGAGTTCGGTTATGCCTATCACTGTTCTAAATCCACTAACAAGATTTGAGGTTGTGACGAATTTGCCAACACATTGTTTACGCCTTTTCAAACGTAAACCAAATTTATATAAATCAAATTTAAAACTTAAAGTTAGGTTTTAAGGTAGAAGTTGTACCTTTATTAGTATAAAAAAAATACCTTTTGAGTGCAATGAAAGTACATTTATAGTGCAATTTAAGTACTTTTTGGTACACTGAAAACATTTTTTGGTACATAAACAGTACTTTTTCTACAATTCAAGAATATTTTATTTACAATGTATGTACCTTCTTGGCATAATAAAAGTACTTTTGGGTACAACAAAATTACAAAAGTACCTTTTCGTTAAATATAAATACATTTTAGTACAACGAAAAAACTTTTTGGTACATCAAAGTTACGTTTTGACACAATAGAGTACTTTTTGGTACAATAAAGTTCCCTTTGGTACAAGAAAAGTACTTTTTGATAAAATAAAAGTGCTTGTTGGTACAGTCAAAGTAAAGTAAAGTCTTTTTTTAGTAAACAAAGTTTCGTTGGTACAATAAAAGTACTTTTTCAATAAAAATTATTTTGCACAACGAAAGTCAACTATTAAACCGCTTTTTGGCACAATGCAAATTATTTGTTGGTGCAATAAATTTACTTTGTGGTGTAATGAAAGTATTTCTTGTTCAAAAAAATACTGTTTGGTACAGTAAAGGTACTTTTTGGTGGAAATACTAGTTGGTGCAAAAAAAGTCAATTTTGGACAGATCTTAATTACATGGCATGATAGTCAAAACACACGACTATAGATCGGTATATACTTATCACACCATACTTATTTCTATGATTGACATTCCGATCGAAATTTTTGAGTTTAGCGGAACTTAATTATTTAAACCAGCAAAAAAGTAATATTTATGGGTTTTTTTATATTTTCGAAATGAAGAAAAATTTTATGTATTTTAAAAATTGAATAAAGTTATGCTAAACTTCCTAAATTTCGCACTGTGATGTTCGGAATTTTCATTAAACTGGAGGTCCTGTTGTATGAGTGTAAAAAAAAAGAAGTTTGTTTACTCACTCAAACGCAAGGAGCTGACCCATACCTCATTCATGCGATACACAGGAAAAGTATTAGGTGTACAAATAAGTTTCCGTGGTTTGTCAAAAGATGGCCCCACCAGAAGGTTATGGAGAAATTGTCAGATGTAAAACGTAATATCCCAAGTTTCGTCATCCGGCAACACCATAACCTTAAAGTACTAGTGATTCCGTATCAGCATCACGTAATTTTTTCGTGCAAAAATGTCAAGTTTTGTGCCGAATAAGCATCATTTGCGGGAACTTTTGATTTACTTCTTTAATTTGAAAAAATCTGCAGCTGAGGCGCATCGATTGCTTCTAGAAGCATATGGTGAAGCTGCTTTAAGTGAGAGAAGTTGTCAGGAATGGTTTCACAAGTTTAAGAACGGTGAGTTTGACGTGAAGGACAAAGAACGCAGTGAAAGGCCGAAAGTGTACGAAGACATGGAATTAGAAGTATTATTGAAGGAAGATTCGTCCCAAACTCAAAAAAAAACTTGCACTTACATTACAAGTGACTCAACAAGCAATTTCACATCGTTTAAAATCATTGGGAATGATTCAAAAACAAGGAAATTGGGTTCCATATGAACTAAAGCCGAGAGACGTTGAACGCCGATTATGCATGAGTGAAATGCTGCTTGCCAGGAATAAAAAAAGAGTTTTTTGTTTCGTATAGTCACTGGTGACGAAAAATGGATTCACTACGATAATCCAAAGAAGAGAAAGTCATGGGTTAAGCCCGGCGAATCATCAACATCGACAGCTAAGCCGAATATTCATGGAAAAAAACTCATGCTGTGTATTTGGTGGGATCAGCTTGGTGTCGTGTATTATGAATTGCTCAAACCAAGCGAAACCATTACTGGAGCTCTCTACCGAACACAATTGATGAGATTGAGTCGGGCACTTAGGGAAAAACGAGCCCATTACTACTCCAGACACGACACGATAATGCTCGTCCACATGTTGCGGCGCCGGTAAAAACATACTTGGAAACACTCAACTGGGAAGTTTTACCCCACCCGCCGTATTCACCAGACTTAGCACCTTCTGATTATCACCTGTTCCGGTCGGTCGATGGCACATGGTCTGTCTGAGCAGCGCTTCACATCATATGAAGACACCAAAAATTGGGTAGATTTGTGGATAGCGTCAAAAGATGAAGAGTTTTTTCGACGGGGTATCCGAATGTTGCCAGAAAGATGGAGAAAAGTAGTGGCAAATGATGGAAAATACTTTGAATAAAACGTAATGTACTGTTCCTTCACAATAAATTCCTAATTTTTTATAGAAAACCGCGGAAACTTATTTGTACACCTAATATGTTAAGATAAGTTAGTTAATTTGTAATACTTTTCATATTGTAAATATATTTAATATTCTTAATATTTTTAATATTTTTAATATTTTTAATATTTTTAATATTTTTAATATTTTTAATATTTTTAATATTTTTAATATTTTTAATATTTTTAATATTTTTAATATTTTTAATATTTTTAATATTTTTAATATTTTTAATATTTTTAATATTTTTAATATTTTTAATATTTTATATATTTTAAATATTTAAAAAATTTAATAATTATATTTCAAATATTAATATTTCAAATATTTAAAATATTTTAAATTTAAAATATATTTTTAATGTAATATTTGTAATATTTTTAATATTTCAAATATTTAAAATATTTTATTCGGTGCATTAGTCTGGCTTGAGGTCATAAGTGAAAATATAAGATCGTTATGATTTCAAAGTTTTTTTTTTTATTTATTGTTCCCAATATTTCGACCAACTTCGCTGGTCATCTTCAGGGGGATCTGATCTTAAAAAGATTTACATATATTAAACATTTGCACACTAACAAATTTACACAATAACTACCCGCTTGTTTGGCAAAACTACAATAGACACATTTTCTGTAATGATTTCGTCGATTATAACACTCAGTACTTACTAATTTATACTTTTCATAGTATACATCGTTAACGATTTCATTTAATTGCGTATGTACTTATTTCATTAATCCAAAGTAAGCGAGCGTTACGTCAATTGACTCCCATGCGCATTACTAGGGTATAGTAAAATAAACAGACATATTCATTTTCATATTTTTTTACTCTTCTCTTCTCTTTTTTAAGTGCCGTTATTCTCTGATGTGTTTGTAGCAAATCAAAAAAAATTATTTTATGATCGGTATGTCAAACGGTGGTTGAAAAATTCCATTCAGTGTTTGATCTGGAAATGTAAAGCCAACAACTGTGTTAGAAGTTTTTCGTGTTTGAATGCAAAGTTCTCCCGGCTTTTTTTTTTAGTATGGGATATGAAAGTAGCGTTCCTCAGAATGCATGAATAACTTAACCACTTGTTAACCGATTTTTACAAACAAATATGCGCTTTAGTTGTAAAAGCAAACTCTTTCTAAATAATAAAACCAACATTAGCGTATTCTAATAAAATTGTGGCTAAAAACATCTTCAAACTTAAAAAATAGTGAAAAAAGTTATAGGAAGATATCTATATATAAATATATTTCGTTGGAAATTTCTAAGATTCTTCTTCCTAAAACCTTCAACAAATCAAACAAAAAAACCTGAAACCACGGTTTTTTAACTGTAAGTCAAGATTTTGGAGGTGTTAGGGAAATTATGTATACATAATCATATTGTACTCGACCTGACCTACACCGTACACTATGTCACTTCCCAAGTTCCTTAAAATTTTTCCATTCTGTAGTAATATATTAGTAACGAACTAGTTCACTCCACTTCATTATCTATTTCATCATATAATTGGTATCGAAGAAAGTTATTACGAATTACCATTAGTGTTTTCGTCAATGGATGGTAAGGGAGAGGGTGGCGATTGTATACCTCCTATGGCATCCCCATGTTAAATTCGTCAATAGAACGTATGGCGGGTATATTGACGAGGAAGTACTGTGTCATTCCTGGTCATCGATGGTATCATTACATACGTAATGCTTACCAGAACAAGCGGGTATTACTTTAACAACTGAGTAATTACGTCTTACATCCGCAAGCTTCGTTTTACTACTATAGTTTTGTCGACTGTGTTTGTCCACTGTGTGTCTAATAAACTTGCGCGACTTTCTCAGTATCTACCTTATAGTATAGTTCGTCAAGTTGGTGCGTCAAATATGTGGAGAATTTCCAATATGAACCGACGGGAGTAGTTGCGCTATTCAGCCAATATGTCGACGTCCGTGAGGTTTGGGATGCCAGTGACGTTTTTTGTTCCAATGGCTTGCTTTTATTATTTAAATCTGATTTGTGCCCAGCTAGTTTTGTTTTAAGTTTAGTTTTAGTGGTCACAACGTATAAATTTTGGCATACGTTGTCCTTGTCACCGTCACATTTGATTTTATACACTATATTTGATTTTTCCACATTCGGTATTTAAGATTTCGTCTGACTAAAGAGGTTGTTCATAGTATTGTGTGACTTATATGCCAATTCGTACTTTTCTTTATCATAAATATTTGAATTTCTAAACCTTTTCGAAAACCCGGGCACATATGTCATGGACTTGTATAATTTTGCAGGTTTTTCCCTTGCAGGTATTCTGTCTTTTCGTGTTGTTTTTCTTATCAAGTTGTTGGTAGTCTTCGAAGGGAAGTTATTTAGGGACAGTATTTTTCGAATTTTCAAAATGTTCGAACTGTAAAATTTTCTGGCACTCACACAAAACTCTTTTTATAAAATTTGTGGCGGTGTTCAATATAGTCTCGCGCGGAACTATATTGAGTCTGTCCAGAGGCTGTTGTTTTTTGGTACCAATAAAAAACTTTGAAATCATAACGAGTTTGTATTTTCACTGATGACCTCAAGCCAGACTAATCCACAGAATAAAATATAAGTACAAAGGTCAACTATCAACACATCAATATTTAAAATATTTAAAATTATAAATATTTCAAATATATAAAATATTTTATTATATTTTTAACATATTTAATAAAAAAATATATTTGAATATTCTTAATATTTTTAACATATTTAATAATTTTAATATTTTTAATAATTTTAAAATTTTAAATATTTTTAGTATTTTAATAATTGTAATATTTTATTTTATTTGTAATATTTTTAATGTAATATTTGTATTATTTTTAATATTTTTAAAATACATAATTTATATTTTTAATAATTTTAATATTTTTAACATTTTAAATATTTTTAATATTATGATATTGTCATAGTTCGGTTTGAGATCAATTCTATTGGAAATTATTTATTATTGCCAATAGGTTTTTGTTTCATTTTCAAAGAAAAATTGCCCAATTATGCCTCTGGACCAAAATCAGCACCAAACAGTGACTCGTGTTGAGTGCATCGGCTTTTCAATGTATGCGTGCGGGTTTTCTTGTTTACATACCCGCCAAGATCAAAATGAGCTTCATCTGAAAAGATGATTTTTTTTTTTGGCAAAATCGGCATCTTCTGTAGGTCGATCGGTCGCAATATTTCCCAGCGTTGTTCAAGCGTATACACAACCATATTCGTTCAGCGGAAGGATAAAACTAATTACCTGTCAAATCAGACATGAGCTAGTTGAAAAAAAAAACGTTAGATGGTGGACACGTTACATACATTTTATTCTCCAAATTTAGCCATTCTATAATATTTAATTCGAATGCCGTGGGCAGAGCGAGGGGCAAGAAACACAAGTAAGTATGACTGACTGACGATGACGATGTTGTGGATGTGGATGTGAATGAGTGGAAGTGGACAAAATCCACATAGAGTGATAATTTACCGGCTTTTGGTTGCTGGATTAACTATGTATTATAGGTCATAATGGCGGTTTTGAAATAATCTCTGGCATTGTGCAAAAAAAATCAGCTAGATAAATAACAACAACGACAACAATGGCAAAACAACACACAGTAACCATTACACAAACAATATTATCGATTTTTTTCTCTCGCGGGTTGTGTGTGTATGCGTGTGTATGCAGTAATGCTTTTATTGTATTTACTAACTAAAGGATTTACGAAATGTCATTATAGTAGAGAGCGGAGCAGAGGGGAACGGATGTTATGGTAATTTAATAATATGAAATGTTATTAAAAATTTTATATTACAAGTTAATTAAAGAGGGATAAATGCAATTACTAATAAGGAAGTCAGTCACTTTCTCTCCAAGGGGGGTGTGCGGCGGCAGAGGTAACAGCAGCATAGGGCAAAGGTCACACATGTAGGAAATGACAAAAACAAAACACGTAATGAATCTATAATCAATATTTTATTCAACACCTGTGTGATAACTAGTTGCTGTATTTGTTAGAGTGTCTCATTTTACAAATTTTTTCTATAATGACTTTGATAGTAGTTTTAAACTAGGACATATAGTAGGAAATGAGTTTGAAGCCACAAGGATCAAAATTCGACCGCAAAGTTTGGGGTTTTTTTTTTTCGAGAAAAAGCCAAAAATCTGACGTGAAATTGGGATTCAGATTTCGAACTCGAGCTCAGAACATCGATTTTTTCATAATTATGCCCCAATCGATGTTAATTTGAGGAAATTTATTAAGGACTAGTGGACCCGGCAATGGTTCGCTATTGCTTACTTGACAAATACTTATTATATGTTTGACACGCCTACATAAAGGGCTAAGGTTAAGCGTCGTCCTTGTACGCTCTGTAAACAATTCGTTACCCCATGGTACCCCTTAACATGATCAAACTAACCTGTCTGCCCACCGATCGGAAATAACATGTTCACCTTCATCTTCCCGGCCGAACTGCCAAACAGACAAACGGAGGATATTTTAATTGGGTCAGCTTAATTATCTTGATATTATTAGGCAAACCCAAAGAAACCCAAAACCTTTGTCACACCCCTTCTGGTACCTCCCATACAAATAACCGAACTCACCTCCATAATCTTACATACATATCTTTATTTGTAAGTAAACTGAATTCACTCAAATTTTGCGAATGATGTTCGCTTATGAAAATTGAACTCAGGAATGAATATGGACGATATCGGTTCACGCCTTCTGGTACCTCCCATAAAAATGACCTATTTTTGAAAAATTATTATTTCTCCCATAATGATGATGGGGGTAATGAAAATTGGTCGGTTAATTTATATTGTGATAGGAGGCGAAACCTCAGATAACCTAACTATTTGACATACCCCTATTGGAACCTCCTATACAAATGACCGAACTCACCCCCATAGGCTTACATACATATGTATCTTTGTTGTAAGTACACTGAATTCAGTCAAATTTTGCGTAAGTTGTACGGTTATGAAAATTTAAATCAGGAATGAATATGGATTATATCGGATCACCCCTTCTTGTACCTCCCATACAAAATAACCTTGTTTGGAAAATTCATATTTCTCCCATAACTTCTAAACAGGCACTAGGGAGATAATCAAATTCAGTTAGATAATTTATCTTGTAATAGGAGGCATAACCTCAGCAACCCTAACTATTTGACACACCTCTTCTGGTACCTCCCATATAAATAACCCATACTTTCCCTTTTACATACATTTCATTTTTGTATGAACACTGAATTCAAACAAATTTTACCAAGGTAAGCGTGTGGGTGTCAACTTGTATCTCCCTCTAGGGCTAAAATAAAGGTGTGTCTGCATAATCAAATTTGTGTTGCCGAGTACTATCTGGGTGTCAAATTGTATATCTCTAGGGCTAAAATACAGTTTTGCCACGCCCTACACCAGCCACTGATCCAAAATTTAAATTTCGTTTGAATGTTTATATTCGTGTTGTCGAATATTATCCTTGTATAAAATTGTATCTCTCTAGGAATAAAATTCAGTTTTGTCACTCCCACTCCGCCCACTGATACAAAATTAAAATGTCGTTTGCATATTCACGACCACTCTGCCCACTGATCCAAAATTATAACTCCGTCTTCATATTCATATTACGGTTGCAGAGTACTATCTGTGTATCAAATTTTATCTCTCTAGGGCTAAAATACAGTGTGGTCACGCCCACTTCGTCCCACTGATCCAAAATTAAAAATTCGTCTGCATATTCATATTCATGTTGCTGAGCACTAGCTGTGTATCAAATTGTATCTCCCTAGCTCTAAAAATTTGTTTAGCCAAGCCCACTCCTCTCCCTGATCGAAAATTAAAATTTCGTCTGCATATTCTTATTTCTGCTGCCGAGTACTATCTGCGTAGCAAATTTTACCTCTCTAGGGCCATATTACAGTTTGGTCACACCCATTCTGCAAATTACAATTTTGTCTGCATATTCTTATTTCTGCTGCCGAGTACTATCTGTGTAGCAAATTTTACCTCTTTAGGACTAAAATACAGTTTTGCCACACCCCCTCCGCCCACTGATCCAAAATTAAAATTCTGTCTGTATATTCATAATCATGTTGCCAAGCACTAGTTGTCTATGAAATTTTATCTCCCTAGCTCTAAAATATGTTTTGCCATGCCCACTCCTCTCTCTGATCCAAAATTTAAATTTCGTCTCCATATTCATATTCATGTAGCCGAGCAGTAGCTGTATATCAAATTTTATCTTCCTAGCTCTAAAAATATGTTTTGCCACACCCCCTCCGCCCACTGATCCAATATTAAAATTTCGTCAGCATATTCATATTCATGTTGCTGAGCACTAGCTGTGTATCAAATTGTATCTCCCTAGCTCTAAAAATATGTTTTGCCACGCCCACTTCGCCCATAAGGTCACAAATTAAAAAAATCTGTAGTCTAGGGTAATTTCCATATAGTACACTAACTATATTCCAAATTTAATTGAAATCGGTTCAGCCGTTTAGGCGTGATAGAGCCACAAACATACAAACAAACAGAGAGACATTCACATTTATAATGTTAATAGGAAAGGATAGGATTAGTGAAGAAACTCTTTATGAGTTATCAACACAGTCCACTGTCAAAAATAAGGTGACACCTAATTTCTTTACAAATTAAATAATTAACTCTTTCACCCCTTGTTTTTTAACTTATTTTAACACTTTACATTCGAATGCTAAGCAGCAACAAGGCTCCACCCCCATTTGTAACACATAATTACATCTTATCGGTGCTATCGTGATAAGAAAAGGTGACATGGTTAATACATGATTAATACAAACCAAAAGAGGCGCCACTATCACTATCAAAGCCATATAAAGCCTAGTCCTGTAAAGTTACACTTCTCAGTAAACATTTCAACGACGACGTTCATTACTCGGCGTTCATCATCATCATGCCGGACACCAAAGCTTTGTTTAAGCCACACTTTGTATGCTGGCGACTCTTGGGTATGCAGCCCGCCAAGAAGTATAAATGGGCCTACAAATGCTATACTGTCTTCATCACCGTTATGGTTACAGTGGCATTTCCGTTACATCTGATAGTGGGTTTCTTCAACTGCACCAATTTAAAAGGCGTTGTCGAAAATCTATCCATTAGTTTGACAAGTTTAGTGTGTTCCATGAAAACATTTTCCATTTGGTGGCGTTTCGAAAAAGTCAATGGTATTTTCGAAATCGTACAACGTCTAGATCAAAATTTGCACTCTCCAGAGGAATTGCGCTATGTGAAGAAGGTCATATATCCATCCGTAAGACAAATTATCGTATTGTTCTATTTTCTGGTCACCAGCATAGGCGTAGCTTCTGAGATGTCGGTGTTGTTTAATGGCCTGTATCATGGCGAATGGCGTCTGCTGTATGAGACAGCTTATTATCCTTTTGACAACAGCGGTACCTCGGTGTATTATGTTATCTCACATTTGTATCAATTTTTTGGTGTCACCTATACTCTTATACAAAATATGGTTAATGATACCTTTGCGGGCTGTCATTTGGCCCTGCTGAGCGGTCAAGTGCATTTGCTAAGCATTCGAGTGGCTAAAATTGGTCATGATCCCAAAAAATCGAAACAGGAAAACAATCAAGAGTTGCGCAAATGTATACTTGATCATAAGGATTTAATGGAGTGAGTGTCTTAGTTATAATAATTAAAATAAAATGTGTTAACAATTTTAAAATTATTTCAGATATCGCAGAAAACTCGAGGATGTTATATCCCAGTATATGTTTTTTCAAATACTATTTGCTGGTGTCAACATCTGTGTCGTCATGGTTTACATTATGCTGTTTGTGAAAGATTTCTTTACATTCGCCTACTATAGCACCTATTTGATTGGTATGTTTTTTGAGATATTGCCCAGTTGCTATTACGGCACTAAGCTGGAAGAAGAACTGGAGGATATGTCTATTGCTTTGTACTCTTGTAATTGGATCGATCAGGATTATGAGTTTAGGCAAACCCTCAAGACTTTTATTGAGCAAGTCTGGAGTAGAATCTATGTGACGGCCTGGTTATTTCGCATCAATAACAATTCCTTTGTAATAGCGTGTAAGAATGCATATTCGCTGTTTGCTCTTATCATGAATATGCGTTAGGGGATAGGCGAGAGAGATAGGCGCTTCATCAAAGAGGACGTTGTACGTAAGCTCTGCTTTAATTATATTATATTCAGATAACGTTTCATACAGACGTCTATGATAAATGCTGGACATAGAAAATGTTAAATCTATAAGCCTGTATTACAATGTTAATGTAAGACACCTATAAGTTTATCACGATGGGTGCCGCATTTGTTCAGCGTGGTGACTAAAGGTGGACGAATTTATATTTACATTAGCTGCACGTGTTAGAAAAAATCACAATTTAATGCAAACTAACTGTAGTATTTTGAAGAAAATTTCACGGTATTATACCCTTTACGGCTTCGATTAACTCAATAGTGACGACCGTTACCATATGGTAACAGTCGTTGACAGCGCTAGATAGTGCACGCAATAAAGTAAACATAAATATAAATGTAAAACATTTTCTTTTTTGATTTCATTAAAGCAAGCTTTGATCTTTTATTGTTGATTTACCGCTATTCGATCGGACGTCAGTATCGAGCGTGGTGTATCATTTAAAAAATGTGTGTTTTCACATGTGTGCAAAAATTCTCTCCATATTCAGAATATTTTTTGGTAGTTTAAGGACTGATATATACTGCTGTTACCATATGGTCACAGTCGTCATAACTCCAGTAAAAATGGATATTTTTATTCTTACTTTTTTTATGTAAAATGCGTTTCCTAACTAATTCATATGTAGTACTGACAAAATTTTTAAAAAAGTTCCCATTATTTCGTTCTCGTCATTAAAGGATTAAGTTTGATAAGAGAAATTTTGAATTTTAAGTTTGGCCCCAGAAAAACAATAGTAATTTCAAATATAATAATAAATGTACAATATCCGATAATTTAGTAGCACTCTAGAGCATTTTTAGTAACATTAATAGAATCTAATAAAGTAAACCTAATGTTATTGTCAACGAAGTGCCATCGTTAAGATGTTTTATTTTTGTAAAATATTTGATTCGAAATTAAAATAAAAGTTTCTTTTTATTTTGTTAAGGATCAAATAAAAGGTTTACGCAGGCTTTTATAAAACAATATAGAAAACGTCTTTATTCAATAGAGTTTGTTGAGAGAATGAAAAAAGCTAAAATATTTTTCATTACTAACTAATAGTAAAAACCAGGCTACAATGTTTATACAAACAATTTTCATTACAAAGTATTTTCAACACCTCCCCTTAATGGAAATGTCTTTAATCCCAATTTCTCCGACAGGTACTTGTTCTTAACCCTTGATAGAGACTTCGTCAAGATATCGGCAGTGTTTTCATTTGAAGGAACATATTTCAAATCAAGTTTTCCACTCTTAAAAACTTCCCTGACATGATGAACCTTGATATCAATGTGCTTGCTTCTTGAGTGGTAAACTGGATTCTTGACAAGTTGCTGAGATCCAATGTTGTCACCGTACAAAGTAGTTGCGTTTTTTACTATTCTTTCAAATCCAAGTTCAGTCAACAGATTTCGCATATAAATAATTTCCTTGGTTGCCGCAGACAATGCCATGTACTCGGCTTCCGTACTACTTAAAGCCACGGTTGGCTGTTTCTTCGATTCATATAATACAGCTGCCCCACCGAGAATAAACACAAATCCAGTAAAGGATTTTCTGTCATCAGAACTGCCACCCCAGTCAGCATCTGCGAATCCATGTATTGGTTTTGCTGTGCATCTGTAAAACAAATTCTGGTTTATCGTGTTACTCAGATACCTTAGTATATGATGGGCTCCGTTTAAATGTTCCATATGTGGATCTTTATTAAATTGGGATAGTTTTGTAACCCCATGAAGGATGTCAGGTCGGGTACATAAAGCAATGTACATCAAAGATCCAATTAACGACTGATTCATGGTTTCATCTACCTTCTTGCAATTAATGCAGCCATCTAAACATTTCTTAAACTGCTGTCCTGGATCTAATGGTGTTGTTACTTTTCTTACATTTTCCATTCCGTGTTCTTTTAGCAATTCCAATATTATTTTCCTCTGGGATAAATATAAAGGTCTGTAGGCGTCTTTCTATACACTTCCATCCCCAGAAAGTAGTCTACTGGTCCTTTATCTCGTACATCAAAGTGCAAACCAATTTGTTCCTTAATTACTTTCAGAAACTGTTCACAGGAACTTGCTAGTAGAATATCATCTACATACACAATGAGAATTGCAGTATTATTATCTTTTTTTAAGATATATGCGCATTGATCTGCACTGCATCGAGTAAATCCAATTTCATTTAGGACTTCGTCCAATTTCTCATTCCATTTCCTTCCAGACTGTTTGAGTCCGTAAATTGATTTTTGTAGTTTACATACCTTATTCGGAAATTCTTTACTTTCGAACATCTTAGGTTGATTCATGTAAATTTCAGCATCTATTTCACCGTTAAGATATGCGGTAGAAACATCCAGTTGATGGACATGAAGTTTAAATTCTGCTGCCAAGGCTAACAGCACTCTTACAGTGGAATATCGGGTTACGGGTGAAAAAGTCTCTGTGTAGTTCACCCCATACTTTTGACTACAACCCTTTGCCACTAATCTTGATATATATCGCTCTACATTACCGTTTTTGTCACGTTTCATGGTAAAAACCCACTTGCATTTTACGACTGGTACTCCTTCTGGGTTTTCCACTAATATCCAAGTATCATTTTTAAGTAGGGAGTTGTACTCAGCTTTCATAGATTCAATCCACATGTCTCGGTCTTCTCTTGTTAATGCTTCTTCAACATTTGTTGGATCATCCATTTTCTCGCAAGCGATAAAGTTGTTCAAAACACGCCTTCCAGATCTTAACACCATTCCACTCAAATCAGTGTTATTATTTTCCTCCACTATTACCGGCTCATCATTTTCACTCAAGTGAATAGGCTCGTCTCTAACTTCATGGAATTCTTCCATTTCCTGATCATCCACGCCATGATTAACCTCAACCATATTTTCTGGTTCTTCACATGCATCGTTTCTAGCTCTTTCCACAAGTTCCAATGTATCCACAACCGGATAATTATCTTCTTTCTCATAAGTCCCAAACACATTGCTACAATCATTTGGATTATTTGTCAATTCTTCCAGGAATTTTACATCACGGCTCTTGTACATAGTTTTCGTTTTCATATCGTAAACCCTATAAGCTTTGGACTCATTGCAATAGCCAGTAAGTACGCATTCAATTCCCTTTGGTTTAAATTTAGACTTTCCAGGGCGTTTATCTAATTTGATTGCTTTACATCCAAACGTCTTCAAATGGGCCACTGTGGGTTTTCTTCCACTCCATCGTTCTATTGGTGTAACGCCCTCTAACGCAGATGTTGGACAACGATTTCTGAGGTATACTGCAGTGGCAACTGCTTCTCCCCATAGAGATTCATGCAATCCAGATCCAATCAACATGCAACGTGCCATCTCCACGATTGTTCTGTTGGCCCTTTCAGCCACTCCATTTTGTTGTGGCGTGTATTCCACTGTCAACTGCCTCTGAATTCCAAGTTTATTCAGACAAGTTGAGTACTGCGTGCTAAGATATTCGCGACCATTGTCGCTGCGAAGTACTTTTAACTTTTTCCCCGTTTGCCGTTCAGCCATCGCAATAAAGCTTATGAAAGCATTGTAAATTTCACCTTTATTCTTTAAGAAATACACGAATATCATCCTTGAGTAATCATCAAAGAATAAGGCAAAGTATCTTGCACCTCCACAAGAATCTATACGAATCGGGCCACATATGTCCGAATGTACGAGCTCTAACACACCTTTGGACGCTCGAGATGCCCTTTTTGGAAATGGTTCGACATGGATTTTTGCCTTATAGCAAACCTCACATTGAATTTCAGGTGAAAATTTTGTAAGATTAAGGCCATGAACAAGGTTTTGTTTCGCCAACTCGCATAAACTTTTTGCATTTAAATGTCCATAGCGTTGATGCCAAAGTAAAAACTCTTCATTCGACACTGTGGTACGCATTTGGTGTAATTTTACACTGGGCTGATATAAAAACAATTCACCAAGCTTCTTTCCACCCAGTAGAATTTCTTCTCCATTTTGGACTCGAACATCATCATTCTCAAACGTCACAGAAAAACGTTCCTCGGTCAATTTGGAAACGAAAATGAAATTATATTTTAATTCCGGAACGTACAGTACTTTTTGCAAACATACATTTTTGCAATTTGACTTCAAATATACTTGCCCAATTCCTTTCGAATATATGACGAAGTCTGCAGCTAATTCGATTCTCTCAGTGTGTTTTCTTAGTTGATGAAAAGCATTCTCGTCACAGCACATGTGACTTGTAGATCCACTGTCAAACACCCACGCATTTTTCTGCATTATATCAGTGGTAACACCATTAAGCAAGGCATTTGCAGCAGTTCTTCCAGACTTGCAGTCTTTTGCCATGTGCCCTTTAACACCGCACTTAAAGCACTTAAAATCTGACTTCTTCTTGACGAATTTCTTCTCCTTAGACTTCGACAAAAAAGCCAGTTGATGATGATCTTCTACTGCCACTTTACTTGACCTCCTCTCATATTCCTCCATCAGCTTATTTTTTAGTGCATCCAAATTAGGTAATGCATCTCTTGATTCCATTGCGATTACAAAATTCTCGTAGTCTTCAGATAAACTATCCAGCAATATAATCGACAATAGTTCTTGAGAAATATTAACATCAATTTCAGAAAGTTTTTCAACTACGTCGTTGAAATTTGCCTGATGTTCTGACATGGACTGATTGTGCTTCATCTTTGTGGCCAATAACTTACGGAATAAATAAATCATACGGGCAGGTTCTTTGGGTTGAAATTTTTTCTCCAATGTTAACCAAGCACTTCTTGATGTAGGACAGTTTTTGACAACATTTAATTGAGTCCTCTTCATGCTCAACAGGATGGTCGACAGGGCTTTCTGATCCTTGTTTTCCCAAACCATTCGACCAGCATCATCACTAGGTTTTTCCATGGCTCCACTTACATAGTCCCATAAGTCTGTTTGTATTAGTACGGAACGCATATGGATTTTCCAGCCGTCATAATTAGTTTCTTCTAATTTTTCAATTTGAAAAATTGATGACATCTTTATGGATATTTGACTTCAATTAACAGCGGCAAAAAATAAAATAAAAAGCACTTAAAAACACACGGCGAACGTTTCTATAATTGTATGTCCTGGGCCCATTACCTTTGTTAAGGATCAAATAAAAGGTTTACGCAGGCTTTTATAAAACAATATAGAAAACGTCTTTATTCAATAGAGTTTGTTGAGAGAATGAAAAAAGCTAAAATATTTTTCATTACTAACTAATAGTAAAAACCAGGCTACAATGTTTATACAAACAATTTTCATTACAAAGTATTTTCAACATATTTGAAATATATCTTATTATTCACAATATTTTTTATTTTTTTTACTTAAAATTAAACAATTTGAAACGGAAATGTTACGAAATAAATATATTTATTGAAGGAGAGTACCCGTTTATAAATATTTTAGAAATATGTATAAAAAACACATATAATGATTTTACCTACCTATGTCCGCTTTAGACTAGGAAACCATATAATCGATGTGCCTCACACCGGTTTCATTAGAAAGGCAGTAACACGATGACGGTTGTAAACGACTGAAACAGTATTAGGCATTTCATACCCTCGCGAGGGTGGTAATAATCGTTTGTTTACACCCAGACATGATCGGCAATTCATACGTACTCAAAAGTTTTTTAGTTGAAAAATGCAGTTGAAACTCTGCTTGAGTGTTATGAAAGCAATACCACACACGCTTGTTTCGCATACAACACAAACGCAGACACAAGTACAGACAGAGAAACAATGTTCAGCGATTGTTGTGAGAGAGCATGAAAGAGCAAATATTTTCACCTTATACATTTTGACAGAGCGGACGCTTCTTGTGCGACCGCACACAGGTAAATCATGTTGTGTGCGTCCATGCGTTCGGATTTGCCTACCACTGGACCTTAAACAATTTATTATTTGTTCCATTCATGGTAACTTTTCTTCGACTTTTTTATACACAAATTTTCTTAAATAGCGTGGTAGCGAAAAATGCAATTTTGTGTTTTCGGTAATGCCCTAGTAGAATATTGTGTCAGCTGTTATAAAACGGCTATGGTCAAAATTTGAGCAAAAGGGGACAACTTTAAGTCGAGCCCAAAGAGATCAAAGGTCAAATTTATATATATAAAAATGAGGTTAGGTTTCAAAGAGGTCAAAGGTCAAATCTATATATGAAGATGAGTATATGTTTGTTTTTTTTTTAATTTTTTAGGTTAGGGTGGCAGCGAAAAATTCATTTTTGTGTTTTCGGTAATGCCCGAGTAGAATATTGTGTCAGCTATTATCAAACGGCTATGATCAAAATGTAAGTAAAATCGGACATCTTTAAGCTGTACACCAAAGAGGTCAAATTTATATGTACGAAAATGAGTTTTTTTTAATCTTTAAGTACCGTATAGATTCGTAAACGGCTTCACCGATTTTATTATAAATTTTCACAGAATGTAGCTTAGATGTCGGTGGTTAAAGTAGGGTACTTTCAGTTTTTATATATCAAGTGGGTGTGTCCCCGGCCTTTGAACCCAATTTTTGAAACCACAAAATCTGGAGGACTGTTACTACAATTGCCTTTAACATTTGTGTAGATGCATTTGGCCGCAAAGTTCGTGATCCAACAACAAATTAGCGGGATCGGTTCGCTGGGCGTGGTATAAAACTTAAAACTTTAAACGGCTGTATCTCATGAACTATATGAGATATACAGTATGAATTACGCCCCACTTCAAAGAAACCGTTATAACAGCCATAATAATAGTTTGATAGTCACAGTATAGTTGAGATTTAACAGGGTTATTCGGAACCAAGTTGGCAAAAAGGGCCGAGGCACCACCACAAACATTTGAATATTACATAATTGCGAGAAAAAAAATACAATTCCTAATTCGAACATTGGTACAAACATAGGATTTACTAAGAACCTGACCTTTGACCTCTTTGGAGATCAGGAAGTAGTTGTGCGATTTTACTCAAATTTTCGTCATGCATTTTTAAATTTCCACAAAACAAAAATCGTCAATACACTGCGCTGCCTCTCTAATGTAGGTACATAAAAATCAAATTGTGTTTATTTTATGTTTATAAGAAGCTACACCAATCAGTTGATCTTCTTGAAATTTTAACAGCATAGAGTTGAATGTCTGGATACATAATTTGTTTTGGATTCGTCTGAGTGGAAGCGATCGGGTTAAAGTGAGCTGCGCTGCCCATACGAACCCCATCAGCAAACATGCAATATCTGGCGTAATATTAACGTAGGCGTGGATGACTTGAAATTACATGTAGATGCATTTAACACCAGTTTACATGATCAGGCCAAAGTGGGCGGGATGAGATAGGTAGGCGTGAGAACCCAACAACTGGAGGACTTTAGCGCTATTTGTCTTACAACTGTTAACAGTATGAAACATCATTATTTTTTTATAAATAATTATATTAAGAAAGAAAACAAAATAATATTTAAGATAGTTCAAAAAAGTTAATATTTTAAAACACTTTAATGAATGTTTAAAATATTTTTTATTAATAAGTTTATAAAAATATGTTATATATCTCAGAAAATGTAATGTTTAAACAAAAATTTACAAAATATATTTTATTTTTGCTTTACAAAAAAGTATTTACAATGCTAAAAAGTACTTTATTTGTATCAAAATAGATTTTAGTATTTTGTGATACTAAGAAATACTTTATTGTACCACAAATTAAATTTATTGTACTATTTAGTATTTTTAATGTATCCAAAATGTCCTATAATTGTACCAACAAATTCCCCTACACAATACTTACTAACATCAAATCGATATTAAATTATTATGGCATGTAACTTAACAAAACGAATGATGTAGAACTTCTTCTATTTGGGGCTACTTTCACGAGCAGTTCAGAACTGAGTCCCAAATCAATGAGCTGAAAAATGTTGTACTGTTTTATTAATGCAGCCAACTTACCCAAACGTATCATGCAAAAGTTTATATTTTAACGGCTACTTTCAAGTGCAGTTCTCAGAATTAAGCCCAAAAACGGTGTATAAGACTACAAAAAAAAATGCCTACTTATATTTTTGAAACTTTTACAAATAAAAAACTTATATTCGAAAAGTATAAAGTTTAACATAATTGCTGTTATTTACTACATATACGGTTTTGTAAGTTCTCGTTGAAGATACGACTCTTCTGACCCTAAATACCGCTGGACGAATCCATTCAACAAATTAACCTAATTTCTATTAAGAAATAAAATATAATCATGCACCATATTACATGATTTTTTTCTTTTCAACACATCATACTTTAATGACATGCAGCGAAGCTAACTTAGCCTATGAGTGACACCAAATTAACTTTTGTCATTACTGACCATGACAAAGGTGTCATGTATAACACCTTAAGAGAAAAGCGCCACCGTCTGCAATTATTTTGTAATTAATAAATTTGCAATAACAGACGCATATAAAACCTACTCCTGTGAGGTGTCAATATTCAGTAGAGGAGACATCGACGCGGTTGATCAATCCATCGCAGGGCATCATCATCATCATGCCGGACACCAAAGCCTTGTTTAAGGCACACTTTGTATGCTGGCGCCTTTTGGGCATGAGGCCCACCGACAAGTACCAAGTGGCCTACAAACTATATGGTCTAGTTGTCAACATCCTGGTGACTGTGGCATTTCCATTGCACTTGATAGTGGGTTTCTTTAACTGCACCGATTTGCAAGGAGTTGTCGAAAATCTGTCCATCACTTTGACAAGTTTAGTGTGTTCCATGAAAACATTTTCTATTTGGTGGCGTTTCGAAAAGGTCAATGGTATTTTTGAAATCATAGAACGTCAAGATCAAAATTTGCATTCTCCTGAGGAATTGCGCTTTGTGAAAAAGGTCATCTATCCCTCGATGAGACAAATTATGGTATTGTTTTATTTTCTAATCACCACCATAGGCGTAGCTTCTGAGATGTCGGTGTTATTTAATGGCCTGTATCATGGCGAGTGGCGTCTGCTGTATGAGACAGCCTATTATCCGTTCGACAAGAATAAGTCCTCACTAAATTATACCATCTCACATTTGTATCAGTTTTTTGGTGTCACATATACTCTTATACAAAATATGGTAAATGATACCTTTGCGGGCTGTCATTTGGCTCTGCTGGGCGGCCAAGTACATTTGCTAAGTATTCGGGTGTCAAAAGTTGGTCATGATCCCAATAAAACCAAAAAGGAAAACAATCAAGATTTGCTGAAATGTATACGAGATCATCATGATTTAATAGAGTGAGTGTTTGAATTGTGCCTTAAGAGGACGACTTTGTGTTAAAATATTAAAATTTATTTTGTAGTTATCGCAAGAAACTGGAGGATGTCATATCGCAGTACATGTTCTTTCAAATCCTGTTTGCCGGTGTTAACATATGTGTCGTCATGGTGTACATTATGCTGTTTGTGAATGATTTTTTTACCTTGGCCTATTATGGCACCTATTTGATTGGTATGGTTTTTGAGATATTGCCCAGTTGCTATTACGGTACTATTCTGGAGGAAGAACTGGAGGATATGTCTATTGCTTTGTACTCTTGTAATTGGATTGATCAGGATTATGAGTTTAGGCAAACCCTCAAGACTTTTATTGAGCAAGTCTGGAGTAGGATTTATGTGACGGCCTGGTTATTTCGCATCAACAATAATTCATTTGTGATTGCATGTAAGAATGCATATTCGCTATTTGCTCTTATAATGAATATGCGTTAAAAGGAGCAAGTACAAGGATCCCCCCTAAAAAAAGGTTAACTGTACCTAATTAATGCACATGAAACGCACTGTGATTGCACTCTGAATAGTAAAGCTTTAGAAACGTCCCTACAAGGACTCATATGATGAAGGCTTGGACTCGAAAATTTGGCATCTTTAAGAAAAATAAAATGCTGTTGTGAAAGGATCTGTTATCTTCATCGGTTTGGCGTGGACACCAAAGTTGGACAAACTTATTTGGATTATTGGCACATATTAGAAATCACAATATAATTAACACAGTACAACATTGTTTAGATTATTGATTTTGGACTCAATTCTGAGAAGTGCACGTGAAAGTAGCCCCATAAAGAAGAAGTTCTGCATCATCCGTTTTGTCAAGTTACATGCCATAATAATATAATATCGATTTGAAGTTAGTAAGTATCATATAGGGGAATTTGTCACGTTAAACATTTCTGTTACTTTTTACTAATTTAATTCAAATAAAAAACAATCGAACGTTGTCAAAAGTCAACTACGACATAAGTAAAAAGGGGGAATATTAGAACCAAAATATAATATATCAAATTTAATTTAATGATAATATATGTTTGTCTAAGTCTTAGACTGCACTTAGACTCTAAGTGCACTGTAGAAATTTTGTAGTGTAACCAAGTAAAATTTTCAATAAAGTAAATCGCGTTTAATAGCAAGTATTATTAATAATAATTTAATATTAAAGCGTGGTTGTTTTGTCATACTTTATAGTTATGTAGCTTGTTCTAACTCAGTGATAGGCATCCCTATCATCCTCGCGAGGCCAGCAATAATCGTTTTTTTTTCACCCAGAAACGATCGGCAATTCACATGTACTTGAAAGTTTTGTTTGATTCATAGCAGTCAGTCTCTGCAACATTTTCACAGTGTGCTTTTCGGCAGTGCTAATACTTTTTGTAGCACACCATATTGTTGTGTGCGTGCGTTCGGTTATGCCTATCACTGTTCTAAGTATACCGACAAAATTGAGGGTGTGACGAATTTACAAACATACCCAGTGGTACAACAAGGAACCATCGCCAGAAAAGAGAGTCGAAGTAGTCAACCCGTTTAACGCTTTTGTTACTCTTATACAATAAAGTATTTTTCGGTACAATAAATGTACTTTTTGTAACAATATAATACATTTTGATGAAATAAAATTACGTTAAGGTACAATATAATAATTTGTTGGTAAAAAAAATATTTTTTTTTGTGCAAAAAAGTACCTTTTGGTAAAATATAAATACATTTAAGTACAATGGAAGAACTTTTTGGTACAATGAAAGTATTTTTTGTTAAAAAAAGTACTTTTTGGTACAATAAAAGTACGTTTCGGTGAAAATACTAGTTGGTACAAAAAAGTCTATCATAAAAGTACTTTTTGGTACAATATTTAAATATTTTGTTTGTTTTAAATATTTAAAGAACTGTGAATATTTTAAATATTGGGAAAATTTTGATGTCTTGATCATTTCAAATATTGGACATATCTTAATTACTTGGCATGATGGTTAAAACACGCGACTATAGATCGGTATATACCTATCACACCACATATATTTCTTTGATTGTCACTCCACTCGATGTTGTAGACTAATGTTAGGAATTTTCATTAAACTATAGGTCCTGTTGTATGAGTGTAAAAAAATAAGTTTGTTTACTCACTCAAATGCAAGAAGCTGACCCATACCTCATTCATGCGATACTCAGGAAAAATATGTTAAGATAAGACAGTTAATTTTTAATACTTTAAATATTTTTTAATATTTTAAACATTTTAAATATTTGTAATATTTGTAATATTTATAATATTTATAATATTGATTATATTTTTGATATTTTTAATATTTTTAGTATTATTAATATTTTTAATATTATTAATATTTTTACAATTTTAATATTTGTAATATTTTACCATTAATCTGAGTGCAACTAGATAAATACATTTTATTCTTCGAATATTTTTACTAAAATGTGTTGAACGTTTGGAAAATTATTATTAAAACATACGGGCAATTCCACAGAAAGGGTTACGGTCATCGAAAAATAAAAAGTTCATAAATTTTTTTTCTGGCTTGTATTAGTAATGTCAAACTTAAATTTTATTAAATGTGTCCAATGCTTATCTTAGCTTCTTTTACGATTACATGGACTGCAAAATTGCATTAATGATCTGCTGACCTCTTTGAATTGGTAATAACATATTTACTGATGATGCAAGTGTACTCTTATCAAAAAATGTATCTATATAAATAAATATTAAAAACAAAATATGATTTTATTATATTTTCAATAATTTTGAGCATGATTTTGGAGATTTTCAAGTTTTTAATATTTTAAAATAAAGTAAAAAAAATTTAAAATTTTCATAAATATTTTGACTGCTCAAAGTAATTGTATTTAGTTTCGACTCGGTATTTCAACAGAGCTCTTTAATTCCATATATAATAAATTTAAACAAATTGTAACATATATCCATATAAGCTTCCGTACATATACATTAGGGCGTTTCACTAAAAAAATTTTGCAACTCTTGAAGCGGAATATTACAGCTTGTGATCTAAAGGAATTTCGAAAATTTTTTGGGATTTTTTGAAGATGGGTATGGGGTCGCTGAAATTGATTTTATCAAAAAAATGAGGTTATGGAGAAACAAATTTTATATTATTTTTTTCTGGTGCTTTTTGTTCATACAACTAAACAATTCTCTTAGCAAGGATCCGGTCCCACGACAAAAAAATTATAGGTGTGAAAAATTATTATATTATGGACCACTTTGATAGTCTTAAAAGTAAAAAATTATTTTTCTAGATTTTAAACCTCGATAACTTGAAAAGTTTTCAAAATTTTTTCAAGATGTAAAATGCGTTAGAAAGATAATTTAGATACCTTTATTTTGGTATATATAATTTTATATCTTACTTGTGAAAAATGTTGCAAAAAATAAAAAATAGACAAAAAAAAGATATTTTTTATTTTTAAATTCACACTATTTGAATTTTAAAATATGTGAAATAGGCCCTTTTTAAAATGTAACAAAATTCATAATGCATAATTTTGTAACCTCAAACAGTAAAAGGGTTTTTGATGAATTAAAGTTGCCCACTTCCTTTTTTCAAAAGATACACCTTTATGGGAAAATGATGATGATTTTGTTTCTTCAAAGAAAAAGCTAGAAAAACTATGTGTTGTGAATGATTTATTAGAAAGAGGCGTGGCGTCGACTACAATATATAACAAAAAAATTACAAAGAATGAGGATGATTTTCAAAACTTATTGATTAGAGTTGATAACAATCAAAAAATTATATCTAATGTTAACAAAAATGTTATTGTAAAGCTCTTAAGAAACCAATTTGAAAATACTTCCACAGTTGTTCCACATTTAGTGGTTAATGTATTGTAATTTTAGATACAAATTTACTTTTTAATTTTAATTTGTGCCTTAAATATGTTGAT
Source organism: Muscina levida (assembly GCA_964034835.1). Taxonomy (NCBI): domain Eukaryota; kingdom Metazoa; phylum Arthropoda; class Insecta; order Diptera; family Muscidae; genus Muscina; species Muscina levida. Next base: position 16,205,598 of record OZ035883.1, on the reverse strand, counting down.
TTTGTTTATTTAATATCTTTTGATTTTGTATGGGAATACAAATATATTGATGATATTTTTGATATTTTTATTAAAGCAATGTATTTTAGAAGTTTTTTTTTTTACTTAACCAAGAACGAAACATAATGAAATTCTTTTAATTTTCATAAAATTTGATAAATAAAAAAAAATTTCTCAAACTTTAATTTTTTTCTTATATTTTTCCAACAAGTAAAAATAAATCTATGTACCGAATGAAAGGTAATTAAAAGACCTTTCCAACGTATTTTACATCTTGAAAACATGTTGAAAATTTTTCAAGTTATCGAGGTTTGAAATCTAGGAAAAATAATTTTTCACTTTTAAGACCATCAAAGTGGTCCATAATATAATAATTTTTCAAACCAATAATTTTTTGTCGTGGGATCGGATCCATAAGAAGAGAATTGTTTAGTTGTATGAACGAAAAGCACCAGAAAAAAAATAATATAAAATTTTTTTCTCCATAACCTAATTTTTTTGATAAAATCTATTTCAGCGACCCCATACCCATCTTAAAAAAATCCAAAAATTTTTTCGAAATTCTTTTAGATCACAAGCCTTAATATTCCGCTTCAAGAGTTGCAAAAATCGCAAAAAAAACGCGTTTGGTGAAACGCCCTAATATACATATACCAAATTCATATCTGTGTGTCGGTAATGTCATCCATTGCAATTGGACTGCAGCCAGAATGGATAAAAATGTAGCAACAATAGCGCCGCCGCCATGCAATCCAATAAAACTACAACAAATCATATCATTATGAAATTGTTAACTCTGGCTGGCTGCTTGTTTTTGAATAAATGCATGGGATGGATGTCGAGAGGGCATCGCTTTTTTCTATTTCTATTCTTATTCCTCTGGCGCCTCAACTTAAAAGATGATATGAAAAGGAATCATCCACTGTCTGACGTAGCGATGAAGTTTTTGCAATAGTAGCGCCAAATTGTCACAATGAATGCAAAGCGGTGTGAGATTGTCAAACGCTTCTTGTCTGTGATAATAAAATGCATATTATACTTGTTGGTGATATTGGCTAAGATATCTTGGTTATCAAAATGTGGATATAAAGTTATTATAAGACGAATAAACCTTCGTACAAATAATGATTGTTTGTTGATAGGTGGGAATTTAAAACGAAGAAGAACTGCAAAAATCTTATAGAAGCATATCTTACATGTCTGGTGCATTTCAAAAAATACAAAGCAGCACTTTTAAAATCATATTGATATAACCGATTTCGGAAAGTTTTAAATTTTTATATTTTAGTTAAATGTTTTAGCTTATATATACTGAACTTCATTATTAACAACAACAAATTCGTGCGAAATCCCCTCGAAATTAAGGGAAAAAAATCTTGTTTCTGCAACTTCATTTTCTCCGACACCATTGACCGACTTGCAGCAAGGACAATTTAATTAAAACTGTTTTCTATTATTCCCTGTAACATCTTGAAAGAGAGAGTTAACCTGGGGCTATGTCCTTGCATTGTTTTCAAACAAGTTTTACATTTATAAGCAATGGTCGTCCTTAAGATATGCAGCCTACGGACAAAACAAACAACACACCTCTGTCAAAGCCGCCTCCCTTTTGGCCTCCATATTATCTCAGAAACTTTCAGAGACAGAGCAACAACAAAACGAACCTATAATATCACATATTAACATAACAATTGCTCAAGTTGAATGAAGCAGAGTGAACGGAAAATAAAAACAAAAAGAATGAATCAGTGATAAGAACAGCGGAGCAAACACATTAAACAAATGCTGCATTTCCCACTTCAATGACGGCAGCAACAAACTCGTGCTAAACTTCGAGGCATGCAGAGAGTGGTGGGCTGTGTAAGTAAAGAAGAAGAATGTCAGACAAAAAATAACTAGATTTCAATGAAGCAGCAGCAGCAGCTTTTTTTTTGTTCTGAGGAGTGACATTGTCAACAATGTGATAAATACATTTACACATCACTCCTAATAAACACAAATACATACACTGTCATACACTGACATATATAAATGTACCGCATGTTGCATAGATATATTGCATATATCACACAAACATACTTACTCTCACACATGTGATCACTTAAATGTCTCACATTGATTGTCGGTCGGTCTACGTATGTAGATATGTATGTAATGCCCGTGTGGTGTAGACGTAGTCGTTCATAACGACACAATTCCATTAACTGCAACATATTGTTGCTGCCATTGCAGCAACTGCTGCTGATATTGAGTTGTTGTTGCTGCCACTTCACTGCATATTTTCCACTTTTCTCCCAGTCCATCCATAGTCATCCATAATGTTGAAAGTAAACACAACCGGCAACGCAACAACAATCACCAGCAACAGAAGAAACAATAGGAAAAAAATCTATAAAAGTGAGTAAGGCAGGAAGAGAAGACAAGAGAGCGAACGAAGTTGAACTCGAACATCCTGCTTTGCGTACTGACACATTTTTCTCTTACCTCAACACAAACACAATTGAATACGCACAACAACAACTAAGAATTTGCAACGAATACTAAAGAATTGTAGTAAAATGGAACCACTCGTGGCAAATGCGAAAGTTGGAAATCCAACAAAAATTTTATGATATTTAAAATACTAAAAATATTAATAATATAAAAAAATTTTAACAAATATTAAAAAAAATAGTATAAATATTAATAAAATCAAAAAATTTTAAAAATATTAAAAATATTAAACAAATTAAAAATATTTAAAATATCAAAAACATTAAAAAAATTAAAAATATTTAAAATATTGAAAATATTAAAATATTAAAATATTGAAAATATTAAAATATTAAAATATTAAAATATTAAAATATTAAAATATTAAAATATTAAAATATTAAAATATTAAAATATTAAAATATTAAAATATTAAAATATTAAAATATTAAAATATTAAAATATTAAAATATTAAAATATTAAAATATTAAAATATTAAAATATTAAAATATTAAAATATTAAAATATTAAAATATTAAAATATTAAAATATTAAAATATTAAAATATTAAAATATTAAAATATTAAAATATTAAAATATTAAAATATTAAAATATTAAAATATTAAAATATTAAAATATTAAAATATTAAAATATTAAAATATTAAAATATTAAAATATTAAAATATTAAAATATTAAAATATTAAAATATTAAAATATTAAAATATTAAAATATTAAAATATTAAAATATTAAAATATTAAAATATTAAAATATTAATATATTAAAATATTAATATATTAAAATATTAAAATATTAATATATTAAAATATTAAAATATTAAAATATTAAAATATTAAAATATTAAAATATTAAAATATTAAAATATTAAAATATTAAAATATTAAAATATTAAAATATTAAAATATTAAAATATTAAAATATTAAAATATTAAAATATTAAAATATTAAAATATTAAAATATTAAAATATTAAAATATTAAAATATTAAAATATTAAAATATTAAAATATTAAAATATTAAAATATTAAAATATTAAAATATTAAAATATTAAAATATTAAAATATTAAAATATTAAAATATTAAAATATTAAAATATTAAAATATTAAAATATTAAAATATTAAAATATTAAAATATTAAAATATTAAAATATTAAAATATTAAAATATTAAAATATTAAAATATTAAAATATTAAAATATTAAAATATTAAAATATTAAAATATTAAAATATTAAAATATTAAAATATTAAAATATTAAAATATTAAAATATTAAAATATTAAAATATTAAAATATTAAAATATTAAAATATTAAAATATTAAAATATTAAAATATTAAAATATTAAAATATTAAAATATTAAAATATTAAAATATTAAAATATTAAAATATTAAAATATTAAAATATTAAAATATTAAAATATTAAAATATTAAAATATTAAAATATTAAAATATTAAAATATTAAAATATTAAAATATTAAAATATTAAAATATTAAAATATTAAAATATTAAAATATTAAAATATTAAAATATTAAAATATTAAAATATTAAAATATTAAAATATTAAAATATTAAAATATTAAAATATTAAAATATTAAAATATTAAAATATTAAAATATTAAAATATTAAAATATTAAAATATTAAAATATTAAAATATTAAAATATTAAAATATTAAAATATTAAAATATTAAAATATTAAAATATTAAAATATTAAAATATTAAAATATTAAAATATTAAAATATTAAAATATTAAAATATTAAAATATTAAAATATTAAAATATTAAAATATTAAAATATTAAAATATTAAAATATTAAAATATTAAAATATTAAAATATTAAAATATTAAAATATTAAAATATTAAAATATTAAAATATTAAAATATTAAAATATTAAAATATTAAAATATTAAAATATTAAAATATTAAAATATTAAAATATTAAAATATTAAAATATTAAAATATTAAAATATTAAAATATTAAAATATTAAAATATTAAAATATTAAAATATTAAAATATTAAAATATTAAAATATTAAAATATTAAAATATTAAAATATTAAAATATTAAAATATTAAAATATTAAAATATTAAAATATTAAAATATTAAAATATTAAAATATTAAAATATTAAAATATTAAAATATTAAAATATTAAAATATTAAAATATTAAAATATTAAAATATTAAAATATTAAAATATTAAAATATTAAAATATTAAAATATTAAAATATTAAAATATTAAAATATTAAAATATTAAAATATTAAAATATTAAAATATTAAAATATTAAAATATTAAAATATTAAAATATTAAAATATTTTTTTGTTCAAAACCGTCAGCCGGTTTTAACAAAATATCGATTTTCGAATAACCGGTTTAACCGGTTTTTTGAGGTCGGTTTTTTCGGTTTTGACGGTTTTTTAAAAATATGAAAATCACAGCATAACAACATATAATATGCTCAATGCTTGCTGTAAAGTCACATTTAAAGATCATTTTCTGACATTTCACGATGTAAGGGTGAAAAAACAGCTAAGGAGTGCAGATAGAGAGTTTAAATGTTCCACAAAAAAACCCCCTTAAATTTCATTGAATACATCTGATATCGAAGATGCACTAAAACATGAAGAAACATAGATGGTCGGACTTTTTTAGGTCCCTGTTCACACAGTGATTTGAAAACAAAGTGATTAGTAAAAGTTGAAGATATTGATTTTTGTCTTAGAGCACCCTAAGTAGAATTTCTCAGCAACATTTTTGTGGAACATTTAAATGTTGTAAAGTCCTATTATAATGTCATTTTCAGACTTTTCTTGAAATAAGGACACGTAAGGAGTCGATAAGAATATTCAATTCAATGACAACACCTGGTATCGAAAAAGCACTAAAACGATAAAAAAAAACATTGTGTTTAAGGACCTATTTCAAACTTAATTTAAGGTTAAACTGAAAATTTCACCTGAGGAATATATTAGGAGACGTATAAATAATTTTATGAATGGCTGTATTTAATAAAAACCAGATTATTAGTACGATAATATAAACAATACGTTGTTTTTAACATTTTAAAATTAAATTTGTAATAATAGTAACACTTATTATTACTTTTGTGCACAATTGAAAAACCCGAAAAAACCGGTTAACCCGGTTTTTTCTTAATTTAGTATTCGAAAACCGAGTTTTTGGAATAATGTAAATTTCGAGTAAAACCGAAACCGGTTTTTCGAAAAAGTCGAATGTTTGTATACTCTAGTAAGAACCCATTCACTCTCTCTTTGATTTTCTTTCCCTCTGTCTAAAATACGCAAATCATATCTGTTTTTACAAAATCTTGAGCCAAGCCGACAAACAAAACGCTTTGGTAAACTTCGGAAGTGAACCAGCGCAGTTTTGCTTTACCATCACAAATGTTGGCCGGCCGGCCGGCAACAACACGAATAACAAACAGCAACAGCAGCAGTAACAGTAGCAGCAGCTATGGCAGTTTTTCAGTTTTATTGCTCCATTTATGGGAAGCTCCTGCTGCGCCTCAATACGGGAATATGCGAAAAGTCGGTCGTACTATTTCCTCGTTACTCACTGACGTAGTTCGTTGTTATACCCGCTGTTGCTGCCATTGCTAGTGTCGTGGTTGTTGTTGCCATTGCTGTTAAATTGTAATAAATCTATTGTTATTGCATTATGTGGTTGTTGTCGTTGCAATTATTCTACATTTTCTTGGAGTACCCCTTTGGTTTGGTATAGTGGCAGATAATGTAGAAGTGCAGCCAGCACCCAGAGTAAAAGTTGGAAAAACAAATCCAACTCCTTGACTGCTTTCCCCCACCACCCAGCAGTGTTGATCCTTCCATTCAATGATAAGGCTTTACTGGAGTTTGTTTATGAATTTGTTGCTGTTCTATGCCATTAAACTAAAGTGGAGCTATAATATAACTGTTTTTTATTAAACATATTATATAGTACTCGTATTATAATCTACTGCTTTAGTCTTTAGTGCAAGAAGTTTATATTTAAAACAGGAAGGATATGCGGGAACAAAACAGAAGTGTGGGATAGCAGTTGTATCGATGTAACTAGGGGAACAAGTTTGAATTGATAATGTCGTTCGCTGTTAGAAAAGGGAACTTAAATGTAGAGTTTGTTTATAGTACAAGGGGTGTAGTGTACATGAAGTCTGCCCAGGTACTTTAAAGCGCAAATTACTATGATAGCATTTATGCGTAAGGTAGATAGGTAAGTATTTAAAGGTATATTAAAATATTGATAGTTAAATTATATATTTGTTCGGAATATTGTTTTTATATTATATCTTCTTCCTCAAGTGATTGATCGACCTGTACTTAAATATTTTCCAACCACTGTTTGTTTTGTAGATGAAATACGCAACTAGAGGAGACTATTTAATTCTGAACAAACAATTCCATTGTGGATTTCCACATATTTAATCAAGATATTTGTATACTGTATTATTATGCCACATGATAATACAAGCAACAAAAAATAGACACACATACACTTACACACTAAGTGGAAATTCAAATTAGAGCTATTTTTTTATCGCCACTTAATTGCATATTAGCACAAGTTCCATCAAGTGTAGTAGATCATTAACATCTGTGTCATTTGATTCATGGCCGGAATGATAAATGTGTATCAACACTATTATGTTCTAGTATAGTATAATTTTACAGCCGCAAGCACAAACTGAACAAAAATTAGACTAGTTGAAAAAAAATTGAATGCGAAGTCTTAAACGACATAAGCGTTGAAAATTGTATAGATAATGGAATGTATAATGTTTGTCTGCTTGTTTCTTTGTTTGTGGCTCAATCACGTCTAAACGGCTGAACAGATTTTAATGAAACTTGGTAGAATTGGTTTAAAATTTTTAACCCTATGGGCAGACGAAATTTAATTGTTCGATAAGTGAGCGTGGCAAAACTGTATTTTGGTCGTAGAGAGTTTAAATTTGATATATAGATAGTAGTCGACACAACAATTTCAAATTTGCAGACAAAATTTGTAAATTGGGTCAGTGGGCAGAGTAGGCGTGGTAAAACTGTATTTAAGAGCTAGAGAGATACAATTTGATATATAGATAGTATTCGGCACTACAATTACAAATTTAAAAACAAAATGTTTATTTTCGATCAGAGGGCGGAGAGGGCGTGCCCATACTGGATTTTAGTCCTAGAGAGATAAAAATTGGTATATAGATAATACTCGACACTACAGATTCAAATTCGCAGACGAAATTTTTCTTTTCGATCAGTGGTCGGTGTGGGCGTGGCAAAACTATATTTAAGACCTAGAGGGAAGAAATTTGAGATATAGATAGTACTCGGCACTGTTATTACAAATTTGAAGATGAAATTTTTACTTTCAATCAGTGGGCGGAGAGGGCGTGACGAAACTGTATTTTAGTTCTAGAGACATACAATTTGGTACGTAGATAGTACTCGACATTACAGGTTCAAATTCGCAGACAAAATTTTTCTTTTCGATCAGTGGGCGGAGAGGGCGTGGCAAAACTTTTATAAATATATAGAACTCGGCTCTACAATAACAAATTTGACTGCCGAAAAGTACGCGGCAGCACGAATATGAATATGCCGACGAAATTTTAATTTTGGATCAGTGGGCGGAAGGGGCGTGGCAAAGCTTTATTTTAACTCTAGTGAGATACACAGATAGTACTCGGCATAACAGGTTCAAATTTTCAATACAAATTTCGCATCAAAAGTACAATTTCCTACAGAATGTGCCAAAAGTACAGCGTAGTACTAAAACAACAATTTCAAGTGTAAAGTTTTTTAATAAAAGTTACATTCGAACTAAGAGTACAATTTTGTGCCAAAAGTACAATTTTATACCAAAAGTACAATTTCGTAAAAATATTAACATTTTATTTTAAAAGTATAATTTTGTACCAAAAATAAAATTTTTAATGAAAAGTACAATTTTGTATATAAAGTAAAATTTTGAACCAAAATAAGAATTTCGTACGAAAACCAGCTCAAAAGTACAAAATCGTACCAAAAGTAAAATTTTGTACCTAAGGAAAAATTTTGCAACAAAAGCAAAATTTCCTACCAAAAGTACATATTTGCACATAAAGTACATACTTGCACCAAAAGAATATTTCATATCAAAAGTACAATTTCGAACCAAAATTATGATATCGTACCAAAGCCTCAATAAAGTAACATTTTTACCTAAAGTACATTTTTGCACTTAAAGTACAATTTCGTAAAAAAGTAACATTTTATGTCAAAAGTACAATTTCGTACCAAAAATACAATTTCGCATGAAAAGTACATTTTTATACTTAAAGTAAAATTTTGAATATATATTGAAATTTCGTAACAAAAGAACAATTTAGTATCTAAAATACAATTTTGTAACAAAAGCTAAATATTGTACCAAAGGTACAATTTCGTACCAAAAGTAAATATTTGCATCAAAAGTAAAAATTTGCACCAAAAGTACATATTTGCACCATAAGTACATATTTGTTATATATTTCAAAAGTAAAATTTTGCACAAAAGTACAATATCGAACCATGCTTACAATTTCGTACCAAAGCCCTTTTTAAAGTAATTTTTTCTTTTACCTAAAGTGCATGTTTGAACCAAAAGTACACTATCGAACCAAGAGTACAATTTCGAACCAAAGGTACAATTTCTTACAACAAAATAAAAATTTTCTGTCAAAAGAACAATTTTGTACAAGAAGTACAAATTCATTCGTAAATTTTTGCCAAAATTTAAATTTTTTTTACCAATAGTACAATATCGAACCAAAAGTACAATTTCGATTTAAAGGTACGACTACGTACAAAAAAATTAAATTGTGTACCAAAATCAGAAATTTGTACTACAAGTGCAATTTTTACCAAAAAATACAATATTTCGTACCAAAAGTACAATTTAATACTAAAAGTGCTTAATAATAATTTCGTACCAAAAGTACAATTTTGTACTAGAATTACTATGTCAAAAGTAAATTTTATTTTCAAAAAAGAACAATTTCGTACTGGGGTACTAGTTTGTACCAAAAGTACACTTTTGTGGCAAAAAAACAATTTCGTAAGAAAAGTAAAATTTTCAACCCAATATAACAATTTTCCACCATAAGCACAATTTTGTTCCCAAAGTACAATATTTCGTACTAAAATTACAATTTTATACTAAAAGTGCTAACAATATCGTACTTAAAATAAAATATCGTACAAAAAGTAAAATTTTGTACTAGATTTACAATTTCAAAACTAAATTTTATTTTAAAAAAAAGTACAATTTCGTACAGGTGGTACAATTTTGTACCAAAAGCAAAATTTTGCACCAAAAGCAAAATTTTGCACAAAAAGCACAATTTTTTACCAAAAGTAAAATTTATTACCAAAAAAATTCATAATTTAACTTTAATTTAAAAAAAAAACCTCTTAACCGCAATACATCAAAATTGTATAGTGGTTTTTAAAGAGTATGAAATTTTTTCGATTTTGTTGCCTTGTGTCATTAATAAAAATTGAAGTAAAAAATCTGAATTTATAACTTTTTGCAAACTCATTTTTTTAAAGTTGTGGCTAAAAATAGTAATACATTTATATATAAACTAAATAAAAACAAAATAAAAAAAATGTCGGATTTTTTTTGAAATTCCATCAAACTTTTGTAATTTTTGAAATTTTTAAGAAAAATTATATTTTTTGCTAGCGTTGATTAATTCTTGTTAACTTTTTTTCTTTTTTAACGATTTGGAAATAATTTGATCGCTCTAAGATCGGCATTACCGCTATGGAGTTTTATGCTTCCTTCAGTTCCTGTAGCACACGTCCTAATACGCAAGAAACTTTTAATATCATGAACTTAGAACATCAATCCAACTTTTAAGGATATATTAATAACAAATGGGATACAAAAAAAACTTTCCATTTTTTTCAACACTTGGTTTGAATCTTCTATTCTCGCTGGTATCTGTCTCATATTCCCCAAAATCTCATTCAATTTGCAATAACAAAAATAACAACATTTTAATACTTAACAAAAATTTCCCCCAATTATCGTTGCATTTCGCCGCTCCTAATCAGTGTAGTTAACAATATTGCAAAAATATTACAATACAAGCAAAACATAATAAAAGGTGTACTTACGCTTCGCAATAGGGCATTTTGTTGTAACCTTTGTATGTTTTCATATTCAATGTCATTCCACATTCTGTGCATTTGAAACATGTTTTATGCCAAGTCTGAAAAGAAAAAAAAACAACAATACAGCATAAGTTGGCAATAACAACATGGTAATAATTCCATACAACAAAAAAAAAGAAAATAGTAAGATACATTATAATAGTATGCCCACAAGAAGCCGAAGAATGCTCTCCTTCTTCAAGTTAATACTTTCCAAACGAGCTAACACAGAGACAACAACATCAACAACACGGCGCAAAAAAATAGGTAACATATTTGTGGTTGGTGTGTTTTCAGGCCAATAGGAGAAAAAAGGGAAACTTGAACTGAGCAGCAATTCCTGCAGACCGATCATCAAGTCATTATAACTCCAGCCGTGACGTGAAACTTAAGGGGGAAAATTGTTGCAACTACAGGGAAAGTATCGAATTACCACAATAACACACAAATTGTAGTCACTTTGTCTGCAGCCGTTGCCGTTGATGTTGCTGCTGTTGAATGGCTGGACTCGATGATGATGGCTACGACGGCGGCATAGAGTTGTGACAACTCTATTTGCCGTGTGTTAGGGATTGCTGTTGCATGAATGAATGATGAATGACACATACCATATAGACATACCCCTGATCCTCTTCCTCTCGCTGCAGTTGAGTAAATGGTCATTTACCTCAATCCCCTCACACCGACCAGAGGTGCACTCTATTTGCGTTACCATTTAAGACTCAAGTAGTAGTAAAGTTGGTGGTGTTGGTGAGCATTTGTTGTTTAGCCGATTATGTTGTGGTAATCTAAAACTTTAAATTCACTAAATCTCTAAAGTGCTTGAAATAACTTTTAAGGTGTTAATTTACAACTACGGTTAATTACGCAATCGACCAAATGAAATATGATGAATATCTTTAATCTTCTTTGCTACTCGTCGTACACGCTTCTTTGTGTAAGATTTCATGCTCTAATTATCTATAAGTTTTCAAAATATTCCATAGACAAATGTAACTTTCGAAAATTTATGTTGCCACAAGAAATGTAGGAAGATGATATTCTCTTGGTAACAGCGGCAGCAGCAGCAACTCAATTCCAGTTGCACAAAAAATGCGTAACACAGGGGCAAAATTTTAGCACAGATTTGAAAAATAATGTAAAATTGTCATAAAAATAAAATGTTAAGGATATTACAATTAGATAAAAAATGGGAAATTTTTTTAATTTGTTGCAACTAGACGATATTTATGTGAAGTAATATTATTTTAAAAAAAGTTAATTATTTTTGTTTTTTTTTTTTTTCAAATAAACCTACCACAATATCAAATGCTTCTTGCATAGAAAAAAGTTAGATAAAGAAATTATATTATGAAAAATATTTGTTTAGTCAATTTTTTTTTAATTTTCTTTTTACACTATTGTATTTTTAATAATTTTTCAAAAATTCTACTTTCTTACAAAATTACAATTTCGTACTAAAAGTACATTTATGTACTATATAAGAACAATTTTGTATAATAAGTAACATTTTGTACTAAAAGCATTGCTTTGTAAAATTTTGTTAAAGAAAAATTATATATTAAAAGAACAAATATGTACCAAAGCACAATTTAGAACTAAAAGTACAATAATGAACCAAAATAGTGTTGTACCAAAAGTACAATGTTGTAGCTATTGTATATTTGCATAAAAAGTACAATTTGGTACCAAATGTAAAATTTTAAACCAATATTACAATTTCGTACCAAAACCCTCTTAATAGTACAATTTTGAACTAAAAGTAAAATTTTTTTCCTAAAGTAAATTTTTGCTCTAATAGTACAATTGTGTACCAAATGTAAAATTTTGCACCAAAAGTACAAGTCTTTACTAGAATTACAATTTCGATTCAATATAATTTTTTTTTATTAGAAGTAAAATTTTGTACCAAAAGTACAATATCGAACCAAGTACAATTATAAACCCAAGGTATTACATAGTAAAAAAGTTACATTTTGTGTTAATAGTACAAAAGTACCAAAAGTAAAATTTTGTACCAAAAGTACAATATCCAACCAAAAGTAGAATTTCGAACAAATGGTACGATTTCGTACAAAAAATAACCTTTTGTGTCAAAAGAACAATTTTGTACTTAAAATATTATTTCGCACTGCCAGTGCAATTATTTACCAAAAGTACAATTTCATGCTTAAAGGGCAAAAGAACAATTTTGTACTAAAAAAAAAAATTCGCACCAAAAGTACAATTTTATACCAATAGTAGAATTTCATACCAGTAATTTTTCTTGAGCAAAGGTTTAAATTTGAACAAGTGGTTAAAATTTTGAACTAAAAGTACAATAATGAACCAAAATAGTGTTGTACCAAAAGTACAATTTATTAACATAAATAAAATTTTGTATCAACATTATAATTTTGTACCGAACGCACAAAAGTACAATTTGGTACTACAAGTGGAATTAATAACTAAAAGTACAATTTCATGCTAAAAGTGCTAAATAACAACCAAAAGTTAAATTTCGTACCAAAAGTACAGTTTTATACAAATAGTACAATTTCATACCAACATTACAATTTTGTACAAGAATTACAACATCAAAAGTAATTTTTTTAAACAATCTACAATGTCGTACTGAGGGCACAATTTTGTACCAAAAGAACAATTTTGCTCCAAACGCACATTTATTAATGTTTTACTCAAAAAATTTTGCACCAAACGTAAAATTTTTTACTAAAAGAAAAATGTTTCAACAAAAGCAGAATTTTGTACCGAAAGTACAATTTCTTAACAAAAATAGAATTTCGTATCAAAAGCATTTTACCAAGGCCCTCTTAACAGTACAATTTTTTATCAAAAGTACAATTTTGTACCTTAAGTACATTTTTCCACAAAAAGTTCAATTGTGTACCAAAAATAAAATTTTGCACCAAAAGTTAAATTTTTTAGCAGAATTACATTTTTGTTTCAAAAGCTAAATTTTTTATTGAAAGTACAGTTTTGGCTAAGGTATTACTTCGTAAAAAAGTAATATTTTGTGTGAAAAGTGCACTTTTGTACCAAAAGTTAAATGTTGTATCAAAAATAAAATTTAGTACGAAAAGTACAATATCCAACCAAAAGTAAAATGTGCAACAAAAAATTAACATTTTATGTCAAAAGTACAATTTCGTACTAAAAGCACAATTTCGCACTACAAGTGCAACTGATTAACAAAAGTACAATGAAAGTGTAAAAATGTCAAAGAACAAGTTTGTACCAAAAGAAAAATTTCGTACCTAAAGTACAATTCTATACATATAGCACAATTTCTTACCAAAAGTAAAATTTTGTGCTAGAATTACAACTTCCAAAGTATTTTTTAAACAAAGTACAATATCTACTCGAAAAAATTTTGCACTAAAAGTAAAATTTTGTACTAAAAGAAAAGTTTTTCACCAAAAGCAGAATTTTGTACCAAAAGTACAATTTCTTCACAAAAATACAATTTGTTAGCAACAGTATAATTTCGTACCAAAAGCATTTTCCCTTACCAAAGATACAAATTCGTACCAAAAATCTAATTTTGTAACAAAAATCAAATTTTTTACTCAGAGCAACTTTTTTTTATAAGAAATCAATTGTCTCCCAAAAAAAAATGTTTTATTCAAAAATTAAATTTGCCACAAATTCAATTCTTGACCGAAAATAAAATTAATTGCCAATAATTTCGTACCAAAACTAAAATTTCTTACCAAAAGAAAAATTTCGTACAAAAATACAATTTCGTGCCAAACATACAATTTCGTAAAAAAATTAAATTTCTTAAAAAAATAATATTGTGTATTAGGGTGGGGCGATTAGTATGGAAGGAAAAAAATCTTAATGGGCGCTTCGTGTTTCTGATTCTTGGGATTGTACTGAGCAAAAAAGTCCACTAGACCATATGTCTACGGTGAACATCGAGCCTCCCCATTTTGACTTGAAGTTTTTTCTCAAACCTTATTTTTTTGAAAAATTTGCAAATGTTCTTAGGCTCATATTTCGTAAACTATTTAAAATTTTGACTTATTTTCAAAAATAAAGTTATAGCTATTATCTCGGGCTACAATTACTCTGAACATATTATTTAGAAAAAACTTCGTTTGCATGAAATAGTCGAAAATGTGGAAAATTCACCACTTTTTGTCACGTTTTTTTAGATATTTTGGCCTATAATAGCCAAACCATTGAGATTTTTGATCCAATACTAACACAAAAATGGTAGCCAAGACAATAGTTAAGAACTCTCTAGTACATCGCAAAAGCATTGGAATACTCCTTCTAGTAGTTTTGGCCTTGTGAAAGTGCATATTTTTCGTGAAAATATTGATAAATTACCATTTTCAGATGTTCATAGGGCAAAATCATAAAAATGTTCTATTTCTTATTTTTATTCTATTTTATTATTTTATTCTATTTATCTTATTTCTTATTTTTTAGTCTTCTATTGGTTTCAGTTCATTTGATGCATTTTTGATAGTTTATTGTAAACGATCACAGCATCAAATACTCATAAAATTAAATACGCATTTTTAAATATTTGCCGCAAATGTAATTTTTATAAATAATTGTTTCGTGTATAAACTGTGCAGTGCTATTAAAAAACATTTTTTTTTATTTAAGAAATAGAACATTTTTATGATTTTGCCCTATGAACAACTAAAAATGGTAATTTATCAATATTTTCATGAAAAATATGCATTTTCACAGGGCGAAAACCGCCTGAAGGGGCATTCCAATGCTTTTGCGATGTACTAGAGAGTTCGTAACTATTGTCTTGGCTACCATTTTTGTGTTAGTATTGGATCAAAAATCTCAATGGTTTGGCTATTATAGGCCAAATTATCTAAAAAAAAAACGGTACAAAAAGTGGTGAATTTTCCACATTTTCGACTATTTCACCATGCAAACGAAGTTTTTTCTAAATAATATGTTCAGAGAAATTGTAGCCCGAGATAATAGCTATAACTTTACTATTGAAAATAAGTCAAAATTTTAAATAGTTTACGAAATATGAGCCGAAGAACATTTGCAAATTTTTCAAAAAAATAAGGTTTGAGAAAAAACTTCAAGTCAAAATGGGGAGGCTCGATTTTCACCGTAGACATATGGTCTAGTGGACTTTTTTGCTCAGTACAAT
The DNA here is from genome assembly GCA_964034835.1 of Muscina levida. NCBI lineage: Eukaryota > Metazoa > Arthropoda > Insecta > Diptera > Muscidae > Muscina > Muscina levida. The sequence goes on along the minus strand of OZ035883.1, from coordinate 16,189,751 downwards.
CCCAAGAATCAGAAACGCGAAGCGCCCATTAAGATGTTCAAATCGCCCCACCCTATTGTGTATACTAACTAAGTACACTTTTGCATCAAAAGTAAAACTTTGTTAATCTTTAAAACCGACCGTGGCATGTAACTATCATGTGAATGACCTAGGTTCGAGCCAAGAATACAACAATTCTTTGATCGGAGGTCTCCTCGATGTTGTAGATAGCTACTTTCTAGTGATCAAGCAATCGTACGTAAACAGTAGACCGCACCATCCTTAAAAAAATTTCGCCGTAAACCTTAGAATATAATGTTGCTTTGGAAGGTAGTTTCGAAACAAAATATTAAAAATTTTGTGCCAAACGCCTTTTTAATTTTTTCGTTACATCTTCGGCATATACAGTTTTTGTCTCGAGGAGTCGAATCTTGTGCTTCAAAAGTAATTGACATCAAGTGTTTCGATGTAGTATTTATCAACCACATGATAGTTCCTACCACTCTATTGCCGGCCGTGGCATAGTGGTTAGAACACGCGACTACTATGCGGGAGATCACAGGTTCAGCTCCTGGCTCCAGTCATCTTAAAAAAAAATGAAAAATTTTCTTTCATTGTCGGCTCCCCTCGAATGTTGTTAACAACAACTTCGTAGTATATGTGTCGAGTAATCGGCAGTCTAGTAAGAGCTTCTCAAACAGTGACGTTCGCATTCGTCGATAAACAAGTAGGTGCCGTTACTTGTGAATCTAAAAATAGAAAGTGTGTTAATTCACAACAACGCGAGAAGCTGTCCCATACCTCATTCATGGGGTGTAAAGGGAAATTAAGTTAAGGTAGAAATTGAGAACGGGCAACTAATGTCAATGATTTTAAACCAAAAAAAAAATTGGGCTCATTAGAACTGTCGTTGAACTGTATATCTCAGTTGGATGAGTCTAGTAATAGATGCGTGTATAATCATTTGGTCATAGGTTATGTGGCATTACGTGAAAGTAGTAAGACTTGACACTTTATTAAATTGATTTTAATGCTTAAATTTCGGATTTTTGTTTCATTTAAATTGGACTAGTCGTTCTTGAGTTATGTCAATCAAAGCAGCAAACAAATTGTCCTAACTTTAAATCGATATATCTGGATTCCTAGATGATTTTTGTACCGAAAAGGTACTTTTATAGTATTAAAGAGTAATTTAATGTACCAAAAAGTACTTCTTTTGTACCAAAAATTACTTTTAATGTACCAAAGTACTCTAATTGAACCAAAAAGTATAAGAAAGTACTTTTATTCTACCAAAAAGTACTGTGAATTTATCAAATAGTACTTTTATTTATACTTTTATTTATAATAAAAGTACTTTTATTGTATCTGAAAGTACTTTTTTTGTATCAGAAAGTTCTTTTATTGTATCAGAAAGTACATTTAATTTACCAAAAAAATACTTTCAATGTACCAAAACGTATTTATATTTATCCAAAAAGTACTTTAAATGTAGCAAATAGTACTCTTAATGTACCACAAAGTAATTTAAATGTACCAAATGGTACTTTTAATGTAACATAGTCTAGTTTATAGTACTACAACTTACTTAAAATGTGTCAAATAATGTCTTTATTGTGCCAAAAATTATTTTTATTGTGTCTAAGAGTACTTTTATTATACCAAAAAATACTTTAATTATGTCAAGAAGTACTTTTTTGCACCAAAAACTAATTTTATTATACCAAGAAATTTTAATTCTTAAATTTCGAAGTTTTGTTTTGTTTTATCAAAATTGGACTAGTAGTTCCTGAGTTATGTCAAACAAAAGAGCCTAAAATGTGACAAATTCCCCTATACGATACTTACGAACTTCAAATCGATATATCTCGATAACTAGATGAGACCCAGTGGTACCCCCGGATACGTATAACATTTTTTGGCAGATATAACTTTCCCCTGTGGTTTCATCCGATCCCGATTTTGGCTGTCGCACAGTGTTACCTTTCATATGCCTTTTCATTAGTTCGATTATCTCGTTTGGTTCAAAAGTTTTAATTTTTCAACGAAAAAACTCAAATGGCGCCACTGTGCAGCGATGAAAATTTACCTATTGCAATATTTCGTTAAATCGAGGTGTGGGTTAGACGCAAAACCCACACCTCTTCTGGTATTCTCCATACAAAATCACCTATATGGGCATTGGTAAAGCTTTCCGTTAACGATACTTAAACTATGCTAACATTTTCCGCACCGCTGTAACTATACACAAAGAAATAACCGCAGCTATTGATAGCTATTCCATATAGAAATAAACAAACGAACAAAATAATATATAAAGCGCTTCTTAAGTATCTCATAACTTTCAAGTTAAACAAACTAACGGTTGGCAATCAGCAGCGAATCGCACAAATGATGTTTGTTTAACAACGAAAAAAAAAACCAAACAAGAATTTAAAGTCATAAATTAAATGAAAATTCTCATATTATTCATTTATGAATAGTGCGTTAAATTTTGAAATTTATGGGTTTGTGGAAGCAGAACAGATTTCATTGAGTGTCCATACGGCCGTCCATGCAACCATTAGCTAAAAAGTGCTCTTCAAATGGCTATCACTCATATCAATGATTAAAGTTTCGAGTCTGTGATAACGGTCGATGTGTTTGAATTCATTCATTTTTTTAGTGCTGTAGTTAAGGAATTTTTATTTACCGCTGAAAAGGTCAATAGACATTGATAACCGTTTTTGGTTTTTTGTATACTCAAAAAGATAAAAAAAAAATACAATAGGAAATAGTGAAATATGCTAAACGTTAGACTATGCGAAAGTAAAAAGTAATTAGCGCCATTTTGTTATTTACTAATTTGTAAATAACCACAAGATAAAGAGCTATGAAACCATGAGAAATTCTTTTAAATTTAATTTAGTTACAATATTCGAAGAGGAAATTGTAAAACTCTAGATTAGATTGCAATTGAGTTTTTCAACTTGTTTAAATTTAAGGAAATTTTGTTTAAAGTCTTTTGACACTTTTATATGCGGTCCTTGAGTGAATATGTAAATTTATATGGTGCCAATGCTAATCCATTTTCTAGCAATGTTAGCAAATTTTATATCAAAGGCAGTCAACTATATCCCCTTCTCTCTCTCTCTCTCTCTCTCTCTCTCTCTCTCTCTTTTTTTGTTTCAGCCTATGAATTTATTATCAAAAGCCTTTTTCAAGGGTTATACATATTTATTTAAATTAACAAATGACGTGTTGACTTTTTGCTCTCAAAAACTATAAATCCTGACAATGTAAATTATGACACTAAATCCCAATACCACCAATATACCATCGCCATCGCGCCACTAACAACATTGGTACTTTAATGACAATGCTGCCACTGTTGAAAGGCAACCAGAGGAGAACTGTAAACAGTTGCAACAGCAAAGTCATATAGTTGCAGAGAAACCAAAGCCAACTACACTGTCAACCCATCAGCCATTGTAGCAGGGCATAGTGGAACAAATTGGTGTGAAATGCTTGTCAAATAATAAATTGGAATAATAAAAGAGAATAATTTTTATGACATCTTTTAAAAATCAGTATTGGATCCCTATGGAATACACGAAGTTGGTATATAGATATAATTTCGACGAATGCGAACGTCACTGTTTGAGAAGCTGTTACTAGACATACCGATTGACTCGACGCTATACTGCGACGTTGCGCTATTGACAACATCGAGGGGGCCGGCAATAAAAGAAAAATGCAGATGACTGGAGGCGATATGCGAACCCAGGATCTCCCGCATTATAGTCACATGTTCTACCCATCATGCCACGACCGGTCCCTAGGGAATATAGTCATTTTTATAAGAAGTACCAAAAAGGTTGAGACATAGTGGATCACTAAAACTGGGATTCTTCGAGAGAAAAGTACTCCGATAAATATTAGGACAATCATCCTTAACGGCGAGACCGTTATGAGATGTGTAACGACATCGATGTAGCCAAGCGCGTCAAAATAGACTGACTGAATGCCCTGGCTGGGAAAAGTAGCACGAATATATGTAAATTCTGCAACCGAAAAGGTCATCGGGCAATTGATGGATAAATATATGGATATAAATATATATAAATATATTGTTGAACTTTAACAAAAAAAACTTTATATATCGTTGGAAGTCTCTTCTTTTCACATGCGCTGAGAAACTTAAAATCGGTTCATATTTATCCGCATTACTGGCTTATAAGTGCGTAAAAGTACGAAAAACAAGTTTTTTATCCGTAACTTAACATTTTGGCGGTTTTTGGAAATTTGAAAAACAGATTCTTGTAATGCTCAGCAGCACCTACCAGAAGAATAGTATAACTTCCCTGGTATTGTTTTTTTGTCGCTCTGTGTTATCCATAGAATAATGCGTGTGTCCGCAACGCACTTTTATATTAAAGTAGCATAAAAGGTAAAAGTATTTCAAATGTGAAGTAAGTTGCTCATTAAACCCCCACATGTCTTCTTAATTTTACAAAAAAAAAGAATATACTGGTCACAAAAGAAATTTCGCTACATTTCACAAATTGTTGTAGACACTTCACGTTGCTGTGGAAATTTGTGTGTGTCCGTAACGCACTTTGTGTTAGTCATAATTTTGAATACAACATTTTAAGTGAAGTTTCATTAAAAGAACATTATAGTACTGTCCAAAATCTAAATTTTTTAATATGGACATAATCTTCAAAATATTTTAACTTTTCGAGAAAACTACAAAATAAGAAAAAAAAAGTGTGTCCGCAACGCTAGGAAATACCCATATAGTATTTCTGGCAAATAAGAAGAAGTTCCAGGTACAGAAATATAGCATTTATTTGTTTTGTGTGGAAATCACAATCTCAAATCCAAAACCAAAAAGTACTTTTAATGTACCAATAAGTATTTTTATTGTAACTAAAAGGTACTATAGGTGTTCAAAAAAATGATTTCACTTTTATTACTACAAAAAAAGTACTTTTACTGCACCAAAAAGTACTTTTAAATAATCAAATTAATCTATTGCTTGAAAAAGTACTTTTATTTTATTAAAAGTACATTAATTGTACTAAAAAGTACTTTTATTGTACCAAAAAGTACTTTTATTATATCTAAAAGTACTTTTACCGAACAAAAATATAAAAATTAAAATAATTTTTGTACCTGTATTTTGTATTATTTTTTTTTGCATTTTAACTCTACCAAAAAGTACTTTAAAGGTGTCAAAAAGTACTTTTATTCTACCAAAACATCTGTTAATTTTACCAAAGAGTAATTTTAATTCACCAAAAAGTGTTTTTATGGTATCTAAAACATACACTAGTTCTTAAAAAAAGGAATTTTAATTCACCAAAAAGTACTTTTATTTCACTAAAAGGTACTTTGAAATTGTCAAATAGTATTTTTATTAACGCTTTAATTCTACCAAAAGGAAATGTTATTGTAACAGAAAGTACTTTTATTCTACCAAAAAGTACTTTTCTTGTACTAATACGTACTAATAATAATTACTTTAATTGTATTGAAAAGGTACTTTTATAGTATCAAAGAGTATTTTTATTGCACCAAAAAGCACATTAGTTGTACCTAAAAGTACTATTATTCTCCGAAAATGTACTTCCACTGTACCGAAATGTACTTTAAATGTACCAAAGTACTTTTAATGTACCAAAAAGTACATTTATTGTACCAGAAAGTAATCTTATTGTACCGTAAATTACTACGAAAAAGTACTTTTAATTTATCAAAAAGTACTTTTATTTCACCAAAAAGCACTTTGAATTTATCAAATAGTATTTCTATTACAAATAAAAGTATTTTTATTGTATCAGAAAGTAGTTATATTGTACCACAAAGTACTTTTAATGTACTTCAAAGTACTTTTAATGTACAACAAATTTTAATGTACCAAAAAATTTACTACAAAGTACTGTGAAAGTACCTAATAGTACTGTGAAAGTACCAAAAAGTACTTTTATTGTACCAAAGAGATACTTTTATAGTACTACAAGTTACTTTAAATGTAACAAATTTACCTTAAAGTAATTTTATTGGGTCTAATAGTACTTTTACTATACCAAAAAGTACTTTTATCATATCAAGAAGTACTTTTATTGCACCAAAAAGGAATTTTATTGCACCAAAAAACTTTTTTATTGTTCCAAATCTCTTTAAATTTATTATTGGACATTTTATTGTCCCATAAAGTACCTATTGTACCAAAACGTAATTTTATTTTACCAACAAGTACATATATTGTACTAAAAAGTACTTCACTGTATCAAAAAGTACTTAAATTGTATTCAAAGATTGTTTTACTAAATCAGTACACTTATTCTACCAAAAAGTACTTTTGTTGTACCGTAAAGTACTTATATTGTGTCTAAAAATACTTTTATTTTACCAAAAAATAGTTTTATTACATCAAAAAGTACTTTAACTATATCAAAACGTACTTTTATTATATCAAAAAGTACTTTTATTATATCAAAAAGTACTTTTATTGTACCAAAAAATATTTTTGTTGTACCAAAACCCCTTTTTATGTATTAAAATGTACAGTTTTTGGAACTTTTATTGTCCCATAGCGTACTTATTATACCAACAAGCAACAAGTACATTATTGTACAAAAATTACTTCTCTGTATCAATAAGAACTTTAATTGTATTCAAAGATTGCTTTACTATACACGTACTTTTATTGTACCAAAAAGTACTTTTGTTGTACCAAAAAGTGCTTTTATTGTATCAAAAAGTACTTTTATTATACCAAAAAGTATTTTTTTGTACCAAAAAGTACTTTTTTTGTACCAAAAGACATTTTTGTTTTATTAAAAACTCTTTTTAGTGTATTAACAATTACAGTTATTGGATAATTTTATTGTACCAACAAGTACCTTTTGCGGCAAAAAGTATTTAAACAGTATATTTGCTTATTTCAATAGTACTGCGGTGAAAAGGAAAAAGTGCTTAATCCTAGAAGGGTAATCTTCGTCGATTCGATGAACACTGTTGCTTATTTTTCAAATTTCTCTCTCATTTTTTTCAATATGCTATTGTTTTTTTGCAATAGCCACCACTATGCGGGACCGGCCGTGGCATAGTGGTTAGAACACGCGACTACCATGCGGGAGATCGCAGGTTCAAACCTGGCTCCAGTCATCTTAAAAAAAAAATTTTGTTTTTTCATTGTCGGCTCCCCTCGAATGTTGTTGACAGCAACTTCGCAGTATTAAGCGTTGATTCAATAGGCGTGTCTAGTAAGAGCTTCTCAAACAGTGACGTTCGCATTCGTCGATAGACAAGTAGGTGCCGTTAGTTGTGAATCTAAAAATAGAAAGCGTGTTAATTCACAACAACGCGAGAAGCTATCCCATACCTCATTATGGGGTGCAAAGGGAAATTAATTTTTTTTTTTAAGTTAGTTTGTGATGTTTTTATTAGGCTATGCTAGCGTATGACAGCATTACTCGCGTCGTCGAAACGACGAAGGTTACCTTTTGTGTGACTTTTTGCACTTGCAAAAAAGTCACCAAATCAAAAAATATTTTGATTTTTTGAATAAAAATATTTAAAATGTCGGAATTACCAGATGATTTAATTGAAAATTGTGAAAATTATCCTAAAGACTCCAATGGCGACTCAATGATCAAAGAGCAAATTGAAAAATATGTCGAGGAAGATGTATTTTTGTTTGAGAAGGAATACGACTGCGATGACGATATTATACCAGATTCTGGTGATGAAAATAATCGTGAGCCACAAAATTTGTTCCGAAATTACTAATAATGTGTGAAAAAAACATTTCGTGGGAAACAAAATACAACTTTTGGTCAACTAAAAATAAAATGATTTAAGGCGAGGAATAAATATATTGTATCAAAGGTGAGGATCGACTCGTGAAGCAATTGGTCGAACTAACCCCTTATCGTGCTTCTTACAATCGAATGCGATGACATTTCGGACGAAATCGTATATTAGAAGAATATTGAAATTAAGAATCCCGTTTAACGACACGAGTTTTTAAACAAATAAATTCGGGCATATCTGAGCCTCTTTGATCAACTATAGAAGAAAAAATACTGAAAATAACTGTATTTATTAAATTGTCAAATGTTGGGAACGAAAAAGAAGAGAAAAAAATGCTGAGTTTGTAAATATTGTTTTTGCGGAAAAAGAAAAATGCAAAAGATTTTTTGTTATACCTGTATGTGGGAAGCACAAATTCTAACTTGTGTCTACTATATAAAGAAATAATTTTTCAATTTTTTTTTGTTTTAATTGATACAATTAAGTGTATTGTAAATTCTTTTGCAGAAGTTGAGAAGCCATGACTATTTTATTTTATACTAAAGAACTCTTTAAATACTAGTATCTATTTGAGACCAAAAAAATGGGCTGAAAAGAGACATGCTCGAAAATAAACCAAATAGCTTAAAAAATATGTAGTTTTTTTGTTTTCTTCTTCGCTAGGGTCTATAATTGATTAAAAGTGATGTTTCGGATTGGTACACTAGATTTTTTGCTAAGAATTTCCAAGTTAAATAGGACTTTGTCGATTCGACGAAGAATATCCTTAGTGTGTGTAAAATATGATTACCCTTCTAGGGTTAAGTCGACTTAAGTAAAAATTTTATTATATATTTTTGACCATAGCTCTTTAAATTAAATAATTTCTGAATAAGAATGTGCAACAATGTGTTACTTAATTAGCAATGATTCGATGGATGGCTTTCACTTATACTAGAATCACTATAAGTTTTTAAACATCAGATGTAAGCAGTTTTTTTCTTTTCACCACAGGAACAGGAATATGGCCGAATCGGTTCAAAGTAATTCTAAATAGAACGAAAAAAGGTTGCGCTAAACTACAAATGTTTTTTTTCTGTTTTTAACTTCAAACGATTTTAAAAGATGAAAAAGAGACACAAAATCTTAAATAAAACACATTTTGTCACGTAATAAATGAAAATTAAAAGTTACTAAAAATTAGCTTGCATTGTCACCAATTTAAGAGAACATCTTTGTATCGAATTTATAGCAGATTTTAGCATTACTACTTACTTACTTTATTTCCCTTTGCACCCCATGAATGAGGTATGGGATAGCTTCTCGCGTTGTTGTGAATTAACACGCTTTCTATTTTTAGATTCACAACTAACGGCACCTACTTGTTTATCGACGAATGCGAACGTCACTGTTTGAGAAGCTCTTACTAGACACGACGATTGAATCGACGCTTAGTACTGCGAAGTTGCTGTCAACAACATTCGAGGGGAGCCGACAATGAAAGAAAATTTTTTTTATTTTTTTCTTTTAAGATGACTGGAGCCAGGTTTGAACCTGCGATCTCCCGCATGGTAGTCACGTGTTCTAACCACTATGCCACGGCCGGTCAAAATTTTAGCATTACTTCATATTTAATTGAGAGGTTTGCCAAAATTATCTACTTTCTTTCTAAGACAAGCCAATGTATTGAACCCAAAGGAGATTTTCATCTGGATCAGTAATTCTGCCTATCCTACTACTTCTAGTAAAGCTCTTTTTTGCTGGTATTGTCCAAATAAAAAATATTTCGAATATACAAAAATATATTGAAATTGTCCAAAATAAACCTAAGGAACAGTATAAAGATTTGCTAATTTTCAACATTGAAAACTTTGGACATTAATGAATATCAAATTGACATTATTTGTATTTATACATATAACAATCTAGCTGTTATTACAAAAATGTCAATATTTATATTTTAGTGGTCTCAAAATATAACAGCCTTAATGCAATTATTACAAATTTGTGTGTGTATCAAATGTCATACTCGAGTACAACGTTAGAAATTGTATTTTAGGAAAGTTAAGCAAAAAAAAAAGATCACTTTTAAACTGATCTCCTGAAAATATTTCTAAAAGACCTAGGCTTTTATGACTTTTGACCACAGATATAAGAAATGACTTGTTAAACATAAACATTTTTTTTAACTAAATGCTCTCAATTATGTCCTACAGTGCAGCCCCCCAAATCGTTCTAGTTAAAACTACAAAGTAAAGCATAGAGCGCTGAAGGGGAGGCCTTTTGATTGAGACAGGATTAAATTGTTTGCATTGAACCCTCCCTTCTCCTCCGTCCCCAATCTTTCTCGCTTTCTAACTGGCCAACCAACACCACATCGCGCCACTTCCCCTAACACTGCAGTGGCGTTGTTGCGGCCACCTCGTTTCGGATTTTGGGGTTCAATGGAAAACATAATGATTTCGTTGTTTTTCCAAACCGATCCAACGAGAACAAAAGCAGCGATGAAAGCAATTATGTTGTCATAGTTTTTGCCCATTATAGCTTTTGATAGTTTTCATTGTTGTTGGGTGATGGCGATGGTGATGATGGGGATGGTAATGGTGTTCCTTTCTACTCTTCTCTTTTTGCTGTATTTGGAGCAACAACATAAATTTCAGTAGGAAAAAAACAAATTTACAAGAAAAAAAAAACTACGAGAGGAAGAGAGAACGGATGAAAAATGCATAATATACAATGACCACCAATAAACAAAAGCTAAAGAATTTAGTTCATATGTGTGTGTATGCAATAGTATGGTGAAGGACACCCAATGAAGAATTTTAGAAGTGATAGAATGTTTATGTGAGTGGGATGAATTGTAACAAAGTGTAAATATAAGAGTGTTGGAGACTCATCAATATGTCTACATTTTTTTGTAAACTTTTCTGAGTTGACATTTATGCATTTAGGTTGGTTTCTAAATGATACTCGTATATTTGTGGTTATTTTTTTTATAATATTTTATAACTTAACTGTAAAGTTTATACATAACTTCGATACTTGTACTTAAACAAATTTTGTCTTAAAGAATTTTTAAATTAAATTTTATAAATTGAAAAAAAAAGTAGATGGTAACAACTAGCATTCATTTGGTATTGGATTCATAAAAAAATTTAAACTTTACAATTTTACCTTTACTTTAAGCTTTCTGGTTAAATTTTATTTATTGTACTTTTTAATGAATTGAAATTGTATTTGAACTTCTTGCCACAATAAAAGTACTTTTTGACGTAATAGAGGTATTTCATGTTATAATAGTACATTTTTGTACAATAAAACTACGTTTTGTAGGTACTTTTAGACACAATATTACTAAGTAGTTTATAGTAGTACATATATTGTACCTTTCCAGTGCAATAAAATTACTTTTTGGTACAATATAAGTACGTTTAGATATTATAAAAGTACTTCGTGATAGATAACACAAGGGAACAAAATTGAACTTTTTGAGTGTTGTTTGGAATTCGATAGCTGTTTTTTACTAATTTGGGGTCGCTGATTTCAAATCTAATCTCCATTTTTCTCCATCAGCTCGAATTTTTAAGTTACAGGTACTAATCGTATTTTCGACTTTTTTCCAAAAAATTATAGTTCAAAAAATCATAATTTTATTTTTCATAAGCCGGATTTTAAAATTTTATTTTTTTATTAAAGATATCCTTGTTACCTTTGAAAAAAATCAAATTTTTTAATATTACAAAAAAAAATGACTGAGTAACGGCTGTTTTATTCAAACAAAAAAAAAAAAAATTACACAAAAAATTACACATTTTAATTTTCTTCACGCTGAAAGTTAATCGGTTGGGGCCAAATTGTTATTTTTATTAGCTTTATTGAATATCATATTAAGATAGCTTTCTAAAACATGTATGTACATAATAATCGATTGAAAATTGAATGAGTTATGCTAAATTCGGTGATAACAGATTTTTTGTTTTTACCCAAAAAAAATTAAAATTTTGTATTTTTTAAAATCCTGACAAATTTGCAAATTTATTTATAGTTTAATTTTTAGTTTTGCCTCCTATTACAATATTAATTAACAGACCAAATTTAATTAATCGGCAGGTTTCAATTTGGAAGTTAAGGAAGAAATATTAATTTTCCAAAAATAGGTAATTTTGTATGGGAGGTACCAGAAGGGGTGATCCGATATAGTGCAAATTCATTCCTGATTTATATATTCATAACCGTAAAACTTCCGCATAGTTTGACTGAATTCAGTGTACTTACAAAAAAGATATGTATGTAAGACTATTGGGGTGAGTTCGGTCATTTGTATGGGAGGTACCAGAAGGGGTATGGCAACGCTTTCGGTTTTTCTAGGGTTTGTCTACTTTTGCAAGATAAATAAACTGACCAAATTTCAATATCCTCCGGTAGTCTGTTTGGCAGCTATCGAAGATATATTAATTATCCAAAAATAGGTAATTTTGTATGGGAGGTACCAGAAGGGGTGGGGCTATTCCGCCCATTTACAATCCCATAAGTTCGTTTCGAAAAATATTAATACTGATAAATTTTCATAACGATCCGTTAAGGTTTGCTCGAGTTACACTTTCACAAACATATTAATAAATGTTATTTTTGTATGGAAATCGTGATTTTTGTAAATTTAGTTATCTCAGTAAATTGTTGACAAAATCAAAAGTTGTGCAGATATTTTAATGAAATAAAGCTCATTTGATTCACACTATATTAAACTAAATGTTTTAAGACAAACACTGTGATTTTTGTTGCAATAATTTTTGTTATGAATTTTTAAAAAACAAAAATTTTTTTTTTTTTGTAAATTTTTTGTTTTATTTTTTAAAACAACAACGATATCTCTGAAACTACTAAGCCAAATTAAAAACAATGTAGGCACGTATTAAAGATAATTTTGTTGACGAGTTTAAGTTTTTTTTTTTAATTGAATATGGTGAACCGTTTTCAAGTTATTTAAATATTTGTAGTGGAAGTGCCTTAGTTATGGACATAACGGTATATCGCGAAAAGTCGAGCTGATACAAAAAAACCAAGTGCAGATTTGGATTCAGCGTCCCAAATTACCTTTAAAACAATATTCAGTTCTTAAACAACAAATACCTTGTTCCCTTGTGTAATTGGTACAAAAGAAGCACGTTTTGGTACATTAAAAGTGATTTTTGGGACAACAAACGTACTTTTATTGTACCATAAAAGTACATTTAAGTATAAAAAAGTACTTTTAGGTACAATAAATGTACTATTTGGAACAATTAGAGTACGTTTTGGTACAATTAAAGTACATTTTGGAACAATAAAAGTACCATTAAGTACGATAAAAGTACTGTTTGGTACAATTAGTTACGTTTTGGTAGAACAAAAGTTCCACTTGATACATTAAAAGTACTTTTTGGTACAATAAATGTACTTGTTGGTACAATAACATTACTTTTTGGTACATTGAAAGTACTACTTGGTACATTAAAAGTACCTTTTACCTTACAATAAAAACACGTTTAGGTACAGTAAAAGTACTTGTATTGATAATAAAAGTACTTTATTACAAATGCAAAGTAATTTTTGGTACATTAAAACTACTATTTGGTACTATAATAGCACAAAAGTACGTTTTGGTACAATAAAAGTACTTTTTGGTACATTAAAAGTACTTTTTGGTCAATATACCAAATACTGATAATTAATACACAAATTGATAGAATTAAAGTACTTTTATTGATAATACTATAAAATAACTTTTTTGAGCAACTAAAGTACTATTTAGGTACAATAAAAGCTTTTTTTTTTTTGGTACATTTAAAGTACTATTTGATAGAATAGAAGTACTTTTTGGTACAATTTAAATGTTCTTGATTGATAACTAAAGTACTATTTAAAAAAATTAAAAGTACTTTTTAGTACAATAAAAAAAGGAAAGTAAGGAAAAATAACTTTGTAGCACAGCACGTACAATAAAAGTACTTTTTGGTACAAAAAATTTATATTTTGGTACAATTAAAATACTTTTAAGTACAATAAAAGTACCTTTAAGCACAACAAAAGTACTGTTTGATACATTGAAAGTACATATTGGAACAAAAAACCTTTTGATACAAAATTGTACTTTTTGGTAAAAAAATGTAATGAAAGTACTATTTCTAGACTTAAAGTTCTTTTTGGCACAGTTAAAATACTTGTAGGTACAACAATATATTTTAAGGGACAGTAAATGTACATTTTAGTACAATAAAAGTACTTTTTGGTACGATAATACAAAACTATTTGGAACAATTTTTGTACTTTATGGGTACAAAAATTTATATTTTTGTGCGGTAAAAGTACTTTTAGATCAATAATAGTACTTTTGGTAAAATAAAAGTACTTCGTTATTAATAATAAAAAAAGGACTATTTGATAAATTTAAAGTACTTTTTGAAGCAATAAAAGTACTTTTATTGATAATAAAAGTACTATTTGATAATTTCAAAGTACTTTCGAGCAGTAAAAGTACTTTTTGGTACTAAGAAAAGTAAAATAACATTTTGGAACAGCTAAAGTACCTTTTAGGTATAATAAAAGATCTTTTTGGTACATTTGAAGTACTATTTGATAATTTCAATTGTACTTTTTAGTACAATTAAATTACTTTTAGATGCAATAAAAATTACTTTTTAATACAAATAAAGTACTTTTAGGGACAATTAAAGCACTTTTTAATACAATTAAAGTACTATGTGACAAATTTAAAGTACTTTTTGGTACAATAAAATAACTTTATGATAAATTAAAAGTACGTTTTGGTAGTAATTAAGGATAAATAACATTTTAGGACAACTAAAGTACATTAAAGGTAGTAGTTACAATAAAAGTTCTTTTTAATACATTGAAAGTACTTTTTGGTACAATTAAAACACTTTTAGGTACAATAAAAGTACCTTTAAGCTCAACAAAAGTTGCAGTAGGTACAATAAAATTACATATTGGTCCAAAAAAAAAAAATACCTTTTGGTACAACAATTTACTTGTTAGTACAATTACATTACTTTAAGGAGCAATAAAAGTACTATTTCTACGCTGAAAGTACTTTTTGGTACAATTAAAATACTTGTAGATACAAAAAAAATATTTTAAGGGACAATAAATGTACTAAAAATAAAATAAAATAAAATAAAATAAAATAAAATAAAATAAAATAAAATAAAATAAAATAAAATAAAATAAAATAAAATAAAATAAAATAAAATAAAATAAAATAAAATAAAATAAAATAAAATAAAATAAAATAAAATAAAATAAAATAAAATAAAATAAAATAAAATAAAATAAAATAAAATAAAATAAAATAAAATAAAATAAAATAAAATAAAATAAAATAAAATAAAATAAAATAAAATAAAATAAAATAAAATAAAATAAAATAAAATAAAATAAAATAAAATAAAATAAAATAAAATAAAATAAAATAAAATAAAATAAAATAAAATAAAATAAAAGCAAAATTAAAAAGTACGTTTCAGAAGTAATTAAGGAAAAATAACTTTGTAGCACAGCACGTACAATAAAAGTACTTTTTGGTACAAAAAATTTATATTTTGGTACAATTAAAATACTTTTAAGTACAATAAAAGTACCTTTAAGCACAACAAAAGTACTGTTTTATACATTGAAAGTACATATTGGAACAAAAAACCTTTTGATACAAAATTGTACTTTTTGGTACAAAAATGTAATGAAAGTACTATTTCTAGACTTAAAGTTCTTTTTGGCACAGTTAAAATACTTGTAGGTACAACAATATATTTTAAGGGACAGTAAATGTACATTTTAGTACAATAAAAGTACTTTTTGGTACGATAATACAAAACCTTTTGGAACAATTTTTGTACTTTATGGGTACAAAAATTTATATTTTTGTGCGGTAAAAGTACTTTTAGATCAATATAGTACTTTTGGTAAAATAAAAGTACTTCGTTATTAATAATAAAAAAAGGACTATTTGATAAATTCAAAGTACTTTTTGAAGCAATAAAAGTACTTTTATTGATAATAAAAGTACTATTTGATAATTTCAAAGTACTTTCGAGCAGTAAAAGTACTTTTTGGTACTAAGAAAAGTAAAATAACATTTTGGAACAGCTAAAGTACCTTTTAGGTATAATAAAAGATCTTTTTGGTACATTTGAAGTACTATTTGATAATTTCAATTGTACTTTTTAGTACTACTACTTTTAGATGCAATAAAAATTACTTTTTAATACAAATAAAGTACTTTTAGGGACAATTAAAGCACTTTTTAATACAATTAAAGTACTATGTGACAAATTTAAAGTACTTTTTGGTACAATAAAATAACTTTATGATAAATTAATAGTACGTTTTGGTAGTAATTAAGGATAAATAACATGTTAGGACAACTAAAGTACCTTAAAGGTAGTAGTTACAATAAAAGTTCTTTTTAATACATTGAAAGTACTTTTTGGTACAATTAAAACACTTTTAGGTACAATAAAAGTACCTTTAAGCTCAACAAAAGTTGCAGTAGGTACAATAAAAGAACATATTGGTCCAAAAAAATACTTTTTGGTACAACAATTTACTTGTTAGTACAATTAAAGTACTTTAAGGTGCAATAAAAGTACTATTTCTACGCTGAAAGTACTTTTTGGTACAATTAAAATACTTGTAGTTACAAAAAAATAAAAGTACTTTTTGGTTCAATAAAAGTACCAAACATTTTAAAACAATTATTGTACTTTACGGGTAGAAAAATGTATATTTTTGTGCGGTAAAAGTACTTTTAGATCAATAATAGTACTTTTTGTACAATAAAAGTACTTCTTTATTGATAATAAAAGTACTATTTGATAAATTTAAAGTACTTTCTGGAGCAATTAAAGTACTATTTGATAAATTCCAAGAACTTTCTGAAGCAATAAAAGTACTTTTTGGTACTTATAAAAGTAAAATAACTTTTTGGAACAGCTAAGGTACCTTTTAGGTATAATAAAAGTTTTTTTGGTACATTTGGTTAGTACAATTAAAGTACTTTAAGGTGCAATAAAAGTACTATTTCTACGCTGAAAGTACTTTTTGGTACAATTAAAATACTTGTAGTTACAAAAAAATATTTTAAGGGACAATAAATGTGCTAAAAATAAAATACAATAAAAGTAATTTTTGGTTCAATAAAAGTACCAAACATTTTAAAACAATTATTGTACTTTACGGGTAGAAAAATGTATATTTTTGTGCGGTAAAAGTACTTTTAGATCAATAATAGTACTTTTTGTACAATAAAAGTACTTCTTTTTTGATAATAAAAGTACTATTTGATAAATTTAAAGTACTTTCTGGAGCAATAAAAGTACTATTTGATAAATTCAAAGTACTTTCTGAAGCAATAAAAGTACTTTTTGGTACTTATAAAAGTAAAATAACTTTTTGGAACAGCTAAGGTACCTTTTAGGTATAATAAAAGTTTTTTTTGGTACATTTAAAGTACTATTTGGTAGAACAATTGCACTTTTTGGTACAATTAAATTACTTTTAGCTGCAATAAAAGTACTTTTTGCTACAATAATACTACTTTCTAATACAATTAAAGTTCTTTTAGGGATAATTAAAGTACTATTTGATAAATTCAATGTACTTTTTGCTACAATAAAATAACTTTTTGATAAGTTAAAAGTACGTTTTGGTAGTAACTAAGGGAAAATAATATTTAAGAACAACTAAAGTACCTTAAAAGTATGTACAATAAAAGTGCTTTTTGGTACATAGAAAGTACTTTTTGGTTCAAAAAATTTATATTTTGGTACAATTAAAACACTTTTAGGTACAATAAAAGTACTTAAAAGCACAACAAAACTTGCAGTAAAAGTACTGTTTGATACATTGAAAGTACATACTTTCTTACTTAGCTGGTACTTCAATGCAATCCCAGTGGATTATATACCGCACGTACAAAAATATTATAAGCGTCTCGATCTTCTGCGCTTCTTCTCCAGTTAGTCACACCGAGTTCTGTAAGGTTCTCAGTAACCTGGTCTTTCCAACGGAGTTTTGGTCGCCCTCTTCTGCGCCGTTCATCGAGTTCATTGTCGAAGACTTTTCGAGCTGGAGCATTTTCGTCCATGCGTACAACATGACCAACGCAACCGTTGCACCTTAATGCGTCTGACCACGTCAATGTCAGTATACAGCTCATGATTCATACGACGCCGATACTCTCCGTTAACGATGATGGGCCCATATATTTTACGGAGTATTTTTCTCTCGAATACCGCCAGAACCAATTCATCCGCTTGTGTCATAACACAGGATTCTGAGCCATACATTAAGACAGGTAGAACCAGTATCTGGTATAGCTGGAGTTGTGTTCGTCGAGAGAGGGCTCTGTCATTGAATCGCTTGCTTAGTCCGTAGTAGCATTTATTTGCAAGCAGGATTCTTCTCCGGATTTCTAGGCTGACATTATTTGCTTTGTTGATGGCGGAGCCTAGGTAGACAAAATTATCTACCACCTCGAAATTATAGTTATCAACGTTCATGCTGTTTCCCAAACGAGTAGATTCTTTGTTCGTTGAAACTAATAACTTCGTTTTGTCCTCGTTTACCGTTAGACCCATTTTCGCTGATTCCTTCTGTATACCTGAAAAGGCTGCAGTCACATCCCGCAGTTTTCGACCGATGATGTCTACGTCATCAGCGTACGCGAGTAGCATGTGGCTTTTGTTGAATATAGTGCCACTCGTGTTATCTGTAGCTTTTCTCATTATCACCTCCATCACAATGTTGAAGAGATCGCACGATAGGCCGTCGCCTTGTTTTAGGCCTCGTCTGGTATAGAATGGCTCCGTAAGGTCCTTGCCAATCTTCACTGAAGACTTCGTGTCAGTCAGCGTCATTCCGCAGAGACGTATCAGCTTCGCTGGAATACCAAACTCAGCCTTGGCTTCGAGTAATTTCTGCCGTATCGGGCTGTCGAAGGCAGCTTTATAGTTGACAAAAACGTGTCGATCTGTTTCTCTTGGGTCTTTTCCAGGATTTGCCGAAGTGTGAAAATCTGGTCAGTTCTTGATTTTCCAGGTCTAAAGCCACACTAATAAGGCCCGATCAGGTTGGATAACACTGGCTTTAGTCTTTTGGAAGAATTATAGAACTTTTTATGTTTTTGTGCGGTAAAAGTACTTTTAGATACTTTTTGGTACAAGTAATGTAATTTTTGGGACAAACCAAAAACTTTTGGCACAAAACATTTTATTTTGGTACAATAAAAGTATGTACTTCTTGGTACAAAGTACTTTTGGGTACATTGAAAGAATTTTTCAAACTTATAGGGTTTTAGATAACTTTTATAATGACCTATGAAAAGTTATTTAAAAGAACATTTCGGAAAGTCCTTCATCATCTTTTGCTACTTTAAAAGTGATTCTTTGAGTTAATCGACTTTTCTTTCGTTTTTAACTGAGTATCTCCCAAATGTTTCGCTGGTCTATCGCACTGTAATATTGGACGTTGACATTTACTTCAAGGGGGTTCTTAACATTCTTATTTTCAATTCTCTTTTTCGTTAGAATGAACGATTTAAATCACAACGTTTGACAGCTTCCACAACAGAAACAACAACAAGCACGTAGTAAACTAAGCTATGAAAAAAAAAACAACACAACTGCCATAAATTTATCATCTTTGTCATAATTTTTTGCAGTTGTCGTCAGTTATAATTAAAAAAAAAAAAAAAACAAACTGGAGAAATGTAAAAAACAATATAGTAAAAAAAAATAACAAACGACAACACCAAAACCCCGTTACTCTCGATTTAGTTTTAATCAACCCAACTATAATTTGTGAGCAAATCTGGATTATGATAATAGAGATGTACACATGGACTACATGGATGATGACGATGATGTTGATAAAAGTGTGACCGCATTGAACAAAAAAGAGGAAAAGTGATTTTTAACAATACAACAACAACAAAAAAGCAAACATAAAAATTAGAAATGAAAATGAAATGAAATGTTATGAAGCACATTTTCTTTGGATGCACAAAAGAAAAGGAAAATAAAAACTAGTTTTTAAATCTTTTTGAAATATTAAATGCAACGATGAAACAAAAAAAAAACTAAAACATAAAACCGGGTATTATGTCCATTGTCGTTGTCTTTTTCTTTTACATGCTGTGATCAGTGACTGAAGACGTGCCCCAGCCAACCACCAACCACGAACCACGTTCATTGGTGGTTGGCCATGTTGTCACTTTGGCTTTGTGTGAAAGTGAAACTTTTTTCCATTGTTCAAAGCCAATGGGTTGTGGTAGTTGATGGTGCTTCCCGACCAGCCATCCATCCATCTGAATGCATAACATCATCTCTGGCCACCACCACCACCATCCATGCCAAGCCAAGTTGTGGGCCAAGTTTACTCGCAATCACATTCGTTTGCGTTTGTGGTTAACGTTTAGAAATGCGTAACTATTTCTTGCGCATAGAAAGCTTACACTTACATACGGGGGGGAGGGGAGGTGGGTCTTATGAAACTTTAATCGAAGCTTTGCTATAGTGGGTCTACAACAGTCTATAGCCGTAGTTAGTAAGTGGCCTCTTAGTAATTGCAGTTGTAATTCTTCATTTCTTAACTTCTTCATATTGGACAATTCATCGTTGGGGCTCTTTAATTTCTGTGTAAATCGTTTGTGGTCGTCGTTTTGTAATGGAAGCCGGTTTCATCTGTCGATGTCTCCCAGCACATACTTGTTTTCAAATGATTTCTATGCGACATTCGGTGACAGTGTCATCAAAGTCTGCTGTTGGCGCTGGTAGTCGACATAGTCATTACTATTACTATTACTATTTGTAATTGTTGTCATCGAAGCACAGTGGATTGTTAGAGTTTTATACAGAGGAAAAGAAATTGTGAAAGGTCCAGAATATATCTGTCCAATAGTGCATACTTTTTATCATTTCACATGTTTTGGAAAATATCTATTCACTTTAAATAATAAATAAATAATGATAAATATTATGAATTATATGTAAAAAGTTCAACAAATCCTTATTTGATAATTTTAATTTATTTGTATTTTATAGAACATCGGCACTTTTAAATGTTAAAAAGAGGACGTGGCAAAACATTTTTAGACCTAGAGAGATAATTATTGATACAATGAAAGTACTTGGAAACACAAATAAGAATATGCAAACGGAATTTTTATTTTTGGTTAAATGGCGGAGTGGGCGTGTTCAAACCGAATTTAAGACCAACAAGGATAAAATTTGGTTTTCAGATAGTAATCGGCAGTAAAGGATTAAATCTGCAGACAAAATTTTCATTTTCGGTCAGTGGGCGGAGGAGGCGTAGCAAAACTATATTTTATCTATAGAGCTATAAAATTTGGTACACAGATAGTAATCGGTAGTTTAGGTTCAAATCCGCACACATTTATATTTTTGATCAGTGGACGAATGGGGCGTGGCAAAAGTTATATTTAGGCCCAGAGAGATGCAAATTTTATACACAGGTAACACAAGGTACTAAAATTATGAATATTAGAGTGGGCCAATTTGTTTAGAGTTAAAAAAAAATGCGCCAAGCGGTTATCAAAATCGTATTCTACGATGAATTCTAAGAAAATTTGGTTGGCAAGAGACTGCGACACCTAGTCTTAAGGTTCAACCCGGTGCGTGAACGTATAGCCACCATAAGAGACAAAACTAAGTTTTTCCACATAACACTTATATGTGCCCATGCTCCGACAGAAGAGAAAAGCGATGAGGACAAAGACGAGTTCTACGAGAGCCTAGAAAATGTATATGACCGTAGCCCCAGCCATGACATCAAAATTGTACTAGGCGATTTTAATGCTAAAATAGGCAGGGAAACTGCATTTAAGCCTACAATCGGAAAATTCAGTCTGCACACCGAAACGTCGAACAATGCGGCAAGAAATATGGTAGTTAGCAGCACTAGATCATTTGACGAGGAATCAGATAGATCACGTGGTAGTCGATGGAGGGCACGCAACGAGTGTTCTGGACGTACGAGTGATCAGGGGAGCGAACATTGACTCCGATCACTTTCTTACCGCAGTTAAGGTACGCAATAGGCTAAGCATGGCGAAAAATGTACGTAACCAGGCACAACGAAAGCTGGACATCGGTAAACTGCGAACCACAGAGGTAGCGGACGCCTACTCCAACCACCTAACTCAACTGCTGCGGAATGCTCCAACCCCTGATAATATAACCTCGCTGTGGCAATATATAGCCGACTCCATAGAACGGACTGCGAGAAGCGTACTTGGGTACTCAAAGCCGTCTCAAGAAGATGCCTGGTACGATGATGAATGTCGCAATGCCACGAGAGAGACGGATGCTGCATACAGGGCAAAACTGAAGCCAATGGCAACGCGAGCTGTTCGTGAACGGCACAGGGAGAAGAGACGACAGGCAACTCGTCTTTTTAGAAGAAAAAAGAAGGAGCTGAAGAAGAGGCAGGATGAGTGCACAGAGTTGCTCCGAAGTAGAGGGGAAGCCCGAAAATTCTACAAGAGAGTTAAAGCGAGAATGCGTGGAACAGGGTTGCCCTCCTGCAAGGACAGCGATGGTCAGCTAGTGACGGACCCGGATAACGTTCTGAAGATATGAAGAGATCACTTTAGAAATTTACTGGATACCGACACCACTCCAGAAGACCCCGCTCCAATCCATGACGATGGTATTAACTGTCCACCTCCGAGCCAGAGCAAGATACGTATGGCCATCTCCCGCCTTAAAAACAACAAAGCTGCTGGAGCCGATGGTCTGCCTGCTGAATGGTTTAAGGCTGGCGGGGAGGAGCAGATTACACCTACCACCTGAAAAGCAGATCGACACCTACCACCTCTTTGTCGACTACAAAGCTGCCTTCGACTCTCCGATAAGGAATAGGCTTTATGAGGCCATGTCTGAGTTTGGTATTCCTGCAAAGCTGATTCGACTTTGCAAATGTACCTTAGACAACACCAAATCCTCTGTTAAGATTGGTAAGGATCAGTCTGAACCATTCAACACGGAAAGAGGTCTCAGGCAGGGCGATAGCTTGTCCTGTACACTATTTAATATAGTTATGGAGAAGGTGATGAGAAAGGCTGGTGTCAAGATGTCTGGCACCATATTCCACAAAAGCCACATGCCACTAGCCTACGCCGATGATATAGATATCATTGGCCGAAATCTGCGGGACGTTACTGCAGTCTTCTCATTTCTAGAAAAGGAGTCGGCAAAAATGGGTTTAGCGGTCAACGAGGACAAAACAAAAATAATGATTTCGACGAACAAAGAGTCCTCTCGATAGGGACGCAGCGTCAACGTTGAAAATTATTGTTTTGAGGTAGTAGATGAGTTTATCTATCTCGGATCTTCCGTCAATAAGAAAAATAATGTCAGCCAAGAAATTAAGCGGAGAATAGTGCTGGCCAATAGATGTTTTTACGGACTTCGGCAGCACTTTAGTAATACCACCTTATCTAGGAATACTAAGAAACAGCTTTACCAGGTTCTAATCTTATCCGTTCTTTTGTATGCTCCCGAATAATGGGTGCTTACGACAACGGACATACAAAACTTGGAGGTATTCGAGAGAAAAGTACTCCGAAAAATATATGGACCTATCTGTGTCGATGGCGAGTTTCGCCATCGGATGAACCATGAGCTGTATGAGCTTTACCGCGACATCGACGTACCTAAAAGAGTCAGAACCCAACGACTTCGATGGCTGGGACATGTTTCCAGGATGGATGTAAATGCTCCAGCGAGAAAGGTGTTTGAAGGCGAACCTGAAGGACGGCGCTGAGCAGGGAGATCCAAACTTCATTGGAAGGACCTAGTGGTTGGCGACGTGCCACCATCTGGTAGGACCAACTGGAGAACGCACGCAGAAGACCGAAGCGTGTGGAATTCTTTAACACTTCAGGCCTCAAATGTATGAACTACGTTCGTATGTTGTAATATGCCACTTAAGTAAGTAAGTAAGTAAATATTATGAATTATATGTAAAAGGTTCAACAAATCCTACTAAAACTTTATTTTATGTTATAGCATTTGAATGTTGTAGAACATCCTAGAGAGATAAATATTGATACATTGAAAGTACTTGGGAACATAAATAAGAATATGCAAACGAGGGGTGGCAAAACTATATTTAAGCCCTAGGGAGATAAAATTTGTTTCAAAGATAGTACTCGACACTTTAGGTTCAAATCCGCAAACGAGATTTATATTTTCGATCAGGGGACAAATGGGGCGTGGCAAAAATTATATTTAGTCCCAGAGAGATTAAATTCCACACACAGACATAGACATTGCAATACAGATATGATGAATATGCATTTTCATCCTAGAGAGATACAATTGGGTATAGAGTACAAGTATTGTCCCTACTGGTTCAAACTTGAGGCTTGATTTTGATTTTTACCCATGGTTTCTTAGGTAAATTTTCTTAGAATTCATCGTAGATTACGATATCGACAACTTCTTGGCGAAGAAAAAAATTTACCCACTCTAATGAATATGGATTCGACATTTTTGTTTTCGATCTGTGGCAAGTGTTTTTTTATTTATATAAATTATATTTTTAAATTTTTAAATTTATATTTATATTATATTTTTATTTTTATATTTTAATGTTTCTATATTTTAATATTTCAATATATTTTTATATTTTTTTTAATATTTTTATATTTTTATACTTTTATATTTTTATATTTTTATACTTTTCTATTTTTCTATTTTGATATTTCTATATTTTAATTTTTTAATATTTTAATATTTTTATATTTTATATTTTTATAATTTTATATTTTTGTATTTTTTATATTTTGGTATTTTTTTATATTTTTCTTATTTTAGATTTTTTTTTTATAATTTTTATATTTGTTGTATTTTTATATTTTTATATTTTTATATTTTTATATTTTTATATTTTTATATTTTTATATTTTTATAGTTTGTTAGTCCTAACAAACTATAGATGCTTAGTAGTAGTAGTAAGCAAAAACAATTTTTTATATTTTTCTTATTTTAGATTTTTTTTATAATTTTTATATTTGTTATATTTGTTTTATTTGTTTTATTTTTGTATTTTTATATATTTATATTTTTATACTTTTATATTTTTATATTTTTATATTTTTATATTTTTATATTTTTATATTTTTATATTTTTATATTTTTATATTTTTATATTTTTATATTTTTATATTTTTATATTTTTATATTTTTATATTTTTATATTTTTATATTTTTATATTTTTATATTTTTATATTTTTATATTTTTATATTTTTATATTTTTATATTTTTATATTTTTATATTTTTATATTTTTATATTTTTATATTTTTATATTTTTATATTTTTATATTTTTATATTTTTATATTTTTATATTTTTATATTTTTATATTTTTATATTTTTATATTTTTATATTTTTGTATTTTTATATTTTTATATTTTTATATTTTTATATTTTTATATTTTTATATTTTTGTATTTTTATATTTTTATATTTTTATGTTTTTATATTTTTATATTTTTATATTTTTATATTTTTATATTTTTATATTTTTATATTTTTATATTTTTATATTTTTATATTTTTATATTTTTATATTTTTATATTTTTATATTTTTATATTTTTATATTTTTATATTTTTATATTTTTATATTTTTATATTTTTATATTTTTATATTTTTATATTTTTATATTTTTATATTTTTATATTTTTATATTTTTATATTTTTATATTTTTATATTTTTATATTTTTATATTTTTATATTTTTATATTTTTATATTTTTATATTTTTATATTTTTATATTTTTATATTTTTATATTTTTATATTTTTATATTTTTATATTTTTGTATTTTTATATTTTTATATTTTTATATTTTTATATTTTTATATTTTTATATTTTTGTATTTTTATATTTTTATATTTTTATGTTTTTGTATTGTTAAAACCACTGTGCAACATCATCCATTGCATCGCCTTTTTGCTGGGTAATTACAAAATAATTTATTTTTTCTGCGATTTGCCAACGCAAATAGCGAGAAAAACTCAAATGCCTTATGAATTATTATCCAGTCGCAACGAATGTCGTCACATTATTGAACCAGTACTCGTCGTCAGTGTTGTCGGTTGTACCAATCCTTTTCAGTTGAGCGCTATCTATTCGAGATGGAGAACCACACCTTGTTCGTGTGAGATCACTGCTGCATAGTTTTTAATTGAAACGTTTCGATTTTTTTTCTTCTGTTCACTCTTGTGTATTTGTTTCTTCGATGGTTTAGAATGTTGTCGACAATGTAACCCATGGAAGAAAATCCAAACCAGTCTGTTGGAGTAAAAGAATTCCAATGTGGAAAACATTATCATAATGTCATAGGAAATATCAGGGACAACGATGATGCCAGTGTCGATGATGACGATATTGATGCCAATGATGATGTGGTCTGTAATAGGGTGATCCACCTTTAATAACGCCTCTTTAGATGTCTCCTTTGATTATATGTGAAGCGTTGTTTGTGAGGTGATATATAAATCTAACTATACATGTTATTAAAATAATTGAGTGACAGCGGAATGGGTGATCTTCTCGCTCGAAACGGTGGTCATAGTATTTACAGTAATAAGATATTGGAAATTCGCCTTGAGTTATGAAATCTGGCAGCATAAACTGGACTATGTATAATTAAATTGTGAAAAGTGGGGAACAACAAGCGATTATCAAGTTTAAACATTAAAACGTCCAATAGATACAACGAGCCAATTTTATGTTGAACCAAAAGCTTTTTAACGAAACCAAACATATTATCATTTTATACTTTATCAACTATTCAGCTTCATATATTTGATAATCAATAAATTACCACCCACATTGTATATCAATGGCTATTCTTAGAGAAGAATATATGCTATGGATTCCTTTACCATCGAATTTCCATAAATTCAATTAAAAGCATTCGTTCTATTTTCATCACCACTATTTTTAGTTTTCCATATAATTACATATCGCTCTCTAAAAATACACACCATTTATACATGTTATTTATTCTAAACACTATTAAAATTTCCCATGGGAATAGTAACACATTATTTATTCTATAAAAAAAATAGCCGTGGGAATACTCTTCTTCTACATGTCGGCCGTTCATATTTATCCATAGCCATATTAATGCCACCAAACAAATGGACACACAACAACAACTTCAAAACGTTTAATTGCTTAACAAAAGGTCTACATCAATTAGCACCTTAAATAAATATAACAACAATTACGTTTAAACAGCGCATAAATATTGTGAATGAAAATGGATATCCATCGCCGCCGCCGCCACATTGCCCATAACATGGTCCGCACTGGTATTCACACCCTGCCATATCGAGTGAAATGTTACGTGACGTACGTTAAACATCATGTACATCATCACAACACATAGCTGTCGATTAGGAGGCATATGAATGAACCTAGCATCTACATATTTGTACATCAAATGCATCATCATCGTTTCATCATCATATTACACTAGCCGCTTAACAATAACACCAACCACCCCCGACCGTATATGGAAGAAGGCGGCAATAGTTTAGCCCGCATAAAGTTGTAGCGGGAAATGGTAACAAATGTAATTAATGCAACATCAAATGGCGGTACAATGGTTCTTTTTGTGTTAATGGGTGCAAATGTATTGTTTTCAGAATGCGATTTTCAATTGGGTTTTAGAGAGTTTTCACAATCTTATGCTACAGGGATGTTATTTTCTAAAGATTCTTCAATAATTTATTTATTTGTTAAATTAAAATATAAAAAATAAAACTTTAAATAAAAAACCACATAATGTAGTTAATGGCTTTTCAGTAAGATGTAAAAATGTAGCTGCTGGCTGAGTGCTCAACGTTGCTCTTGTAGTTTAGTAAGTTTTATTTATTTTTTCAACAGTTTTTTTTTTAAATATATATATTTTTTAATAAATAAAAGCTTACTTAATTTCCCTTTACACTCCATGAATAAGGTATGGGATACTTCTCGCGTTGTTGTAAATTAACACGCTTTACTAAATTTTTTTTTAATAAAATTTATTTTTAATAAATTTTTTTTTAATGAATTTTGCTTTTTAATGAATTTTGTTTTTTAATACAATTTTTTATTTAATTTCGACAAATTTTTTGATATTTTATATGACAAAATATTTAAATTCAAATCATACAAATAATAAATCATAAATTTAAAAAAAAAATTACGTATATTTAATTAATTTTTATTTTTTTAAATTTTTTACTAAATATTTTTTTATTATAAAATTCTTTTTTTTTTTTTTGTTTCGTATTTTAAACAAATTTCTATAATGTTCAAAACAATATCAATAAAAAAACATTTCTTTATTTACTTATTTTTGTTTTAAAAATAAGAAAAAAAAATTTTTTAGACAAAAAAATTTAATTCTTTAACAAATTTAACAGAAAAAAGTTAATATATTTAATTGAACATTTTTCTATTTTTCTCTCTCGATTATATTTGCATGTAATACATCAAAATTTTACACTTAGTAGAAATATTATTATGGTTCGTTTTTATCGCAACCTCAAAACATGTTTTTAAACTATTTTTTTGAAAATTATTTTTTTTTAAATATTTAATTTTTTGAGAATTATTTGTTTTTGAAAATAATTTATTTTTTCAATATTATTTTTGAAAATAATTGGTTTTTTTTTAAATAATTTATATTTTTAATAAATTTAATTTTTTTTTATAAATTTAATTTTTTTAGTAAATAAAATATTTTTAGCTTGTTTTTTTCAATGGTAATATAAGTAAAAAATTCAAAGTAATACTAAAATTAACATCGTTTAGAATTCACAACAACGCGAGAAGCATTCCATACTTCATTCATGGGGTGTTAAAGGAAATTAAGTTTTTTCAAGTGAATTCATTTTTAAAAATAATATTTTTTAAAAAAATTTGTTGTTTTAGAAAATAATTTTTTTTAAGAATATTTATTTTTTATAAAATAATTGTTATTTTTGAAAATATTTTTTTTTTTTATAAAATAAATTATTTTTTGAATATGTAACTTAAATTACAAAAATATATTATAGGTTTAAATAAAGTTATTTTATATATTTATAATTTTTTTTTAAATATTTTTTTGTAAATATTTTTTAAAAACCAATTCTTTTCATAACATTTTACTTTTAGACTTTTTTCATATGTATTCATTTTTAACAAATAAAGAATTTAAAAAAGAATCTATTTTTATATATAAAAAATAATTACAAAAATATAGTTTTAAAGATAAAATAATAATAATAAATAAAATTAATATTTTTTATCAATATAATTTTATTTTCAGTCTTTAATTTTTCGTTGTATATTTTCAATAAATTTTTTTTAAATCATTAAATTCTTTTTAATATTTTCTTAAAAGGTTTATTAAATTTTTAGACTTTTTTCATATGAATTCATTTTTAAAAAAGGATTTGTTTTGTTTTTAAAAATTATTTTAAAAAATATAAATTATTTTTTGAAATTTAATTACAAAAATATATTAGTTTAAAATAATATTATTATTACATATTTATTAAATTATTGCAGAGCTCGCAATAATTGGTCTTTCTCGTGCTTGTTGTCAGATAAAAACCACTCATCCACTGACACGATACGAAACTGTCGCAAAAAAACCCTCAAACTTTGTTCTTCTTTGGCTTGCTCTGCGCTAAACCGAGGAGTGTATTTGTTCACTAGATCCGGTCATGGGTTTACTCGAGACCCTTTACTTCGTAAAAACTTGGCAAACGGTCTTTTGAGCATGTATATGTGTTGTGGATAGGCAAACTTACACATACGCATATGTACACTAATGGGCCCCTTTTTTCTCCCTTCCTCTTTAATGCCTGTGACGACATTTTTAAGCAACAATTTTTTGCGGACTCTTGCTTGCCTTGCTCACTTACTGATTCTCAGTAGCTGAGCGACGGACGGTTCGGTTCGTATCGAGCGGTCAGTAAGAGACCGATTCATGTGCTGCGTTCAACCCGAAACCAGAGAGCAAGAACTCGAACGAAACGAAAAAAAAGTGTTGCTGTTCAGACACTGAGCGATTCTGTCTCATTTTTTCGGTCTTTTAAGTGAGCAGACCGCGCAGTAAAATTTGGTTGAGTATATTTTGCGAGCTCTGATTTTTTGTTACCAATATAATTTTATTTTCAGTCTTTTCCTTTTTCGTTTTTTATTTTCAATAAATAAAAAAAATATTTAAATTTACTTATTTTTAATTTTAACATTATTATTTTCTACTCTCAACTTTTTTTTGGATTGTATTTAGAAATATTTTAATACATTTAAATTAAAAAAAATAAATTTTCTTAAAATACATTAATAAAAAATTCCCATTGTTAATTTTTTTTTAAATAAATGAAATTAAAAAAAATAGTATGTAAAAATTTTAAAAAATTTAATGTTTTTAACGTTTTAATGTTTTTCGAACGTTAATTTATGGTCTACCATGGATCCAAGACGTTGTAACGACCTATAATTCACCTAAAGTTACCATTCGAAGTGTTTTGAATGTTACATACTAAAAAAACTCCTTGGGTATCCCATGAGATTTTTCAGATGTTACAATAGTAAATCGAGGGTACACATTAAGTAAATCGAGGGTATAGAATTTTTATTTTAAATATCTCGAATTTATTTTGCAGGTTTCATTGCAACCATCAAACAGTTCGAAACTCAAAATTGTCACATTCTCAATGCAACTAAAGGTAACAAACATTAAGACCGCCCCTTTCTTACGCGCCTCATTAAAATTTTATTCAAATCCAAGTTTGCAACATAATTTGTCATTATTTACATCATCATCATCATTACTGTTAGTCAACAGTTGCTGCAACACGTCATCGATGATAATCTAGATAGCTATGATGATGATGGTGATAGCATTCATCACCATCATTATCATCATAGCCATCGACCGACCATCATGAATTACGACATAAAACAAAGACTAAACTAATTATGGAACACTCTCATACTCTCGTACTCGGTGCTCATCGCGGTATATAGTATATGAAAACTTCAACGAAAGAGAAAAGAAAATTTTTAAACTAAAAAGGAAAATTACGATGATGACGACGACGACAATGACGATGAGTAGTAAACAGCTAAAAATGTACAAGTGGGTAAACAGCAACAAAACAGCATAAAATACAGCTGGGCAAATGTTATAACGCAAAAGGCAATTGGAAGACAGTGGAATCGGACGGACGGACGAACGTATACCAAGAAAATGCAGTTAATGCCGTAAAAGAAACAACCACTATAAAAGTTAGGTAAAGTGCATAACTTCCGATTCTGCAGCTGAGTGGTGGACATGCTACAATAAGCATGTTTACAATCAGATACATTGTAATATGGGAGTATTGTGATTGTGATTGTAATTTTTTGTTCTTAATATAAGTAATTTTAAGATGCAGTATATATTATTTTCTAACTTACAGTGGCAATGCTATTAGAGATGATTGCAGATATGACAAATACTTCATATCTGTTGGTTTTAATGTTTAGCTTACCTGTAATGAAAAAGAAAAAATAAATCGTTAATAAAGTATCAAAATGTACAGTTAATCTCTACATATATTAAAATTACGTGTATGTTCGTGATCGCTAAACGAAAAAAAAAATAACATAAATGCTAAACAATTAAAAACAAATTGTCCAAATATTCAAAAATAAAAGCTTATGTCAAAAATTTAAAAAATAATATTAGCAATTTAATACTAGTGATTGCCATTATTAAATAAATATTTTAATATTTTATTGAATATTTTTATGTAATACTTTTATTTAATGTTTTAAATTTTTATATTTAAAAAAAAATAATACTTGTTTGTTATTGTCGATCTGTGCAGAAATATGAATATGTTTTTTATTGTTCGGTTTGAGAAAGGAAAAGGAGACCCAGAAGCACCATCATCGTATCGGCCACTATGTATGTTGGATACAGCGGGAAAACTCCTGGAAAGACTAATAAAGCCACGACTGAGTAACGCCATAAACGACAGCGGGGGTCTATCTTGCAGACAATTTGGATTCAGACCGGGTATGTCTACAATTGGAGCACTGAGAGATGTAATTGAGGCAGTAGAGGCAGCACAGCTAGTAAGTCATTTCACTAGGCCTGTTGTCCTACTCGCCACTCTGGACGTAAAAAATGCTTTTAACAGTCTAAGATGGAAGGATGTGATGGACGCCTTAGAAAAAGACTTCGCTGTACCACAATACCTACTTAGGATCATTGGAAGCTACCTAAGGGACAGAGAGCTTTTATATAAGACAAGCGGTGGACTTAGGAAAAAGCTGATAACCTCTGGAGCGGCACAAGGATCGATATTGGGTCCAGACTTGTGGAACGCCAGCTACGACGGAATCCTTAAACTCGACATGCCAGAGGACACTTTTTTGGTTGGCTATGCGGATGATGTAGCAGCTGTGATCACGGCCAGGGGTACAAGCGACGCACAGCGAAAGTTGAGACAAGTCATGATAAGGACCAAAATATGGCTTGACTCACACGGTCTACAACTGGCAATGCACAAAACGGAGGTGCTGCTACTTACAAAACGCCATATCCCCGTGGAGATAGACATAAACATTGGAGAAACAATAATCCAGTCTTGAAAATGTGTAAAGTACCTAGGGCTAAGGCTGGACCCGAAACTCAACTTTACAGCCCAACTGCAGTACGCGGCCAACAAGGCCGGGAAAACAGTAGGACAACTGGGCCGCTTAATGGCGAATATTGGAGGACCGCTCCCATGCAAGCGCAGGTTATTGATGGAGACTTCGAACAGCATTATGCTTTACGGCTGCGAGGTATGGGCCGAAATAATGAAGGTAAAAAAGAGAGCACAATCTCTTTTGTCTGCGCAAAGGACAGCCGCGCTGCGCATCACCTCTGCGTACCGCACGGTATCGGCTGCTGTAGTGTTAGTCATAGCAGGCACGATCCCAATAGATCTATTAGCAAGGGAACGCCGTGCTACTTTCTTAAAAGGAATGACAGACATCCAGGGATGGGCGCTCAATCGTCAGCTCAGCTATTAATAAGAACAGTGGGGCAGATACATGTGTCTAATATAATCGACGTAATGATCACCAGCGAGGAGAACTGGACTGCTGTCTCTGTATACTGTGAACGGATCCTCAGATGATACATGGGGACCACCTCGAAGTAATGCGAAAGCGGTTCCGATGTGGAATACTTTCCCGGAGAGGAGACACGGAGGGGTTTTAGTCGGTATACCATATTGGGGAGTCCGACATACCACGTCAGTGACGTGAATGCTTAACGCATTTCCCCTACCTGACCCGCACAAAAAAAAGTATTTTAATATTTTTGTATTTTTTTATTTTTATAATTTTATATTTTTATATTTATATATTTTTATATTTTTATATTTTTATATTTTTATATTTTTATATTTTTATATTTTTATATTTTTATATTTTTATATTTTTATATTTTTATATTTTTATATTTTTATATTTTTATATTTTTATATTTTTATATTTTTATATTTTTATATTTTTATATTTTTATATTGTTATATTTTTTTATTTTTATATTTTTATATTTTTTTTTATATTTAAATTTGTATATTTTTTTAAATTGTATATTTTTAAATTTTTTTATTTTTATATTTTATTAAACCTTAATGACCTGTTTTCATACATAACATTTACACTTAATTAATTTTTTTTAACAATTTTATGAAATTAATTTGTTTTAAGAGATTAACTTGGCTTGTAATTAAATCCTCACCAATTCATTGCATTTTTTATCCGTATGTTGTCATTCGATACTTGATAGTTTGGTAAATCTCTTGTTAAATGAAATACAAATTAAAATAATTTCAATAGCACTTTGTCATACAACAACACTTGTGTATACATAGTAATTTAATCCATTTTCAATAAACTCAATTCAGCGCCGCCGTTTACCCATATAAAGTGTTTATTATATATTTTTTTAAACGATTTACACAATTCCAGTAATAAATGCGACATGTAGACAAAAAAAGAAACAAACAAACAAACACTCATTGACTACATTTAGAGGTAATTTTTGTATCATGTCTATATAATAAATTATTAAGTGCTGTTCTATATTATCGCACTCACACAGCGGCAAGTACATTGAATAACAAAACACATAAAATGTGGAATTAATATTTTATATGACCATAAATGGTTAAAATCCCAACAATTGTGACAGACAACTAATCAGTCAACAGCACTCAGAGGTTGCACTTTTAAGGTGACCGACCGAGCGAACGCACAATGAAATAAAGCCACCAGCATTTCTTGTTAGATTGACTGTTCGCCTTAGACGATGTGTGTGTGTAAATATACAAAAAGTGAGTATGTCATGTCAGAGGCCTTACTTTAGTACTGACCTACTGACTAAGTTTTTTCGATATGCTGTAGACAATCAGACAATTTGAGACAATTCGCAGCATATGAAGACAGATGGTCGACCAAAGATTAAATATTAGTTTGTCGCCTAAAAATTGCACTCGCACTGGCCTTAAATGGATTGTTGGCACTGTTTGAAGTAATTTAACTAAATTATGTAATCTGTTGCTCAAATAGTTATAGATGACGGTGTCATGATGGTATGCACAGCAAATTGGGTTTTCAGAACGCTGCATCCATACATTACCAACATTGTCAAAGAAAGATTAGCTTTATTATCATATGGTCGGCTTAAAAAGTTATACAGTTTAAACATTTATTGCTACTAAAGTTAATGCTCATCTCCCACCGAAGACAACAAACTTAAGGTTAATTCGAAATTTATTTCAGTATAAGCCCTGACATAT
Source organism: Muscina levida (assembly GCA_964034835.1). Lineage (NCBI taxonomy): Eukaryota > Metazoa > Arthropoda > Insecta > Diptera > Muscidae > Muscina > Muscina levida. The sequence goes on along the minus strand of OZ035883.1, from coordinate 16,155,062 downwards.
TTGTCTTGATTACGCGAGCAGAATTTTTTTTTAGCTACTTAGCAAACGAACTTCATAATTTCCTGGTAGTTTACTGTGTGTTTCTACTTTTGCTCATATGTAATAGAATACTTGAATTGTTGTGAAATATGATTCATATTATTAACAAAAACAACAACAATACAGAGCAAGCAAAAAATAAAAATCGTAGATTTTTGTTCAAAATCATCCGTTGATCTTTTTTTTTGTTCAGTTTTTTTTTTGTTTATTTCTCAGTTGCTTGAATTTCAACGACGGCCGACACTGGTGGCCGCCATATAACGTGACTTTAATTTAAAATTTTATTCTAGAAACAACAATAGCAACAAATAACATATGTTTGTCTATAAAAAAAAAAATTGCACGATATCAAATGTGTGTGCATGTGCATAAAAGAGGGCTGGACGGCAATGGTCTAACAGCTTATATTACAATAATACCGAACACTCCCAAAATAATAAAAATAAGTAAAAGATTGTATAGTTGTAAAAATCTTCATGTTGCATAAACATATTATGGAACATTCCTTTATATAAATTTATAAAAAAAAAATTATATACATTATTAACTCGATAATCTAGATAATAAATTGGAAACCCAAATCCGGGATTACCGAGATTTAAATAACAATTGTTTAAAACATAACATTTTATTAGGATATGAAGGCTATGGAGGCACTGTCTATTACTATCTATTACTCAAGTTTTTTTATAAGAAAAAATTCTATTTTAGAAATCATCTAATAACAAAATTTTATTTTAAAAATATATTGATACTAGACTATTACGTAGAGTGGTTATATGGGATATGTATGTAACGGGTAAACTCAGAACTAACTGCAATAATAATTCTGTTAAAATACCACAAATAGGCTAAGAAGTAGAATACTTACTTACTTAGAATAGGGTACTTTTTATTGTACATACATTATTTTTTTTTTTTTTTTGGTTTGGTTTTTATAAGACAATTCTAATTGAGCTTTCAAAGTCATTTTTTAAAATATAAACAAAAAATGGTTTATTTATTCATGAGAACACAGATAAATACGCTTTATGAATTTTGCTGAACTTAAAGACCATATTTCCCCTGAATTCGCTTGGTTCAATGTAATTTTAGCATTCAAAGCAAAAACAACAATGAGTAAAAGAGTGTTCCATCTAATAAACTGATATAGGAGAAGTTGTTGTAAAACAAAAAAACACTCTGTGAGCAATTGCTAAGAAATTAGCAATATTTAGCAATGAAATTTAATGTTACACATAAATAAAATTTTTTAAGCTCGAAACAGTGGCGCTACAATTTTCGAACGCAATTCCTTATTTAAAAAAAAGTGTCGCTCTATTTCGACATTTTTATATATCAAAATTTACTCTTACGACATTTATTTTTCTACACAAAAAATGTTATCTTCTTATACGGCAAGAACCACCTTCCATACGAAAAATGTATTTCCTTCAATATTTTAAAAAAAAATTCCCTTTACAACCCATGAATGGGTTATGTGATAGCTTTTCGAGTTGTTGTGAATTAACACGCTTTCTATCTTTACTTACTTACTTAGCTGGTACTTCTTTGCAATCCCAGTGGATTATATACCGCACGTAGAAAAATATTATAAGCGCATCGATCTTCTGCGCTTCTTCTCCAGTTAGTCACACCATGTTCTGTAAGGTTCTCAGTAAACTGGTCTTTCTAACGAAGTTTTGGTCGCCCTCTTCTACGCCGTCCATCAAGTTCAGTGTCGAAGACTTTTCGAGCTGGAGCATCTTCGTCCATGCGTACAACATGACCTAGCCAACGCAACTGTTGCACCTTAATGCGTCTGACTACGTCAATGTCAGTGTACAGCTCGTACAGCTCATGATTCATACGACGCCGATACTTTCCGTTAACGATGATGGGCCCATATATTTTACGGAGTATTTTTCTCTCGAATACTGCCAGAACCGATTCATCCGCTTGTGTCATAACCCAAGATTCTGAACCGTACATTAAGACAGGTAAAACCAGTATCTGGTATAGCTGGAGTTTTGTTCGTCGAGAGAGGGCTCTGTCATTGAATCGCTAGCTTAGTCCGTAGTAGCATTTATTAGCAAGCAGGATTCTTCTCTGGATTTCGAGGCTGACATTATTTGTTTTGTTGATGGCGGTAGATACAATGATCTACCACCTCGAAATTAGAGTTGTCAACGTTCACGCAGTTTCCCAAACGAGTAGATTCTTTGTTCGTTGAAACTAATAACTTCGTTTTGTCCTCGTTCACCATTATACCCATTTTCTCTGATTCCTTCTGTAAACCTGAGAAGGCTGCAGTCACATCCCGCAGTTTTCGAACGCAGTTTCTACGTCATCAGCGTACGCGAGTAGCATGTGGCTTTTGTTAAATATCATGCCGCTCTTGTGATTACTGCAGCTTTCCTCATTATCATCTCCATCACTATGTTCAAGAGGTCACGCGATGGGCAGTCGCCTTGTTTTAGGCCTTGTCTGGTATTGAATGGTTCCGTAAGGTCTTTGCCAATCTTCACTGAAGACTACGTGTCAGTCAGAGTCATTCCTCAAAGACGTATCAACTTCGCTGGAATACCAAACTCAGCCTTGGCTTCTTGTAATTTCTGCCGTATCGGGCTGTCGAAAACAGCTTTATAGTCGACGAATAGTGTGGAACGTGTCGATCTGTTTCTCTTTGGTCTTTTCCAGGATTTGCGAAGTGTGAATATCTGGTCAGTTGTTAATATACCAGGTCTAAAGCCACACTGATAAGGCACGATCAGGTTGGATAACACTGGCTTCAGTCTTTCACATAGCACAATCGACAGAACCTTATATGCGATGCACTCTTTTAGCCAAACCGTGCATAGGAGCTGGTGCATGCTCGTTATCAGCTCCTCACCACCGGCGTGATACCTTCAAGTGCGCTGCCTTCTGGAACCAGCAGTTGCTGGAAGTGTTCTTTCCATATATGCAGCACACTCGGCGTATCTGTAACCAGATTTCCCCCCTTGTCCTTACAGGAGGGGAACCCATTACCGTAGCCTTTTGCTTTTACTTTCTGGTAAAATTTTCGGGCCTCACACTACACACATAACATAAAAAAAATCAAAAATTTTTTTATCAATATGAATTTTCTCAATTTTTTAGCACAATCTGCACACTTTTTTTTATTTAAAAAAAAAACAATTTTTTTTTCTCCGTTTCCGCTTTAATTTTCATGTAAAGTTCAAAAATAACCAATAAGGTATTCCTTCGAAATTTTTTCATATAACAAATTTCTCCTTTTCATATACGAAAACGAGACTCTTTAAATTTTTTTTTTTTTGAAGAGTTACAACTTTTATCCGATTTTATATAAAAAGAGAGACTTTTCCAATATTTTTCTTTAAAAGAAGTTTCAACTATATCCATTTTTAAATGAAAAGTATGCCGTCGAATTTTTTTTTATCACAATTTTGTTATTTTCGATATGTATTTTAATCACAAGTGTAATTTTTTTAACATTCTTGTACTTTCTTTATTATCCTTCGACTTTTTACTACATAATAGGTATCTCTAGCGACTCTTTCCAAATCAAAGTATCTTCTATAACCTTTTCTAAAATAAAGAATCATTTGGTACTTGTGTATTTCATCAATATTTTCGGTATAGAAGTATTACTCTCGGCAGTTTACTATTACTTTTATATATTAAAAGTCTCTACTTCAATAATTATACAAATAAAAATGTATTTTTATATTTCATTTAAAGATAAAAATTGTTTTCTTTGACATTTATTTATACATTGGGCGTATTATCGCCAGTTTAAAATGATTTACAACCATCTACCATCGTTGAGAGCAAAACACCTACTGAAAGCTTAATTTTTGTGATACAAAGTTAATTTCCTTTTCATAACAATGTAATTATCACACAACCATCCTTAATAGAGAATCCAATCTATACAGAGACATAAACGTTTGGATAAAACAGTATATTTGGATATCTAAACAACAACCAACGGACAGCGAAGGGCGTCTACACTGTGAAAAAAAATTATACATTTGTTGTATGATCTCATGACCTCTAGAAAAAAAACGGCTCATTCCATAGCCTCCCATGAAAAATTAATTCCCCAAAGTTTAATAAAAATCAATAATACAGCTCGGCTTAGATCATCATCAAACAAAAAACGCATCACATTAATATTTCAATACCAATCAAGCATGTAATATATCGCCCTGTGTACGAATTTGCTGAACATTAAGTTTTATTTTCAGTTTTTTTTTTCTTACACATTAAAGTTCAAAAATGTTTGCTATAATTGCTGATATTAAGTGTTTTTTTTTTTTGCTAATCGATTAGTTTGATTGTGTGTTTTTGCGGAACGGCGGACGATGTGGTTGGTAGGTTGGCTGTTTGGTGTTGTAGAGCGTTAAGTTTGAATCTATTAAAAGCTATAGCAGCAAAAAAAAAATTAACGCAAAGCACTTTTAAGCATTTCAATGAAGTGACTCATTAGCCATTGGAGGAGAAAGAAATATGTGTAGAGTAGTAGCGCAGTAGTGGCGTTAACACGAAAGTCACATAAATATCCAATTGAATATGGCCTAAGCTCAGAATACGGATGGAAACAATTGGAATTTGAGTGTCATGAAGGCAAAAACAGAAATAAAAAAAATGGTTTAAAGTTAAACATTTGCAAAGCGCTTTTACATCGAAAATTCAAGAGACATAACAGCAGTGATGATGATGATGGTAGTAAGTAGATGTTGGCATAGAGATGATAGAGTAAAGTCGATGTAGATGGCTTTGGGAAAGAACTGAACAGCAAAATTTATTTTTTGAGAAACTTTGCTCTTATGTTCAAATTGCAATTTCATTATTTTAACGTTCTTTAGCTAATTTTATAGTGAATTAGGTATGAATAAGAATAAGAAACAACGTAATTTAAGTTAACCAACTTTTTCTCTTCAAATTTCAAAACCCAATACTTGATCCTACAATTTTGTGCTACATCATTACCCACAACTGTAGTATACATCTATGTATGTATATTTATTACATACATGTTTGTTTATTTATTTTATAAAGTCATGTCTATCCTCCTCTAATACTACTACAAAATGCTAAATAAGCTCAAATACAACAAAAATAAAAATACAAAATATTTCGATAGCAGCTGCAAGCAGCGCCAACTAACACCACAATCCCAGCTCCAATTCCACCAAACATGTGACTTTCCATTTAGTGAAGTGATGAGAGGAGTAAGGGCAGCTTAAGAACGTTCGCTCGCTCCGTTCTCTACTACATACAACTACTGATGTTATAAAATAATTGCACGTAGGTTTTACGTTTCGAATAGTCTTATTTAAATTGAAATGAATTCGTCGTGTTGTCGTAGTCGCCGTTGTCGTTCATTCGCTTCTCAATAGACTGAAACTTTGGCAAATGCTGTCGTCTTGTTGTGTTGTAAACGTTGTGCATTTGTCAAGAAATCGTTTAAGTTTTCTTGTTCTAGACACTATTTTCACGCTTAAATGAATCCCAAGGCAGCGACAACTACAAAGACCATAAGGAATAGTTTCATATGACAACAACAACAACAACAACAAGCCGAGTGACGACATAAGAAACGTTTAACGAAACACCGATTTAGGGTCTTTGTGGGTGGTGGGTTGGTTGGTAGGTAATTTAATCCGCTAAGAAGTAAGCAGCAATTCATATAGGAAATCACTGAGGGTGACTGCAGTGCGTCATCTGAAGGTAATGGGAGTCAAGACAGGGGCGAAGGAAAGGGCTAAAGAGTTAAGCACCGCATACTTGAATAAATACTAAAGTTTTAAATAGCAACTCCATATTCAATTAATTTTACTATGGTGATATACTCACAGATGAAAAAATCAATTTATAATATACAATATTAAAATACACAAATATAAAAACATAAAAATTTAAATTTTAAAGTTATAAAAATATAAAATTATAAAAATATACAAATATAAAATTATAAAATTATAAAATTATAAAAATATAAAAATATAAAAATATAAAAATATAAAAATATAAAAGTATAAAAATATAAAAATATAAAAATATAAAAACATAAAAATATAAAAATATAAAAATATAAAAATATAAAAATATAAAAATATAAAAATATAAAAATATAAAAATATAAAAATATAAAAATGTAAAAATATAAAAATATAAAAATATAAAAATATAAAAATATAAAAATATAAAAATATAAAAATATAAAAATATAAAAATATAAGACTATAAAAATATAAAAATATAAGACTATAAAAACATAAAAATATAAAAATATAAGACTATAAAAATATAAAAATATAAAAATATAAAAATGATGAATTTCATATCAAAACCTATAAAAAAAGGGACATTTTGAACCCGACCCTCCCAGATTTTAATGAAATTTTGCATACAGGTATATTTTAGCTACAGAAACATAACCTCATTTTTAGAAATTGCATTTTTGAAAATATGTGGGCGTGGCAAGGTATCGAAATATTTAAAAAATGACGGTAATAGGTACATTTAAACTGCAATTACTATGGAACGACTTATCCGATTTTTTAGATCTTGGTGTCATTAGAAAGGTATATGAGTCAGCTTTCGAAAACATACACTGTAAAAATTTTATATTACACTGACAAAATTTTTTTGCCAAAAATTAAAGTTTAAACTTAGAAAACACTTCGAAGATCAAGCCTTTTTTTGCAATAAAAAATATTTTTAGATAGGCCTATTTAATATATATAACATATCTGAAAACAAAAATGGCGTTTTTCTTAGTTTGTTTTTAAAAAAATTTTAAGTAAAGTCTCTCTTGTTAACTTCCTTATTTTTTGATATTTTTGTGTGACAAACTGCAATTACTATGGAACGACTCAGCCGATTTGAGTCTTAAAAATTATTTAAAAAAAAAACTAAGACAAACCCCATTTTAGTTTTTAGATATGTTATATATATTCAATAGGCCTATCTAAAAATAATTTTTTCTGCAAAAAAAGGCTTGATCTTCGAAGTGTTTTCCAAGTTTAAACTTTAATTTTTGGGAAAATTTTTTTTTCAGTGTAATATAAAATGTTTACATTGTATGTTTTCGAAAGCTGACTGGCAAAAAAATTTTGTCAGTGTAATATAAAATTTTTACAGTGTATGTTTTCGAAAGCTGACTCTTATACCTTTCTAATGACACCAAGATCTTTTAAATCGGATAAGTCGTTCCATAGTAATTGCAGTTTAAATGTACCTATTACCGTCATTTTTTAAATATTTCGATACCTTGCCACGCCCACATATTTTCAAAAATGCAATTTCGAAAAATGAGGTTATGTTTCTGTAGGTAAAATATACCTGTATGCAAAATTTCATTAAAATCTGAGAGGGTCGGGTTCAATGAATATCGGTTTTGATATGAAATGCATCAAATATAAAAATATAAAAATATAAAAATATAAGACTTTAAAAATATAAAAATATAAAAATATAAAAATATAAAAATATAAAAATATAAGACTATAAAAATATAAAAATATAAAAATATAAGACTATAAAAATATAAAAATATAAAAATATAAAAATATAAGACTTTAAAAATATAAAAATATAAAAATATAAAAATATAAGACTTTAAAAATATAAAAATATAAAAATATAAAAATATAAAAATATAAAAATATAAAAATATAAGACTATAAAAATATAAAAATATAAAAATATAAAAATATAAAAATATAAAAATATAAAAATATAAGACTATAAAAATATAAAAATATAAAAATATAAAAATATAAAAATATAAAAATATAAAAATATAAAAATATAAAAATATAAAAATATAAAAATATAAAAATATAAAAATATAAAAATATAAGACTAAAAAAATATAAAAATATAAGACTATAAAAATATAAAAATATAAAAATTTAAAAATATAAAAATATAAAAATATAAAAATATAAAAATATAAAAATATAAAAATATAAAAATATAAAAATATAAAAATATAAAAATATAAAAATATAAAAATATAAAAATATAAAAATATAAAAATATAAAAATATAAAAATATAAAAATATAAAAATATAAAAATATAAAAATATAAAAATATAAAAATATAAAAATATAAAAATATAAAAATATAAAAATATAAAAATATAAAAATATAAAAATATAAAAATATAAAAATATAAAAATATAAAAATATAAAAATATAAAAATATAAAAATATAAGACTATAAAAATATAAAAATACAAAAATATAAAAATATAAAAATATAAAAATATAAAAATATAAAAATATAAAAATATAAAAATATAAAAATATAAAAATATAAAAATATAAAAATATAAAAATATAAAAATATAAAAATATAAAAATATAAAAATATAAAAATATAAAAATATAAAAATATAAAAATATAAAAATATAAAAATATAAAAATATAAAAATATAAAAATATAAAAATATAAAAATATAAAAATATAAGACTATAAAAATATAAAAATATAAGACTATAGAAATATAAAAATATAAAAATATAAAAATATAAAAATATAAAAATATAAAAATATAAAAATATAAAAATATAAAAATATAAAAATATAAAAATATAAAAATATAAAAATATAAAAATATAAAAATATAAAAATATAAAAATATAAAAATATAAAAATATAAAAATATAAAAATATAAAAATATAAAAATATAAAAATATAAAAATATAAAAATATAAAAATATAAAAATATAAGACTATAAAAATATAAAAATATAAAAATATAAAAATATAAAAATATAAAAATATAAAAATATAAAAATATAAAAATATAAAAATATAAGACTATAAAAATATAAAAATATAAAAATATAAGACTATAAAAATATAAAAATATAAAAATATAAAAATATAAAAATATAAAAATATAAAAATATAAAAATATAAAAATATAAAAATATAAAAATATAAAAATATAAAAATATAAGACTATAAAAATATAAAAATATAAAAATATAAGACTATAAAAATATAAGACTATAAAAATATAAAAATATAAAAATATAAGACTATAAAAATATAAAAATATAAGACTATAAAAATATAAAATATGATATCTGTGTATCAAATTGGTAGAAAAAATGATTTAACGCTAAAAAAAAACACTTTTGCCACTTACTTAAAGAAATAAAATATAAAAATATAAAAATATAAAAATATAAAAATATAAAAATATAAAAATATAAAAATATAAAAATATAAAAATATTAAAATATAAAAATATAAAAATATAAAAATATAAGACAATAAAAATATAAAAATATAAAAATATAAAAATGTAAAAATATAAAAATATAAAAATATAAAAATATAAAAATATAAAAATATAAAAATATAAAAATATAAAAATATAAAAATATAAAAATATAAGACTATAAAAATATAAAAATATAAAAATATAAAAATATAAAAATATAAAAATATAAAAATATAAAAATATAAGACTATAAAAATATAAAAATATAAAAATATAAAAATATAAAAATATAAAAATATAAAAATATAAAAATATTAAAATATAAAAATATAAGACTATAAAAATATAAAATATGATATCTGTGTATCAAATTGGTAGAAAAAATGATTTAGCGCTAAAAAAACACTTTTGCCACTTACTTAAAGAAATAAAATATAAAAATATAAAAATATAAAAATATAAAAATATAAAAATATAAAAATATAAAAATATAAAAATATAAAAATATAAAAATATAAAAATATAAAAATATAAAAATATAAAAATATAAAAATATAAAAATATAAAAATATAAAAATATAAAAATATAAAAATATAAAAATATAAAAATATAAAAATATAAAAATATAAAAATATAAAAATATAAAAATATAAAAATATAAAAATATAAAAATATAAAAATATAAAAATATAAGACTATAAAAATATAAAAATATAAAAATATAAGACTATAAAAATATAAGACTATAAAAATATAAAAATATAAAAATATAAGACTATAAAAATATAAAAATATAAAAATATAAAAATATAAAAATATAAGACCATAAAAATATAAAATATGATATCTGTGTATCAAATTGGTAGAAAAAATGATTTAACGCTAAAAAAACACTTTTGCCACTTACTTAAAGAAATAAAATATAAAAATATAAAAATATAAAAATATAAAAATATAAAAATATAAAAATATAAGACAATAAAAATATAAAAATATAAAAATATAAAAATGTAAAAATATAAAAATATAAAAATATAAAAATATAAAAATATAAAAATATAAAAATATAAAAATATAAAAATATAAGACTATAAAAATATAAAAATATAAAAATATAAAAATATAAAAATATAAAAATATAAAAATATAAAAATATAAAAATATAAAAATATAAAAATATAAAAATATAAAAATATAAAAATATAAAAATATAAAAATATAAAAATATAAGACTATAAAAATATAAAAATATAAAAATATAAAAATATAAGACTATAAAAATATAAAATATGATATCTGTGTATCAAATTGGTAGAAAAAATGATTTAGCGCTAAAAAAACACTTTTGCCACTTACTTAAAGAAATAAAATATAAAAATATAAAAATATAAAAATATAAAAATATAAAAATATAAAAATATAAAAATATAAAAATATAAAAATATAAAAATATAAAAATATAAAAATATAAAAATATAAAAATATAAGACTATAAAAATATAAAAATATAAGACTATAAAAATATAAGACTATAAAAATATAAAAATATAAGACTATAAAAATATAAAAATATAAAAATATAAAAATATAAAAATATAAAAATATAAAAATATAAAAATATAAGACTATAAAAATATAAAATATGATATCTGTGTATCAAATTGGTAGAAAAAATGATTTAACGCTAAAAAAACACTTTTGCCACTTACTTAAAGAAATAAAATATAAAAATATAAAAATATAAAAATATAAAAATATAAAAATATAAAAATATAAAAATATAAAAATATAAAAATATAAAAATATAAAAATATAAAAATATAAGACTATAAAAATATAAAAATATAAAAATATAAAAATATAAAAATATAAAAATATAAAAATATAAAAATATAAAAATATAAAAATATAAAAATATAAAAATATAAAAATATAAAAATATAAAAATATAAAAATATAAAAATATAAAAATATAAAAATATAAAAATATAAAAATATAAAAATATAAAAATATAAAAATATAAAAATATAAAAATATAAGACTATAAAAATATAAAAATATAAAAATATAAGACTATTAAAATATAAGACTATAAAAATATAAAAATATAAAAATATAAGACTATAAAAATATAAAAATATAAAAATATAAAAATATAAGACTATAAAAATATAAAATATGATATCTGTGTATCAAATTGGTAGAAAAAATGATTTAACGCTAAAAAAACACTTTTGCCACTTACTTAAAGAAATAAAATATAAAAACATAAAAATATAAAAATATAAAAATATAAAAATATAAAAATATAAAAATATAAAAATATAAAAATATAAAAATATAAAAATATAAAAATATAAAAATATAAAAATATAAAAATATAAAAATATAAAAATATAAAAATATAAAAATATAAAAATATAAAAATATAAAAATATAAAAATATAAAAATTTAAAAATATAAAAATATAAAAATATAAAAATATAAAAATATAAAAATATAAAAATATAAAAATATAAGACTATAAAAATATAAAAATATAAAAATATAAAAATATAAAAATATAAGACTATAAAAATACAAAAATATAAAAATATAAAAATATAAGACTATAAAAATATAAAAATATAAGACTATAAAAATATAAGACTATAAAAATATAAAAATATTAAAATATAAAAATATAAGACTATAAAAATATAAAATATGATATCTGTGTATCAAATTGGTAGAAAAAATGATTTAGCGCTAAAAAAACACTTTTGCCACTTACTTAAAGAAATAAAATATAAAAATATAAAAATATAAAAATATAAAAATATAAAAATATAAAAATATAAAAATATAAAAATATAAAAATATAAAAATATAAAAATATAAAAATATAAAAATATAAAAATATAAAAATATAAGACAATAAAAATATAAAAATATAAAAATATAAAAATATAAAAATATAAAAATATAAAAATATAAAAATATAAAAATATAAAAATATAAAAATATAAAAATATAAAAATATAAAAATATAAAAATATAAAAATATAAAAATATAAAAATATAAAAATATAAGACTATAAAAATATAAAAATATAAAAATATAAAAATATAAGACTATAAAAATATAAAAATATAAAAATATAAAAATATAAAAATATAAAAATATAAGACTATAAAAATATAAAAATATAAAAATATAAAAATATAAAAATATAAAAATATAAAAATATAAAAATATAAAAATATAAAAATATAAAAATATAAAAATATAAAAATATAAAAATATAAAAATATAAAAATATAAAAATATAAAAATATAAAAATATAAAAATATAAAAATATAAAAATATAAAAATATAAAAATATAAGACTATAAAAATATAAAATATGATATCTGTGTATCAAATTGGTAGAAAAAATGATTTAGCGCTAAAAAAACACTTTTGCCACTTACTTAAAGAAATAAAATATTTTGTTGGTACCTTCATTAGGGCGGAGTGCAAAAAATATTTTTTATCATTTTGCTTCTCCTGTATTTTTAATCGATGGCCATACAGATAAAGTTCTACGAATTTATCTGGAGGTGACGCATGAAAACCGCTCCCTTTGTGGCTTCTAGAGGTGTTAAATGTATGACCGACTCCCGTTATTTTTTCCTCCTAACGTTTTCAGCAAAAATTCCTACCCCGATCCTCACCCCCAAGGGGGCTCTCATTCAGAAATTTGTTTTTTTTTTTATAAAATTTGCTCCCTCCGCCCTAAATGCCCTAATAGCGCCCCCATTTTTGCAATCCCAACAGATTCTCAGATAATATCTACCCTCTATTTTCAATGCCATACATATTTTTATTCTATAATTTTTTATGAAATCAGCTCCTGCTGCTTCAATGGTGCCTCCAAGAGGGATAAAATGTATGACCGACCCCCACGCGGATTTCCCTCCAAATATTTTTACCGAACTTACATACCCCCTATCTTCACCGTTTAATGGGGCTTCCATACAAAAATTTTCTGAACCATTAAAAATTTCTTGGCGTCCATACAAAAAAAAAATAACACAGTACAACACAAAAAAAATTACGGGGTTTTGGCAATGGATTCTGAAAGAGGACACAAAAAAACAACGTACGTGTGTCGGCGTTTTGATAGCTTTGGCCTGTTCTTGCAGCATATCGGTATATAAAAATCCTTTATCAAAACCCCGTTATTAAGGAAAAAGTTTGAAATTGTTGTACTGTGTAATTATTTTCAATAAAAACGAAAAATTTCAAGTGAAATTATAAATTAGGCAAATTGATACATGCGTTCACAAGTGATGCCCTTACCAACGCACAAAAATTAATTTTAATTTATATTGATAAGAAAGTAAGAAAGTATAGAATATACAGATAGATAATAATAGAGTAATAAAAATATATAAGTGAGATAGTCATGGGTTCAGAACATATATATTAGAAAACTATAACTCCAGTTAATTATTAAGAAAGTTTCTGCTATTTGGAAACACATCTAACTACGAATTTCTTACGCTGCTGTTTCCCCTTCCCATTAACATCTATCCAGTATATTGGCGATGATGTAACATCGTGATTTCTTATATTTAAACGTTTGTGATGATTTCATTCCAATTTCGTTTGGAAATTCTTATAACCCTCTCTTCGACTTCAATTGATCCCACAATCGAATGTATAAATGACTCATCTGTTTACTTAATTTTACAACTCACAAAAAATCTGATAGTGATGGACCTTTTTTTTAAATTTGCTTATTACAGGCAAACTGTTAAAACTTCCCCCCACTAACCGGGAAAGATCACCTTGACCTTGGTCATGATGATGATGTAAAGCGGCATACCGGAACGAACAAACAAAGTAAAAAAATAAACAACAAAAACCTCATAACACGTATGCGAATTATTTAACCAGCCGGTATAAATAATACACCTGTATACACTGAAGTCATAATAACTACCCTACACATATGTACTATATAGTAACACATACATAGACTTAAGTGCATATACCTACGAGTCACACCGGTGCATATCTGTGTGTAAATGCATCAGGTATTGAAATTTATTGGAGCGTGTTTGGTTAACGTGAATTTGTGCTAAATTGGCCAAAACGCAAATACGGCCAAAACCGTAACACGACAATAGCGTTTTGTACATGAAACAAATGCAATCCCATCGCACTTAAATGACCTTTAAGAAGTCGCGGTGTCGTCGTCGTCATCATTTTCACTGAGAGGTCGCCCTGTTTAGGTGAACACCATATGGCCAAACAGAAACATAACATTTGGTCTAAGCTGTTGTTGTCCGGTCGTCTGGTATAGACCGGATAGGAAGTGACGGGCAGGGGGGAGGTCAAAGCTTACACTAACTAATGGAATTTACAAAATGTTACTTGTGTCGCGAGTAATTAAGTCTTGATGCGGGTGAGGCGACGGCTTTTAATGGTTTTCCATCAGTCAGACTGTGATGAATGATTTAAGTGGACATCAGCCAAATTGTTTCCTTAAACAAATGAAATAAATTTCTTAGCTCTGTGAATTGCTGCTTGCTCAAGCAGTTGATATTGAAAACTTAACGACTATTTGTTTTTCCGTCAAGTAGAACAACAACAAAAATGACACAAACTAGATCAATAGAACATGACATAAATCTTAATGACAGTTACAATGGATTTAAAATGACACCACGAAATGAGAGCTCACTGCTAAAAAAAACACACACACAGACACTGGTGGCGAACATGTCAACTATTCAACAAAACGTGAATGTTGTTAATAATGGGAAGATGTGTTATATTTGCAAAATCTTAAGTATAATGGTAATTTGGGCAATAGTTAGCAATCGATATACATACATTAGTGTGGGTCAATTATTTTCTTGACCAAGCAATTATCAACATCTTAATTTCCGATGAATTCTAAGAAAATTTGGTCAAGAAACCATGGGTCTAAAATCAAAATCGATCCCAGGTTTTTAACGAGAAACTTTACGTGTTTCATAGGAGTGCGATAGTAGTAACAAGATTTGATTACGGCTCACCCCCTAATTTTGTGTGGTTGGGGGAAAAAAATGGTTGAGGTGGGGTGCGGAGGTGGGAATATTATTAGGGATACGCCAGTGGGGGTCGGTCTTACATTTAACTCCTCTAAGAGGGACCACGGGAGAAGCAGGAGCTGATTTAATAAACTTTAAGGGTTTAATATAGAGGGTAGATATGTTCTAAGAAACTTTTGGATTGCTAAATTATTGGGCGCCCACATAGCGGGTGAAATAGGGGTAGGTATGTTTGGGAAAAATGTTGGGAGGGGAAAGTGGCTGGGTGTCGGTCATACATTTTACCTCCCTGGAAGCCACTATAAGAGCTGCAGGAGCTGATTTCAAAAAAAATTATAAAAAAAAATAACTGTTGGTCCCCATAGGGGCGAAGATAGAGAGTAGATATGTTGGATACTATTGGGGTTGCAAAAATATTGAGGCCGATCATGCATTTGACTCCTCCAGACGCACCTTTGCGGCAGTTAGAGCGGTGGCAGCAAATTTTATAAAAAATAATTTTTGTATGGAAACCATCTAAGGAGGTGGAGATGGGCAGGGGATGTATGTGTGGGAAAAATGTTAGGAGCGGAAAATGACTGGGGACGGTCATACATTAGGATTTCATAAAAAAATTTAAAAAAAAAATAATATGGGGACCAACTTAAATTTTGAAGATAGAGGGTGGATATAATCTGAGAAACTATTGGGTTTGCAAAAATATTGGGGGTCGGTCAAACATTTTACTCCTCTAGGGGTGACTCCTGGGAAGTTAAAAATTAAAATGGAAGGAATGGTATGTTTTCAAAAATGTTAGGAGAAAAAAATGACTGGGAGTCGATCATATATTTTATCCCCCTAGAGGCGACTCCGGGGGTGTTGCGGGGCTTGTTGTAAATTATTTCTCCTTCCCCACAAATTTCGACCACGACGCGCAGCCATTTGCCCCTACCCCACTACCAACATTTATTGCCTCATGAATTTGTTTTCCCAACTGCACAAAATTATGGGGTAAGCCGCACTATAACAACCATATTTCATAATAAAGTTAGAAATCTTTAAATCTGCTCGTTAAAAAATATGCGCATAACATGCATTTAAACATCAAAAACGTCTTCCGCATCGAAATCGAAAACTCGTGCACTCTAATAATCATATTTCATATTAAAGTTACAAAACTTTAAATCTGCTCTTAAAAAAATATGCTCATATAACATGCACTTAAACTTCAAAAATATACAATAAAATATGCAATTAAAAATTTTTTGGAAATTTTTTTATTCCATGAAGTTTGCAAAAAAAAAGACACAAGATAAATTTTTATACTCGGATATGTACATATAAAATTAATATTTATTTTAAATCGATATCGAATTGGAGCTCTTTCACTCCTTCGTCAATTTTTTCGAAATTCTAGGTATAAATTTGACTGCATTAAGCCACGCTCCCAAAGAGAATTCAGTTCAATAAAATGACTTCGCTAATAAACTTCAATTCAATGTGACATGTTGCATGCAACAGCTTTGTAACCCCCTTGCTGCCTTTACCATGTATGCGCTGCATCGGTTAGATAAAGTAGAACTTAATATTTGTCAAAATCCTCCCGAACCAGGCAGTTGTTGATTGGTCTTATCTATTGACTTTGAGCAAACATTTTTTTGTCGCGCATATCGTCTTTTTTTATAAAATTCCCACAATACAATTTGCGTATTACATCCCCGGGATATTGGTGTAAATTTTTTTTTTAACATTTTTTGTGATTCGAATGATTATTGTGTAACAAATTATAAAGCAATTTTCATCCAAAGACGTTCCACAAAAAGTTAAAGGTGTTTCACTTTTTAATCCAAAAATCAAAATTATGCAACAAAAACATGAATTTATTGTCAAATATGCAAAATATTCCAAAAATGCAAAATATTCCAAATATGCAAAATATTCCAAATATGCAAAATATTCCAAATATGCAAAATATTCCAAATATGCAAAATATCCTAAATATGCAAAATATTCCAAATATGCAAAATATGCTAATTATGTTCAAAAACGATTGATAACAATTTTAAAGGAAATTTTATGACTCGTAAAGACAACTACCTTTTATATTTTAGGATTTCCAGAAAAAATATGCATTTGCATAATATTCCTTGCCCTATACATATATATGTGAAAAATAAGAATATGTAAAATGTTTTAATCGAGTTAATTAACTTAACTTAATTTTCTAAATATTACTTATATTTCATATTTAAAAAAAATATTTTAAAAAAAATTTATTTGTAAAAATTTTTTTTTTTAAATTTTTTCCATATTCCAATTCGTTAATATACTTCAGATTCCGGTAATTTAAATAATTCCAAGTATTCCACTAATTCGAAACAGTTCAACTACTCAAACACTTATTCCAAATGTTCAACAAGCACATCCAAACAACAGTATCCCACAACTCGTTGTCACCTCGAGATGAAGTCTCCTCATTTCCGTTTCCACTAATATTTAATGACATCCTATGGAAAATGGACATATCCGCAAACACTCTCGCATGACGGCAATGTTTGCTGCCAATGACACTTTTACCCAAAAATATATGTGTTCAATTAATGTGCAATATTTAAAGAAGACTTTGTCTGTAGCTCCCTGCACCGAAAATTGTGCACTGGGAAAGAGAGTGAAAGAAAGAGAGAGATAGAGAGAAAAATAACAAAATTCCATTGGATTCAACGACAACAATGGGAACTCATTAAAGACCCTCATCATAATTGAAATAATTGCCGGCTACAACAACTCGACCACAGCCCAAGATGGTCGTGGTCATCTACGTTGTCGTCATCGTCTTCATCGCATCAACTAAAGGAACATAAAATAAGTAAACATTACTCTTACAAAGCACCGGACTAAGGCCCATTTATATCTGAACGAGTAGACAAGTGGGAAACTCCACATTAAAATAGGCAAACACAATCCAGAGATTATTATTATTATGGCACTCCATTGTATAATAGTTGCCACCATCAGCAGCACCAACACCAACACCGCCACCACCAGCACAATCTGCCCCACCAGCACAATACTTAGATGGCTGGAGTACTACTTACTTGCCTAGTGTACACATGACGATGGTTAATGAATGGAATGAAATGAAATGACTGGTGTTGGCATTGGTGGTAGAGGTGGCGAAGGCGAAGGCAAAGACGACTGAATGAATGGATGAATAGTATGGACGGCTGAATGGCCTGTGTAATATGAATGTCTTTCTGTCTGTTTTCGAACAAAAATGTACAAAACCATCAACTCAATTAATATTTTATAATGTTGCCTCTTTGCCGCACTCTGGCACCAACCCACCAGCCAGCCAGCAGCAGCTAAAATAAAAACAATACCGGCACAAGTTGCATCAGCATAAAATCAAAAGAAATTAATAAAACGAATAAAAAAAAGAAAGAAAACAAACTATAAAAAAGGAAGTCAGTCCATGAAAAAGGATAAGAAAGCCTTAAACTCGCTGGAACGACCATAAAGAGTCACGACACACAAACACTGACACAAACAATTTTATTAAAGTAATTATCAAAGAAATTAATTTTAATATGTCAATTAGGGGAATGGTTTAGAATTTATAATGAGTTATTGAGATTAGTTGCACTGTTGAATTGCCATAAACAGGAAAAATATTACTACTGCATGGAGATTACCGTATGTTATTCAGCTTTGTAACCCTAAAGGCGAAGTGGGCGTGGCAAAACTTTTTTTAGAACTTAAGAAATAAAATTTGATAACCCTATAGTTCCCGACAACGCGAATATAAATATGCAGACGAAATTTTAATTTTGGACCAAATTAACGTAGTGGGCGTGGCAAAATATTTTTTAGAGCTAGAGAGATAAAATTAGACACCCAGATAGTACCCGACAACGCGAATATGAAGATGCAGACGAAATGGCCAAACTGTTTGTTTTTCTCTCCTAGAGAGATACAATTTGATACACTGATAGTATTCTGTAACACAATTATGAACATGCAGACGAGATTTTTAATTCGGGTCAGCGGGCAGAGTGGGCGTGACATAACTATATTTTAACCCTAGAGAGATACAATTTTGTACACCGATAATACACTGTAGGAGTGGTTTATATTTGCAGACAAAATTATTGTTTTCAATCAGTGGGCGGAGGGGGCGTCGAATATCTGAATTTTAGCCTTAGAGAGGTAAAACGTGATATATAGATAGTACTCGAAACAACAACTACTTATTTTGATCAGTGGGCATGACCAAACTGTATTTAAGCCCTAGGGAGATACAATTTGGTATTCATGATATTTTCGAGTAGTAGACAGAAGGGGCGTGGCAAAAATGTTTTTATTTCCAGAAGGATGAAATTTAGTATACAAATAGTACTCGGTAAAACAGATATAAATATATAGACGAAACTTTTATCCTCAAATCAGCGAACGCATGGGTGCGTTGCAAAAGCGATAAACTTTGATATGCAGGTAGTACTGTCAGTACTTATAACTGTAAGAAAATTCCGTGAGAAAATTCCAATATATTTCGGTGCAGATGCACGTGAGGGGTCATATTTCAAAAACCAAATTTGCGAAATGAAAGAGAATTAAAAACTACACTTTTACATCCAACAACAATAAAATTGTATTATGTTAAGTTTATGTTTTTGCATTTCTTTATATTATGGGGTGATCATGAAATTAAACGCAGTTGTTTTTTATTCCGTAATAAAACTTTTTGGTTTGGGTTGGATTCTGTGAAAAATAAACTTTTGAGCTGTAAACAAAATATTGGGTACGGTCTGAAATCGTTGAACACTTAGAGGGGACATTGTGTTGGCATGAACCCTATTGAAAATGTATAGAGGATAGTTGGTCATAAAATGTACTCCAACAACGGGCAATACAATTGTGTTGCAAAGCCAAAATCGGCAGTAATAGCGGCTTGGGACTTCGTAGAAAGTCCAAACCCAAAAACCCTAAAAAATAGTGTGACCGAATGGCATTATTGTACTTATTCAAAATAAGAGAGATCATACACATTATTTAAAACTGTTTTCTACTTTAAATTTAGTTTTTGTTTTAATAAAAAAGTTTTATTTCGTATTTAAAAATCACTGCGTATAATTTCATGATCAGTCCATAATGCAAAGAAATGCAAACAAGATAACTAAAAAAAATTTCGTTGTTGTCGGATTTAAAAGTGTAGTTTTTGTTTCTCTTTCATTCCTCATATTCGGTTTTTGAATTATGACCCCTCAAGTACATATGCACCAAAATATAGTAGGGCGTATAATTTTTCGCTCTCCAGTGTACTAAGTAAATTTATTAATATTTGTCAACTATGCAAAAGCGAAGCATTGTTGGGCCAACTGATGTCTACAAGAGAACGACAATTATGGACAAATAGGAAAAAAATATATCTTTCTTTATTTTTATCAATTTGACAAAAAAAACTTGAAATGAGTATATACCTAACACATTGCTTCCCTTCTTTATATGTTAAACGTTTTATAATATTCCCTTTCTCCTTATAAATAAAAACCATTATGTTAAAAAGACTCAACTCATATTTGATTTTGTTGACGTTTTGACTTTTTTGTAAGATAATTGAAAATCAAAAATTTTCAGTCACACCCGTCACAGTACAATTAAAAAATGTTTGATAATAAACCATAAACTCTTGATACTTTGCAACAACAACCAAGTAAGAGCAATTAATAGTATAGTGAACTTTTGTGGCTATCAATTTTAGTATTTGAGTATTTTATTAAGAAAATATTTGGTCACACCTGTTCCACCAAAGCTAGAGCGTAAGAAAGAAAGTTGAAAGAAATAAATAAAAATATGAACTGCATTTATTTTTGAATAAATGTCATACCTGTCACATTTTCTAAAATTATTTTTTTTAAGCAAAGATTAATTTTTGCAATCTATATGTCTTTAAAAAAAATTGTGCGCGCTTTATGCAAATTTTTACAGAATACAACCTGAACATTTGAATAATTCAAAAATACTAAATATTACAAAAATATTTTAAATAATCAAAATTGTATCCAAATATTTCCAATTAATAAACAAATATTTTACATATCCAAATATTTAGAATATTTTCAAAAATCTAAATATTTTAAATATTTTGAATAAAACAAATATTTTTAATATTCCTAATTGAATACATAATTAAAATTTATCTTAATTATTTTATGTCAAACATTTTCAATATTCTAAGTATCTTAATCATTTAAAACAGTTTTAAAATTTCCATCAGTTAATATAAACTTCAATTATCCAATTATCTAAAATTGTTCGAAATGGTCTACAAAAACAAAATCTAAAAACTCCAAATTATTAGTCATCATAAGCGCCTCAGTCAAGTTGATCCATATTGATTGTGGAAAATACGAAATCTCTTACCGTTGCAAATAATTCCAATATATCTAATGATATCAATTTTTCTTTCATATTTTCACTAATAAATCTTATTACTGCCGCTATATCACTGAACACCTCTGCTGTCTCCTCTTGCCCCAACCACCTCAAATCGTCCATTGGGTAATTGGGTTCTGGGGAATACAAAACGAACTAATAACGATTGCACTTCGTTTAAAGTTTTTCTTCTATTGATTGAGAGTGAATGCGATAAAAGAATGGAAATTGTGCAAGTTGTACAAATTACAGCGAAAACATGAAAAGGAGTTACAACTCAAACACAAATGAAGTAGAAGAGCGAGAGAAAGAGAGAAATTTTAAGTTTCCAAAAGTTTTAGCACAAAACAAAAGAACACAATGCAAACACACACACACAAAGACGATGAAAAAGCGGAAATTGCTAAAGATTTGTGTGAGAGTTTGAGTTTGAATTCACATATGTCAGGGCAGGAAACAAAGGAAACCAGTGTACACTTGTAAGCCAACAGTGAGGAGAATGAGAAGTATGTGCGGACAGACAGCGTTTATAACCATAAGTTTTATGTGTAGCTTACTACTCCTCATCCTCCAACCAACAGGAGCGGCTCAATGAAGCGTATGGAGTTGGAGAGTTTTCTTGCCATGAAAGTGGAACACTTGTAGTCGATCCGTATTAAACGTCAGTGTAATCAAATATTTATGTCTATTTGTAGTGGATAGATATGGACGGACGGACGGACGGACGGACGGACGGACAGACACACGGTATGTCAGACAATAACACCACCAGACCGACAGACAGTTAGACGGGGACAGTAGCAATCTTACTCCGCGACACGGCAAACACAATGACACATTTGAATTTCACAAGAACTTTTCAGCGAATTTGTGTTAGTGGCACAACAATGAATGGCAGGAAGGACTACATAACTTCTGAGAAGGAAACAAAGAATACTAAATGAAATATCAAATGTTACATAAAAATTGGTATTTAAATATTCACATGTTGTAGCGGAGTGCACCGGTTAAACAATTAAATGGCCAAAGCTGAGTTATGATGAAGAGAGAGAGAGGGGGGCGCATTGTTCCATTAAGTCTTTGAGTGGATGTGGGTGAACAGAGTGAGAGAATACGTTGTGGGCTTTATTGTAGTTTAATATTTAAAACCACAAAAAGGAACTGATAGCATTTCAAAGACAACTATATTGGGTGTGCGAAACATGCTAAGAATTTAAAGGTAAATAACTATGAAATAATCAATGTATTTTGTAGTTTAAAAAAGTAACAAGTCAGAGCATGCAACATTTTGCACATTTATGTATAAGATAATTACACAGTGCAACAGTGAAAAAAATACAAAAACGGGATAGTATAGGTTCGATTCTACTATCGAAGGGTAATAAAACCCTATACTCAGTTTGGCCAGATTGGTGACCAATTTTTTTTTATGGGCCCCTAAAGATTATCAAAATCAGTGAGCCCCATGAAAAAAGGTGTCATCAGTTTTTGTCCACCAGCTAACTCACACTTCGTGATAGCGCTAAACTGTATTCGGCAATAATGTAGCTGGGAGTTTTGCGCACTAACTTTATTAACAAATTATGTCAAAAAGGTTGTTTATTCCTGACCTTTTTCAAAAAAAATTTAAGAAGAACTTATTATTTTTTCCCTTTTTTGAGCATTACTTTGAGGGAGTCCAAAATTTTCTCTAACGCTGTTCGCCAAAATTGTAGCCCTGGTAAAGACAACTTTCGTGAACATATCAATCCAATCTGAACGTGTCTAGAAAACCTAAATGGCTCATAAAGTTCACGTTGATACCGGTTTTTCGAACCTTTACGCACTTATAAGCCAGTAACGTGGTTGAATATCAACCGATTTTAAATTTCTCAGTGGGTTTAGAAAGAAGAGACTGCGGCCTTTCAAACCATATATATAGTTATATTGGAAACTTGTCATATCTGCTTGTTTTTTGCACAAGTTAAACGCATACTTGTTTGTAAAAATCTTTTAAGAAATAGTTAAGTTATTCATGTTTTCCGAGGGACGCAACTTTCATATCCTATACTAAAATATTTTATATTTTTATAATTTTATATTTTTATATTTTTATATTTTTATATTTTTATATTTTTATATTTCTATATTTCTATATTTTTATATTTTTATATTTTTATATTTTTATATTTTTATATTTTTATATTTTTATATTTTTATATTTTTATATTTTTATATTTTTATATTTTTATATTTTTATATTTTTATATTTTTATATTTTTATATTTTTATATTTTTATATTTTTATATTTTTATATTTTTATATTTTTATATTTTTATATTTTTATATTTTTATATTTTTATATTTTTATATTTTTATATTTTTATATTTTTATATTTTTATATTTTTATATTTTTATATTTTTATATTTTTATATTTTTATATTTTTATATTTTTATATTTTTATATTTTTATATTTTTATATTTTTATATTTTTATATTTTTATATTTTTATATTTTTATATTTTTATATTTTTATATTTTTATATTTTTATATTTTTATATTTTTATATTTTTATATTTTTATATTTTTATATTTTTATATTTTTATACTTTTATACTTTTATATTTTTATATTTTTATATTTTTATATTTTTATATTTTTATATTTTTATATTTTTATATTTTTATATTTTTATATTTTTATATTTTTATATTTTTATATTTTTATATTTTTATATTTTTATATTTTTATATTTTTATATTTTTATATTTTTATATTTTTATATTTTTATATTTTTGTATTGTATATTTAATGTATATATATTTTTATATAATAAATGTAATATACATAAAAAATCACAGATTTACAGATTTTCGAAATTCAAGAGTATAATACTTAATATTTGCTTAACTACACTCACGTAGATTAACAAAAGGTATTTCATAATGATTTTTATATTTTTATGGTTTTTATATTTTAATTTTATATTTTTATATTTTTGTATGTTTATATTTTTATGTATTTATATTTTTTATATTTTTATATTTTTATATTTTTTATTTTTATATTTTTATATTTTTATATTTTTATATTTTTATATTTTTATATTTTTATATTTTTATATTTTTATATTTTTATATTTTTATATTTCCATATTTTTATATTTCCATATTTTTATATTTTTGTATTGTATATTTAATGTTTATATATTTTTATATAATAAATGTAATATACATAAAAAATCACAGATTTACAGATTTTCGAAATTCAAGAGTATAATACTTAAAATTTGCTTAACTACACTCACGTAGATTAACAAAAGTTATTTCATAATGATTTTTAGCTTTTAGGAAACTAGAATTAATGTTCTTAATCTTACTACAGTCATATCTTCACAATCACGAAGCTTATGCAGCAATTTTAAAGCAATTTATTGCTTTCTCGCCCAAATTATCTGAGTAACTCTGAGTAATAAACTTCTGGCGTTACCTCATCTCCGCAATATTTCTATGCCGCCATGAGACTCACCGCTATTCGAGATTAGATAAACTGAGAATGATTACCTTGAAAACTACAAACGCCAACATTGAAGATACCAAAAAATTCTCCACCCCACAACGTTCGGCGGTGCGTAGACCAAAAGTTAAATATAGGTCACCTGCCGTTTTTTGTGTTTTTTTTTTTTTTTTGGAAATGATAAAAGCAGCATACGGAGGATACACAAGAAAAAATGAAAACGCTCGTTACGCATTGTTAAAATTGCTCGATAGATTATAATTATGTTGGAGGAAAAACACACAGGAAGACCAAAAGAAGACAATGGAAAATAAAAAAAAAGGGAAGCCGAAGGTAGATACCACTCCAGTCAGTCACAAAGAACGCACAAGAGGGCACAAGTCGTAATAGACTGGATAGACGGACCGACAGACATACCAGTCAGCCAACACTCCCAAATTGAATATTTTGACATAAAGTTTATGGCTACAGATAGATCATAGTCATTATAATGAGACTTCTTCGGTTGTTTTGTTTTATCGGCAAGAAAAATTAATGAAATTATTCAGCTTCAACATCGCGTCGCACTGTTCATTCAACAAAACGCTTTCATCATCAAGAGCGTTTCCTGTTTGTAGCGGTTTTTCTTCTTGTCATTTGTTTAATTGTTTTTCAACAACATTTTGCTGTACTTTCTGCTGTTCGCTGCTCAAGATGATGTTCCCCCTGCCCGTCCGTTTCCTCGTGGTTGTTGTTTTTGTTGTAACACAATTTTACAATTTACAAACAAGTGACCCCTTTTAAAGTGAGATCACTCCTCAACGGTTTTTGTAGTGTTTTTCTTGCATATTTAGCTGATCAATGGTGGTGTTTTCTTTCTTTATTACAAAATTTAAATTTATATTCAATTGAACTTTATTAATTTTATTTCACCCTCAATGTAGTCAATTACACTTTACAAATATTTTTATATGTAGTTCGTGGTATATACAAATTAAGGGGGTTGTAGATCAAAACTGTGCCAGAATACTTGTTTTTTTATATAAACATTTACGGTATCTTCATCATTGCCCTCTGTTTTCTCAATATTATATGGGTTCTTTTGTTAGGTTATCGGCAATTCGTAAATAAACGGAAAATTTTCCAATGTGCTGGTGAATTTATTGGGATTTGACTATATTGATAAGAATCGGTATACCGAAAATGTTATAATTGGTAACTGATTACAGGTACATAGTACGATAAATTTATGGGGAGAACAATTTTGTGAGTTTCTGCTGCTAGAAAATTCAATCTCAGGAGACGAATGTGCAAAACCCAAAGCTTTATATAAAATTCAGAATAATTCAAATATTTTAACGCATACAAATGTATTTATATAGAAAATACAACAATTGTATAAAGATAATTTTAAAATTTTTTTTAAGGAAATGTTAAAATATCTACAGTATAATTATGGTAAAAGTTTTCTTATGTAAAATTTCGCAACATTCAAAAATAATAGATAAATGGTGTATAGAAATACTAAAACTTTTCCATAAACGTGAAAAAATATAATCATAAGTATAAATATTAAAAATATAAATAAACATAGAAATAAATCTTATTTTCTTAAAAATATTTCGGATTCTAATAGTCATAGCGAGAAATTGATTTTAGAAAGTATGAACGTTTTTATAAACAAACTCAAAATTATACAAAAAAAAAATATATAAAAATTATAAAATACAAAAAATAATAAAAAATCAAATAAAAAAATTTTAAACAAAAAAAAACAATAAAAGAAATATATAATAATATAAAAAATAAAAGAATATTTAAAATATATGACAAAATGCACAAAAATATAAACAAAAATAAAAAAATATATACAAATATAAAGAAAATAAATAAAAATTATAAAAAAATATAAATATATATAAAAAAAAATATACAATTGTATTAAAAACACGTATGTTGACGTGTGGTCTTCGTTGATACCATTTTCGCACCGGTGTGTGTGAGCTTCACATTGATTTCTTGAAGCTTTTAACACTTAAGGTTGTGATAATGAGTGGAAAAGTCACAGCAAACGGGTACTGATGATGATGGTTTGGCAACCATCGAAATAGCTATCTGCCCAGCCAGCTGTTAACATAATCCATTTCACACAACTCTTGTAAAACAAATTCTATTGGCAATAATAGAATAGATCTTGAACCGAACAATGCATAGCATAGACAAGAGCTTGTGTGTATTATGTTGACGTGAGGTCTTCGTTGATACCATTTTCGCACCGGTGTGTGTGAGCTTCACATTGATTTCTTGAAGCTTTTAACACTTAAGGTTCTGATAATGAGTAGAGAAGTCCTGCCAGCTGTCAACATAATACATTTCACACAACTCTTGTAAAACAAATTCTATTAGCGATAATAGAAAACAGATCTCAAACCGAACAATGAAAAACATATTCAAAATATAAAAATATATAAAAAAAATATATAAATATAAAAAAATATAAAAGAATGTTTAAAATATATAGAAAATATATAAACAAAAATAAAAAAAAATAAAAAAAATAAAAAAAAATAAAAAATATTTATAAAAAATATATGAATATATAAAACAAATATAAAAATAAAAAAAAATATAAGATATAAATGAATATTTAAAATATATAGAAACTATATAAACAAAAATAAAATAAAACATTAACAAATAAAGAAAAAAAAATATGAAATATTTAAAAAAAAAAGTTTAAAAAATATATCAAAATATTAAAAAAAACTAAATATAAAAATTCGAAAAATTCATGTGTTTAATTTCCTTTGGAAAAAAAAATTAAAAGTTGGCTAAATATTTCTATAAATTTGTAAAGCAAATAAAAAAATACACATACACTGGCACGGCACGGCCTAACAAACTATATATGCTTAGTAGTTAGTAGTGAGCAAACACTGTATATGCTCAGTAACAATAGTAAGCTTAGTTTAACAACAAACCTTGTAAAAAAGCTTGAGTTTTGTGGTGAAAAGCCATGGTAAAGCTTGAGCTTTGTGAGGTAAAAAGGGAATCGTGGGGATAAAATATCCTCCATTCTCATGTTTGATTGTGAATGGTCAAATTCATAACTATGCTGGACATTTTCGGCTGATATCTACTTCACATGCATATGTTTGGCATAATTGTAGATATATATACAGCTGATGATGTACCATTGTGCATCAGTTAGTCACAAAGGGGTCTGAAGATGAACTCGTCATGGAGTTCGAAACGCGTCATCCTAGTGCGTGACACACTGAATTTGACCAAAAATATCAAACAATAAATAATAGAACACTTTTCTGATCTTGAGCCGAATTTGTTGTATCACTTCGATACACTTAACGTAAATTAATGCAAATAAAAAAATTTAATGTTTATAAAAAAAAATGTGTCACCTATTTACAACGAATCTAAAATTTCAATTTATCACAAAATTTAAAAAAAAAAATCAATCTTTATCACCGATAAATTTCTGAAAATTTACAAATTACCAAAGGTTTAAATTGTATCAACAAATTAAAACTTCTGATCAATTTAAAATTAAATCGATTAATAGATGTTTAGCAAACATATAAAATTTATTAAACATTCAAAATTTATCAAAAAAATTTTATTTTATACTTTATTTTATACTAAATTTTAAATTTATTATATTTATATTTATCGATTAATAGATGTTTAGCAAACATATACAATTTATTAAACATTCAAAATTTATCAAAAAAAAAATATTTTATACTAAAATTTAAATTTAGGGAAACAAATTTGATTTATAAAAATATTAAGAATTTTCCACAAAATGTAGAATTTTCTATCAAAATTTGTGGCTCCACGAAAAGCCCCCCAATGAAATAACGCCCAGGAAATAACCCCCAATAAAATAAACCCCAAAAAATTAGAAATAACACCCAAAAACCGTGAATGAAATAACACCGAAAAATAAATGAAATAAACCCCAAAGCGAAAACGAAACAACCCCCAATATTTGGGAGTTATTTCATATGAAATAACACCCAATGATGAAAATGAAAAAAACCCCAATGAAATAAACCCCATCACCAACAAAAATGAAATTATGCCCAAAATTCATAAAAGAGTCAGTTTCACCAAGGATTTCATGAAGTCAATGTGGACCAACAGCAAAGTCGCAAAATTATTGAAATGAATCGTGTGGATCGTAGATCGTTGTAGCCCTGCTATATTTTTGCAGTTCGGAAGACAATTTGCCTTTTACGTTGGCCTTTACAAAACCACCTCCAGTGTTCACAAGCAAATCAAACTCTCTGCTTTTATTGAATTCTTCCTTTTGAAGAACTCTTACAAATTTAAAAAAAAATTCCATTCTTAGTGTGTACTAATCGAATTCTCAAAATAAAAAAATGCTCGGTGCATTTTATTGATTTTCTATCCGTCAATATGAACACAAATGGAAATATCTGTAAACATTCAAAAGATATTGTAATATATTCACAGGCTAAAAGTTTTCTTGTAAAAGGCCTATTTTTATATAATTATATAATTATTACCCCCGAAATGAAATAAGCCCCGAATAAAAAATGAAGTAACACCCAAGTTATTCACGATATGAAACAAACCCCAAATTTAAAAAATTGGTTGGGTGTTATTTCATTGGAGATTATTTCATAATTTGAAAATCCCAAACGAGGAATGAAATAGTTCCCAAAGAAAAATGAAAAACGGCCCAAAAAAATTGGGAGTTATTTCATATGAATTAATACCCAAAAATGTATGAAAAAAATTTGGGGAATATTTCATTTCTCGTTCGGGCGTTATTTCATTGGGGGGCTTTTCGTGGAGCCAAATTTGTATTTATCAAAAAATTGAAAATGTATAATTCAGCACAAAATTACTTTAATCAGAAATTTAAAATTTAGAAAATGTTAAATTTATTAAAAATTTCAATCTTTATTAAAATTTTTAAATGTATTTAAAATTTCAAAACTTATCAAAAACTATTTACAATGTATCAAAATTTTAAATGTATCACCATTTTAAAAATTTATCTAAGATCAAAAAACATAATTTTCTAATTTACCACCGATTTAAATTTTATAAAAAATTTACACTTTTTATCACCATTTTGAAAATTTACCTAAGATTAAACAACATAATTTTTTAATTTATCACCAGTTTAAATTTTATAAAAAATTTACACTTTAGTAAAAGTTAACAAAATTATCAACAATTCATAATTAACCAACAAATTTAAATTTATTAAAAAATTTAGAACTTTTCACAAAATTTAGAAAATCCAAAATTAAAAATTTATCACAAAAATAAAAATCTTATCAAAAATTTAATACTTATCTAAATTTTCAAAAAAATTATGAATTCTCAAAATAAAAAATTTATCACAAAAAAATTTAACATTTATTAAAAATTTAATACTTGTTAAAAACTATAAATTTTTAAAAATTGTATCTTAAGTGAAAACTTAAGAACAATTTTTATGCTTTGTCTTTGCGTAAGGTCCAAACTGAAATCACATGTTGTTATGATTTCAAATTTATCACCAATTTCAAAATTTATCCAAAAATTATAATAATTTTTAAAAAAAAATGTACATTTTACTAAAAGTTTAAAAAATTTAGAAAAAAATATTTAACAATTCATAATTAACCATTTTCAAAACATTTCCCAAAATTAAATATTTATAAATATACAGAATGTATAAAATTAAAAAATTATTCAGAATAAATTGTGAATTAAAAGTAATTCTTTGCCATTAAAAAGTCAATAAATTTTTTTTGTACTTTATTATGATTTTTTTGCGATTTTTTATTAAGTTTTAATTTTTGTATAGGAAAAATTATTTTTTTTCTAACAGTTACAGTTGATACATTAATCTTTTCTTGGATATATGTATATATTTACTGTGTTTTTGTTGGAATAAACGTGATTTAACTGATGTAAACATAATTATATTATTTCATCTTGTTCTTATTGCTACTTTGGCTTTTTTTATATTTTAACTTTTTCGATAGAGAATTTTGCATTTACTATTTGAGTGTCTCTATACATTTTTGTTCCTTTTTATTAATGAAAATTTTGACTTTTCGACTGTAGCGGTTTGAGTATATTTATGCAAAAATGCTAATTTTTAATAAATTATATGTAAAATTTTATGTTTTTTCATATTAAATTAATATTTTTTATCTCCCTTGTTGAAGTTTCTACAATATCGCTTCAAAATGCATATCTATAGCAATTTTTCCGAATTTTGTGCACGAAATAGTAATTATTAACTTTCCATTTTTTTTCACTAAAAATGTCAACAAATTAACCCAAAGCATTACCCGGTGGCACAACACAATTTCACTTCTTCGATTTGTCGATATTGCCGCCAATGCTCCGATTAATGCTGATGAAGCGTTAAGGTTGGTGGGGTTCAATTCAATGAGTTGAGTTGTGTGCCACAGCGGAAAGCAAAAGTTATAGACCAAGCTGACAATAAATACATCGAAACAGCAGATATAAAAGATATTTTTACATGCCACAACAACAACAACAGCGAGATGACTAAGGTTGTTATTGGTGTGTTTGAATGTTTACTATACCATCATCGTCACCATCGCCATCACAATCACCATGACGATGCGGCCACCATCACCACCATCAGCCGGGAACACAGAGTCTCGACACTCAACCGATTTCCATCACATTTATTGCTGTTGTCATTGTTGATGTTTTCGTTTTCAATTTGTTTCTCTCACCCTCCCTCTCTTCGATATTGCGGTGCTGTCACAATTTGATATCGGGCTCCTCAAGTGCATTATGCATCATTTAACACTCCGTATCCCCGGGCTCAGCCCTGCCCTGCATTGGGGAATATCATAACATTCATCACAAACGGCAGCAGCAACAGCAGCATCAACTATAAGTGTTGGGATAAACTAAACAACAGCCACAATTGATCCATCACTTTCTCTAGAGAGAGTGGGAGAGGGAGAGAGTGACGTAGGGAATAAGAAAGAGGCCACATAAACAAGAACCCGAAGCCGGTGAGGGTGTTGCTGGTGGTGTAGATATTTACTGCAGCAACATTAGCTCTTGATGTTAGAGGAAAACTAATTTTCCATATTTTGTTGTTCGTTGCGTTTTAGAAAAATAATTTTGTCGGGTTATGATTTTGCCGCACATTCTGTGTTGCATGTGTTGCGTGTGCATTCCATAACACACGTGCGTGGGCGTCAAGTGAATAACCAACAAAATCCCAGGATAGTTTTGGGATGACACCCATTTTTGTGTGTGCGTTCGTCTAAATATAGATGCATAAGTTTCAATTAGAGAAATTGTTAGTTCCAACCGTGGTTATTATTAGATGCTGTGGCACAATTATGTCCAAAGGTGTGAAATATGTATTTCGTTTATCTTGCTTATGGAAATGCCAGAGGGGAGAATATATTTTGGTTGCAAAGTGTAAGAACATTTCTGACACATTGACAAAACTTCAGGCGTTTAGTGATGAACTGTGATTTCGGTTACGTTTTTCATGAGTCCTTAATCAATGGACTTAAAGTTAGAACATAAGAATATGATGAAACTTTTTTAGCCTTTTTATTTAGTTTTTACTTGGATATTTTTTATTAATAACGAAAATAAAAAAAAAAATTTTTGTTTTTATATTTGCTACAGAAATTGCTTATAGATTATATAGAATTATACAATTTGGTTTTTGTGCAGTCATAACAGTTTTTGATAATTATAATTATTTTAAATAAATTTTAAGAAATAGAGTCGATATATATTACTTTTTTAAAAAAATTCTAAATATTATGATAAAATATAATTTAAATTTTGCGATAAATTTTAAATTTTGTAATAAATTTTAACTTGATGATTAATATTATACACTTTGTTTAAAAAATTATAAATCTTTGCAAAAATTTATGACAAAATTTAACTTTTTTGATAAAAATCCAATGTTTTAATAAAATAAAATTTTTGAATAAATCAAAATTTTTGATATATTTCAAATGTTTGATAAGAATTTTTGATAAAATTAAAATTTTTGATATATTTTAAATGTTTGATAAATTTTAAACTGTAGTTTAGGGTAAATTTTTATTTAATATTTTTTGTGATAAATTTTAATTTGATGGTTAATATTTATTATACACTTTGTTTAAAAAATTGTAAATTGATAAAAATCCAATGTTTTAATAAAATAGAATTTTTGATAAAATCAAGTAGTTTTTATTAAATTGATAAATTTAATCTGTAGTGTAGGGTAAATTTTTATTTATTTTTTTTAATTTTTAATAAAATTTCAATATTTTGGCACTTTGTAATTACTTCGCACATTTTTATAAAAATTTAATTTGAGACACATTTTAAGTTTTTAAGCGACTTATTACAAATTTATTTTAATATATATAAAAATTTTAATAAATTTAAAATTTTTAATATATATAAAAATTTTAATAAATTTGAAATTTTTAATATTTTTAAATTAAAAATTTGTCATTATTTTTATGAAACTTTAAATAATTTATAAATTTAAAATTTCTGATTTATTTCAATTATGTGTTACATTACAAAATTTACATTATTTAATAATTTCAAAATTTTATAAAAAGTTTTTGTGACAAATTTAAATTTTTTTTAATACATTTTAAATGTTGCAAAATTGTATATCTTGTAGAAAACTGTAGTATATTTAAAAAGTTTAATTTAATTTAAAAAACATAAATTTTTGATTAAAATTTTAAAATTTTTGGTCAAATTTAATTTTTTTTTATAAAAATATAATTTGTTAATTTTTATTTTTAAGGCGAACTTTTGGGCGAATTAATGTTACTTTTTTATTGTTAAATTTGTGATCAATTTTAAATTTTAAATAAATATAAATTTTACTTTTAAATAAATATAAATTTTTAAATATATTTTAATTTTTTAATAAATTATTTTTGAAAAACTTTAAATTATTTATAAATTTCAAGATTTCTGATAGATTTCAATTTATGTGTACCATTACGAAATTTAAATTTTCTGATAATACAAAATTGTATGAAAAAATCTTAATTTAGTGATAAATTTTAATTTTTACGAATATTTCTCAATTTTTTCATAAATTTTAATTTTTTAATAAATGTTAAATATTGAAAATTTTCATATTTTGTAGGAATTACATTTTTAAAATGGAAATAAATTTAAAAAATTTAATTTAATTTTTGATAATAAATAAATATTTCAAATATTTTCTTATAAAAATGTAATTTCCTTTTTTTATTTAATTGTATAGGCGAACCAATTATAACATTACTTTTTTGATGTTAACATTTTGATCAATATTAAATTTGTAATAAATATAATAAATATAAATTTTAATTTTTAATAAATATAAACTTTTTAATTCATAAATTATAATCATAAATTACTGATTTTGTAAATATTTTTTTTTTTTTGACAAATTTAATTTTTTTTCCGAAATTTTTAAATTATTGACAAATTTGAAATTTTTGTAAAATTCAATACAATAAACTTTTGTTAAATTGATAAATTTAAAATTTTTTTAAACGTTAGTGTAGGGTCAATTTGTAATAATAGTTTTTTTTACTTTGCACATTTTTATAAAAATTTAATTTAATATTATCAGTTAAATTTTCGATAAATATTAGTTAATTTTTAATAAATATAAAATTTCGCACCGGTGTGAAGGGGCTTCACATTGATTGCTTAAAGCTTTTAACACTTAAGGTTGTGATAATGAGTGGAGAAGGCACAGCAAACGGCACTGATGATGATGGTTTGGCAACCATCGACATAGCTATCTGTCCTGCCAGCTGTCAACATAATCCATTTCACACAACTCTTGTAAAACAATTTCTATTAGCAATAATAGAAAAGATCTTGAACCGAACAATGAAACCAAAATCATTATTTACATATACAGATCAACAATAAAAAACAAGAGAAATATAAAAATTTTAATAAGTTTGAAACTTTTAATAAATATTTAAGTAAAATGTTTTAATAAATTTGAAATTTTTATAAATTGAAATTTTTTATATTTTGAAATAAAAAATCTGTCATTATTTTTGAGAAACTTTAAATTGTTTAAAACTTTAAAATTTTTGATAAATTTCAGTTTATGTGTTATATTACAAAGTTTAAATTTTCTGATAATTTCAAAATTTCATGAAAAATTCTAAATTTTGTGATAAATTTTTGTTATAAATTTCAATTTATTTTTTCACTAATTTTTAAATTTTGTGAAAAATTTAATATATTAATATATTTTCAAAGCGGTTGTAAATTTAAAAATTTTACTAGTGGTAAGTTTAAAAATTTTAATTTTTATAAATTTTCAAATTGGTAATCAAATTTATTTTCTTTTTTTGACAAATATTTAGTTTGTTTTTATTTTTTGATTGATGAATTTTTGATAAATTTAAAATTTTTAATAAATTTAACATTTTTCTTAAATATAAAATTTTTGAATATATTTTACATTTTTTATAAATGTAAAATTTTAAATAAATATTATAATTATATTAAAGATTATATAATATATATAATTTTATATAATATTATATAATATATTAAATTTTATATAATATTATATTATATAATATTATATTATATAACATTACTTACTTACTTAATTTCCCTTTGCACCCCATGAATGAGGTATGGGATAGCTTCTCGCGTTGTTGTGAATTAACACGCTTTCTATTTTTAGATTCACAACTAACGGCACCTACTTATTTATCGACGAATGCGAACGTCACTGGTTTGAGAAGCTCTTACTAGACACGACGATTGAATCGACGCTTAATACTGCGAAGTTGCTGTCAAACAACATTCGAGGGGAGCCGACAATGAAAGAAAATTTTATTTATTTTTTTCTTTAAGATGACTGGAGCCAGGTTTGAACCTGCGATCTCCCGCATGGTAGTCGCGTGTTCTAACCACTATGCCACGGCCGGTCCCATTTATATATAACATTATTATATAACATTATATTATATAAAATAATATATTTAAAATTTTAATTTTAATTTTTATTTAATAAAATAAAAAATAAAAATAAAATAAATTTTATAAATTGTAATTAGATTTCTAAGTTTTGTGAGAAATTTTAAAATTTGTATTATTATAAACTATTGCAAAATATTTTATTTTGGGAAGGTATATTTTTTGATACATTCAAAATTTTTCCAAGTTTTATAAATATTGATAAAACTTTTGGTAAATTGTAAATTTTTGATAAAATTGTAAGCGAAGATAAATTTAAAAACATTAATTTTGTGATGTTTGAAACAAAAATTGATAAACTTTTACATTGGTCATAACTTAAAATTTTTGATACAATGTAAACTGGTGATACAATTTAAATTTTCGTTGCAGAAATTTTTTGAATTATTAAGATGAACTTTTATTATTTTTTTTTCAACGGAAAATTTTTCACTAAATTTGATGAATTTTTTAAAAAAATATATTTTTTGCGTTTGTTTTTAAAAACTTTCGTACTTTCAAATATCAATTTGTCGCTGTTTATTAGATTTCGTAATGTTTTTAAGAAATTTTGATTTATTTCTATGTTTATTAATATTTTGTAATAAATTTTAAGATTCTGAAATAAATAATTGATATTCATTTTGGTTTATTGATTATATTTTTATTTTACATTAATCGGAAAATTTTAGTATTACTAAGCTCCTTTTACGTAATTTTTTAAAAATATTGCGAAATTTTGCATATTTGCCTAAGAAATCGTTTTCCGTAATTTTGCTATAGAATTTTTACCATTTTCTTAAGAAATAATTTGCAAATTTTCTATATTAAAATTTTGTATTTTCCGTTCACATAGGGCAAAGTAAAACTTTGTGAATGCTTAAGAAGGTTGCAGTAAAATCGGTCATTGATTGCTAGAGAATGTTGCAAAAACATCACTCATTTTTATTTTCAGTTATAAATCGATCATATATTGAAGACTTCCAATATATACAATTAATAGAATAAATATTCATACCCTAATATGTTGTCAAAGTAACATCAAACTTTCCTACTTCTTAGAGAAAGTAGTTAACCCCTCGCTTAACAATACTAACTTATCACAACTTAGGGGGAGCGTAAAACAAATCCGCCAAAAGCGAAACATAGCTCAAATCACTGAGCTGTTAATAATTTTTGAATATGGACCCACAGAATTCATCTCATCCTTATCTCTGTACCAGTCACACAATTTATGCAACATTGAATTAATTCATAACTTTTATGCCACATTGTTTACTTGCATCAGCTTAACGAAACAGTAGAATAATATAAAAAAGCATACGGGATATAGTAGAGAACAATTCGAGCCAGAAAGAGAGAGAGGGAGCAAATACGAGTCAAACTTAGTTTAAGTTTTATATCTGCCGCTACAAAGTTATTGTTTTTGTGCAAGCTCGTTAAAGTGTAAAGTATCTGTTGTTCTGTCCGTCTATCTGTCTGTCTGACTGCCTGGCTCGGATGTATCTTATCTGATACTATGATGATTCATTGTGAGATTCTTCATAAGAGCAGCAAAGTCGAGAGAATTGGCAGAAGCAGCGGCAACAACAGCAACAGCAGAAGAAGACAACACAAGAACACGTTGTTTGTTTGTCTCTTAACTTTAGGAATGACTGACAATGGCATAACATTATGATTACCCCTTCAATTGAGGGGGGGGCAATCGAAGGGAAACTGTGCAAAGGAAATGTAAAGTAAAAGGCAAGATGGAGAAGGGGAAATAGTGTTTTAGCAAAACAGAAACGAATGCAAATGTATGAGTAGTGAATTTTTTTTGTTTTTCTTTTAACTGTATAAATATGTAAAATTTGAAATGATAAATTTGTAAAAAAAAAACAACGTCGAGAGAATTGGAAGGAAAGGGAGTTGAGAAATGTGGGAATATATAAATCTCTGTCAATTCTAAGAGAAATTCGTTGTTTACAGCTGCTGTTTGACAAACAGATGAATTTTGTCGGTTTTTTTTATGATATTAAAGAAAAAAACATGATTAAGGTAGCACAAGTGAATGGTATCCGTGTGGAAATACCAAATGAAGTTAACTCACTTACAAATACTCCCACCTTGTGTTATTGGCGAGGATTCACAATTTAAGCAATCCTATCTTTAGCTAATCGAGGTGAGATGCTCCAGCTCGAATAGTTTTCGGCAATAAACTAGATGGACGGCCCAGGAGGGAGCGACCGATGCATCGTTGGATGGAACAGGTGAAAGAGCTGCTACATAAACTTGATATGACGAACTATGTATATACGGAGCGCAAAAGACCAAAGCGCCTGTAATTTTTCTCTACGTGCTGTGCCAAATAAGAAGATGAAAAAAAATTTTGTGGTCTTGTGGCCACTATTGCCTAATCCATTTCTATTTCATAGTGTTCTAAGTAATCGTTCTTCAAGCCAACATTTATTACAAGAAATGTGTTCTTCTTACCCAATTTCCCAATTGTGGCTTTGTTGTCAATAATATATTCGAACCACTTGACTTTTTTCCAAAGTTTAGCTAGTGTAACATTTTCTCACAAATCAATAAAACCAACATAGAAAAAATATATTTTCCACTCAACTAAAGTTTTGTCTTTCTAGATAAATGTTTTTTTCCATTCAACTAAAGTTTTGTCTTCTTTTATGTTTATTTGTCCAAATGTCCAAAAACGCTCATCTTTAATCGTCGCTGCATGTCGTGGTTTTATCCGCGTACCATTTGTTTTTGTTCACATTTGCCTCCAGAAATGTTTCCATTTTTGATGTGACCAATGGTGGTGGTGGTACAAATATTACAACTTGTTGTGTTGTAGTTGTTTGGTGCAATTCCCATCCACTGGCCACATAAAATTGCACCAGAAAAATTCTTGTTAAGAACTTTGCTGTTAAGACGAAATCGAAATTCATGAAAGAACATGATGGTTGTTCTTCGGTTGGTTGATTGTTGGTGGTTGTATTTTGCTGGCTCTGGCTGACTGGCCGGCCGACTGACTGTGCCTGTTGTTTGCCGGAAAAGAAGTTTTTCGTTTTGTGGCCACCACAATTCAACAGCTGCTCAAATTTGAACGCTTGGCTGCCTTTCGTTTTGAGGTTTTTGGCCTTTTTTGCGTTCGTTTTGTTGTTCAAGTTTGGTTCTTTAGTTCTTTGATCATAGTTTGTCAGGCTTTCTTTGTGTTGTGCCCGAGGAGCAAAAGAGAGAGAAGTTATTTTCCTCTTCGTTTCTTTTGGGGTTTTGGCAATTATCTGTGTAGTGTTTGGCATTTGTTGTTGTTGGTTGATGTGTGGCAACAAATGCAAGCCAAATGTTTAAAAATCATTTCAAACATATTGGTATTTTTTTTTATTTGTAAAATCAGGCCAAATGAGGTCATTTACTTTCGCTTAACAAAGTTCCTCTTTGGGAGAATAGATGTATTGTGGTGTATGGAGTCAAAGAGAATTATATGGACATGTACCGAAATGGAATCTTGAGAGTGTACGGAAATGGAAAAGCGTTAACGCTAATTTTAAGTAATGCGTCTAATAAGGTGGCAGACAAAGAAAAGGCAACTACAGTAAAGTAGACACATTTAACAAATTTTTTTCTACGCAAAAAATATTGAAAATGTTAACAATATAAACAGATTAAAATTGTTAAAAATATTTAGCATTTTACACTATCAAAAATATTAAAAATTTTAAAAATATAAAAAAGTTATTAAAAATAGTAAAATTTTTAAAGATATTGAAAATATTAATATTATTAAAAATATTGAAAATCTTAATATTAATCAAAATACAAAAAATTTTAAGAATATAAAAATATAAAGAATATTACAAATATTAAAAATATTACAAAAATTACTAATATTGCAAATATTAAAAATATGAAAATTTAAAAATATTAAATATAAAAAATTCTAAAAATATTAAAAATATTAAAAATATTAAAAATATTAAAAATATTAAAAATATTAAAAATATTAAAAATATTATAAATATTAAAAATATTAAAAATATTAAAAATATTAAAAATATTAAAAATATTAAAAATATTAAAAATATTAAAAATATTAAAAATGTTAAAAATACTAAAAATATTAAAAATATTAAACATATTAAAAATATTAAAAATATTATAATATTAATAATATTAAAAATATTAAAAATATTAAAAATATTAAAAATATTAAAAATATTAAAAATAGTAAAAATATTAATAATATTGAAAATATTAAAAATATTAAAAATATTAAAAATATTAAAAATATTAAAAAAAATAAAAAATATTACAAAAAAATAAAAAATATTACAAATAATTAAAATATTAAAAATTTAAAACATATTAAAAATATTAAATATTTTTATATTTTTATATTTTTATATTTTTATATTTTTATATTTTTATATTTTTATATTTTTATATTTTTATATTTTTATATTTTTATATTTTTATATTTTTATATTTTTATATTTTTATATTTTTATATTTTTATATTTTTATATTTTTATATTTTTATATTTTTATATTTTTATATTTTTATATTTTTATATTTTTATATTTTTATATTTTTATATTTTTATATTTTTATATTTTTATATTTTTATATTTTTATATTTTTATATTTTTTTATTTTTATATTTTTATATTTTTATATTTTTATATTTTTATATTTTTATATTTTTATATTTTTATATTTTTATATTTTTATATTTTTATATTTTTATATTTTTATATTTTTATATTTTTATATTTTTATATTTTTATATTTTTATATTTTTATATTTTTATATTTTTATGTTTTTATATTTTTATATTTTTATATTTTTATATTTTAAATTTTTATATTTATATATTTTTATATTTTTATATTTTTTTGGTTGGTTGGTTGGTTGGTATGCAGGCATCTCCTTCTTCAAAGGAGAACACTTAGGTCCTTATGGACCCATTGTGACACCCGTTGGGCATTTGTGCCATCCCTTCAACCTTTGCTATCAGCGCGTGTGCTGACTGATCGCGTTGCCAGTTGTCGGTTGGGAATCCGGAGTTATGATCCAATCCGTCCAGTTGATAACTTTACAAAAGTTGTTAATCCTTCCGATGTCCAACGATGCAAGTTCTCCTACACCATTTAAGAAGGGTTTCCCCAGGGTTTCCAGTCTCCTTCTGTATAGCGCTGGGCAATCACATATAATGTGGTCGGTGGATGGTTCACTGTTTCCGCAGTAGTAGCATTCGCTTTTCGTTGCGAATCCCATTCTGACCGCATGCCTGCCTATGGGTCCATGTCCCGTCAGGAAGGTAATAATTTTCCTTATCTGGTCCCTCTCAAGACTTACCAGGTACGATGCACGTTTCGCGTTGTATTCTGGCCAAGTCATTTTGGCCTTTCTACAGGTTTCTTCATTCTTCCATCTGTCGTTTGCAATTCTAAACGTTAGATTTTTTTATTTTTATATTTTTATATTTTTACATTTTTATATTTTTATATTTTTATATTTTTATATTTTTTATATTTTAATATTTTTATATTTTTACATATTTATATTTTTATATTTTTATATTTTTATATTTTTATATTTTTATATTTTTATATTTTTATATTTTTATATTTTTATATTTTTATATTTTTATATTTTTATATTTTTATATTTTTATATTTTTATATTTTTATATTTTTATATTTTTATATTTTTATATTTTTATATTTTTATATTTTTATATTTTTATATTTTTATATTTTTATATTTTTATATTTGTATATTTTTAATTTTTTTAAATATTTTTCGTTAATATTTATAATTTATTTTTATTTTTCAATATTTTTTATATTTTTAATTTTTTAGTTATCTTATTTTTAATTTAATATTTATTATTTTTTATATTTTCCAATTATTTTATTTTTTTCAATTTGTTTTCGAATTTATAAAATTTTGAGTTTCTTATACATCACTTTATCGGCTTACTTGTTAAATGTTCTTTCTGACGTCTTCCTCCAAGTTTTCTATTCCAATTTTATAATAACTTTCAAGTTTAATATTACCCAGTACTACATACATTCTTTCCGCTCCTTCTAACTTTATAATAATCTTAAAATAACTAAAAGTATTTCTAGTTTAACAACAATACACGTTATTTCTAGTTTTTTTGATCTTATTGGTTTTCCACCGCTCCCCCACCAACCCAACTTCTTTTTTTAGCCCAAGTCTCAACATTTGAAAGTTGTGCTAGTACCGGCTATTTGTGTGTATGTGTATTCTCGAAAGAATTGATTAAGTTTACAACGGAGTCACAATAGATCCATTGTTAGGGGCCTGTTCTGTGAAAATATACTCTTGGAATATTTGATATATAAGTGAACAACAGCAAACAACATCATCGTGGACTGTTAGAAAGTTTTTGGCTACAATAAACGATGACCACTGCCGGAGGCCAAAACATTGCAATGGCAACAATACGGAAACTAGAGAAGCTAAACGAAATAGAAAAGCAAACGATGGACACAACGAAATCCATCATCACAAAACATTCCAAAGAATCGTGGTAGTAGGTTGATAGGTACAATGTAATGATACATAGGTAGGTCGAGCGCCAGCACATGCCCCATCATGAATGGCTGCTTATTGTTATAGAATAGACGCGGGACGTGACGACTAAGTAAATGCTATAGGTCTTTGTGCTGTAAGAACTTTAAAAAAATATGATGAAGAACAATTATTTTAAACTATTTAGATCTTAAGAGATAACATGAAAATAAATGCACTAAAAGTTTCAACTGTAGCTGAAATTTTTGCCATAAAATGTCATAAAATGCTAAACAAATGGAAAATTCCATAAAAATTTCAGTTAATTTCAGCACAATATAAATATAAAAGTGTTTGTTGCTATTAGTTTAGAACAAATAACTCTAGCTGCGCCATGAAATAAACATAAGTCAAACAAGTTTGTCATCAGCTTGTGCAGAGACGCGTAATAGCACCAGGCACTAAGCGGGTAACAACATTCCAAACATTCCGGCCCCGTCATATCTCTAGCAGCAAAACTGCAACTAAATGTTGTTGACTCAAAAAATGAAAATAACAGTCAACTTAAATTAAATGCAAATAAAAAGAATGTCAAAGTAACAGCGTTGCAAAATCAGCATTAAATGTATGTATAAACGGGTAACACAGGGGTGGAGTGATGAAAATGATGAGAGGAAGACAATAATCTGCAAGAGACTTCATGGAAACAAATGGAATTCTTTTACTTGCAGATTGAATATAATTTTTCGAATAAATTTACATGATTTAAAAAGAAATTAATATATTTAAATAAAATACTAGAATTTTACATATATTTTTCAGATTATCCTTCAAAAGTTTTGTTCAGAAGAAATAAAGTACCAACAAAAAGTGTTTTTTTTTTTTGTTACAAATTAAATTTGAAACAAATTCGGGAGAAAAATTCAATTCGAAAAAGGATATTAAAACTATTAAAATAACAAAAATATCACACATATCAAAAGTATTAAAAATATTTATAATATTAAAAATATTAAAAATATTAAGAATATTAAAAATATTAAAAATATTTAAAATATTAAGTTATTACAAATATTACATATATTTTTAATATAAATAATTATAAATAAATAATTAAAAAAAATGAAATTCGAAATTAACCAAAATTTTTTTTCGAAACTAAAAGTTATTGGTAACCTTTTACACGCTGAAAATGTGAAGAAGAGATCAATCCCCCTACCTTTAAAGGACTTCATCAACTATTGAAGATTACTATCTAGTAGATTTTTTCAGTTTCAATAGAAAACTGATCTACACTGAACTTCATATCCCATTCAATCTCTCCTTTCTTTAACACCCTTCACATCTCATGTCTTTTGCGAGTCTGATGCCACACATTCGAGCATTCGAATGTGTCCATTAAACCAAACTGGATTTCTTTTA
Source organism: Muscina levida (assembly GCA_964034835.1). Lineage (NCBI taxonomy): Eukaryota > Metazoa > Arthropoda > Insecta > Diptera > Muscidae > Muscina > Muscina levida. Next base: position 16,110,873 of record OZ035883.1, on the reverse strand, counting down.
ATAACCGCCCCGGTAAGAAGTAAAACTCCAAAGTTGTTATTGTGAAAATTTGGTTACACATTCAAGGTCGATTGGTCAGCAAAATATGAGGAAAATAAACGACAGAAAAATTAATGCCCGCCATGATAAAGGAATTAATAATGGACTTTGATTTGTCTCTCTTCAACCCGCATAAAAGTACACGCAAATGGGGAGCGGCGGCTGGAGATTAAAGCGTATGTACAACAAAATGTCATACTTGTGACCTGATTGTAAACGCACGAGAGAGCACAACTGATCGTCGTCGCATAAAGAATAATTGTGATAATTTGTTTAAATTTAAATTTCCGGTGAATTTAAGTAGACAGCATAATGCAGTGTGAGTGAGTATAAGTGTGTCGACGATCTTCATGCTGTGACATCATACACCAAGTGACAAAAAGAGATAGAAGGCATACACAGTGTATGTATGTACAAACAAGTATTCGAATTGTAACCGTGGGCAGGCACTTTTAATTTGAAACTCTCTTCATCAGTCCGATGACATGATGAGCAATCCCTGCCGTTTTGTGCTTCCTTTGCATATTGTCAATATTTGATTTTTTTTTTATCAATTTCATTTTGTTGCTGTTGCTTTATTGTTAACAGGAATAATGAACAACTGAAGTTTATTTATTGGATATTTTTAGGAGGAAAGTCTGGGAAAAAAGCCAAAAGACTTTGAAATTTAGCTTAGCTTTGCCGTTTTCACATGCAGATGTTTTGCACTTCATCGCTAAAGACATAAAGGAGATGGAATGAGCAGTAGTAGCTGTGTGTAGTGTGCCTTTTATGTACGTTGTTCGATATTGTTATCGAGGATTATTTGTTTATTTTGGGATGAGAAATATGTGAGTAATTTGTATATACATAATATGTATGCATATGTTGAACATATTTATATATAATATAGAGTACTACTCTATTGTCGTTGCCAAATAATGAAGTTTCTTGTAATTGAACTTTGGTGTAAATAGCGAACAGCCAAGTTGTAATATTGTGAAGTTGTGATATATGTAGGTCAATGTGTAAAATAAATATGAAGTGACTTCAAGGGGTATAAGATTACAAAGAAGGGTTATCGACATCTAATGGGCCCAAAGAAAAATAAAAAAATTGCATACGTGAAATATTAAAAATTTTAAAAATGTTGCAATTATAAAAAAGGAAAAAAAAATACTAACATTTGAAAAATATTACAAATATTAAACATATTAAACATATTAAAAATAACAAAAAAAATAAAAAATATTAAAAATATCAAAAATATTAAAAATATTAAAATTATTAAAAATATTAAAAATATTAAAAATATTGAAAATATTAAAAATATTGAAAATATTAAAAATATTAAAATATTAAAAATATTAAAAATATTAAAAATATAAAAAATATTAAAAATATTAAAAATATTAAAAATATTAAAAATATTAAAAATATTAAAAATATTAAAAATATTAAAAATATTAAAAATATTAAAAATATAAAAAATATTAAAAATATTAAAAATATTAAAAATATTAAAAATATAAAAATTATTAAAAATATTACATATATCAAAAATACTAAAAATATTAAAAATGTTAAAAATATTACAAATATTAAAAATAATAAAAATATTAAAAATATTTAGAATATTAAAAATATTAAAAATATTAAAAATATTAAAGATATTAAAAATATTAAATTTACGTTAAAGTGTATCAAATGATACATCAAATTCGGCTTACGATCAGAAAAGTGTTTTTTTATTTTATTGTTTAAATATTTTTGGTCAAATTCAGTGTGTCAACTCACTAGGATGACGCGTTTCGAACTCCATGACGAGTTCATCTTCAGACCCCTTTGTGACAAACTGATACACAATGGTACATCATCAGCTGTATATATATCTACAATTATGTCACACATGTACATGCGAAGTAGATATCAGCCGAAAATGTCCAGCACCAGTGATGTATTTTCAGCCGAAAATGTCCAGCACCAGTGGTGTATTCTTTGAATTTGACCGTTAATATTCAAACATATTATTATTAAAAATATTAAAAATATTAAAGATATTAAAAATATTACAAATATTACAAATATTAAAAATAATAAAAATATTAAAAATATTTAGAATATTAAAAATATTAAAGATATTAAAAATATTAAAAATATTAAAGATATTAAAGATATTAAAAATATTAAAAATATTAAAAATATTAAAAATATTAAAAATATTAAAAATATTAAAAATATTAAAAATATTAAAAATATTTATTATTGCCAATAGTTTTTTATTCAAGAATAAAAAACTATTGGCAATAATAAATAATTGCCAATAGAACTGATCTTTAACCGAACTATGACAATATCATAATTCATTGCAGATCAACAAAAAACAAAATCAAGAACAATATTAAAAATATTAAAAATATTAAAAATATTAAAAATATTAAAAATATTAAAAATATTAAAAATATTAAAAATATTAAAAATATTAAAAATATTAAAAAAATTAAAAATATTAAAAATATTAAAAAAATTAAAAATGTTAAAAATATTAACTGATGAAGATGGTTTGGCAACCATCGAAATAGCAGTCTGCCCTGCCAGCTGTCAACATAATCCATTTCACACAACTCTGGTAAAACAAATTATATTAGCAATAATAAAATAGATCTTGAACCGAACAACGAACCCACACAATATTAAAAATAATAAAAAATATTAAAAATATAAAATATTACAAATATTAAAAATATTAAAGATATTAAAAATTTAAAAATATTAAAAATATTAAAATTATTAAATATATTAAAAATATTAAAAAAATTAAAAATGTAAGAAATAATAAAAATGCTATAAATACTGCGAGTGTTATATGTTCAAATATGTTTAGTTCACATGAAAGTTGCATACTTTTTACCTTCCAATTGAAAAACTTCGTAAAAATCCCTAAACCAAACGGTTTTCATCGTTCTGTTGATTATGTTTGTTTAAAGTAAAAAGATTGCCACTGACATAACTAGTTCAGACATTACTTAGCAAAATTAAAAAACCACACAAACCATTAACTTTCCGAAAAAAAAAACTTTAAAATTTAGCAACTAACTGAATTGGCACTTTTTCCAAGTTTATGAACGTATATTAAGCATTTTTAGCAAACCATTCACATTTCACTGGCATGATACTTGATGTTGATGTCTTTAACGATATAATTGCCATAAAAAGCTAAACTTTTGTAAGAATCCAAAAGTTCATACATCAATTTTGCCTCTAACAAGTCACGTCCCTACAGAGGAATATCATCAAGTATCAACAGTCAATGTAGTTCGTTACCCAGCACTCGTCGTAACGTTGCTATTTGCTGTATTCCAAACTCTAAATTGAGTATTTCATTTTCAATGAAATCAAATGGAGAAGGTTAAAAATGAAAAATAAACAAAGACGAAGGCGAGCAAAAAATTACGGCGAACAACACAAGAGTTTCGACGATGGGTTGTAGTAAAAGTTAGGAAAGATGTGGGGTAAATTCTTTGAATTTTATATTCCTCTATTAATGAGGGTTGTATAGTAACTGCCAATAATGTGTTTAGCTAATGCAGTTACTGTATACTTAGAAGAGGTGCCAAAGTCCAAATATTCTGCGATTGAAAAAATAGGACAAATTAAAGTTTCACACAAAGTTTGGCATATATATTTTTTAACTCTTTTTTTGTAGCTGATCATTAAGCGACCCTCATATGATGACCAATATGCTGCATCATTTGTACAAGAGCAAATATGTGTTAGTGGTGCACTCGTATAAGCAATAACAAATAATCTGCAGTGACAACTTCGAATGCGCTATAAAGAAACCAAGAGAGCAAAGAGAGTGCAATACAATAAGTGGTGTGTAATCCTAGCAAAATTACGCAGAAGTAAGAGTAAATTTTATTCGTATTATAGTAATAGAAATACTATTAAGCTATCAACGACCACTCTCTTCGAGGTACTGCTGCCTTCATTATGATGACCAACCTGACCATCGTTGTCATCATCATCATCATGTACTTTTACTTCTTTGTAGTACATATTCGTTTATCTATAAAATATGCAATACTTAACTCCAATGCAGTTGTATTAGATGATGTTTTATCGGTAGACATAGAAACTTACACCGGAGGCCGAAATGATAGCACACTACTGTATTTCCCTTTACAAAAAAGAAAAAAAAACAAAATTTAAAAATCCCAAATTACCTAATGTTACAAAAATATTGCATCTTTTTTTCAACATTTTGAATATTTTTATATTTTATTTGGACTTTTTCGAAAATTTAAATTAAATTTCTAATATTTTAAATATTTACATTTCTAACATTTTCATTTTATTTTTAATTTTATTTTTATTTTAAATTTTTAAATATTTTTTCATATTTTTAATTCTTTAAATATCTTTAATATTTTCAATATTTTAAATATATTTAAATATTTAATATTTTTAATATTTGTAATATTTTTAAAATTGTTAATATTTTTAATACTTTAAATATTTTTAAACGGCACTGATGATGATGGTTTGGCAACCATCGAAATAGCTATCTGCCTGTCAACATAATCCATTTCACAGAACTCTTGTAAAACAAATTCTATTAGCAATAATAGAAAAGATCTTGAACCGAACAATGAAACCAAACTCATTTTTAATATTATTAATATATTTATTATTTTTAATATTTTTAATATTTTTAATATTTTTAATATTTTTATTATTTTTAATATTTTTAATATTTTTAATATTTTTAATATTATTAATATTTTTATTATTTTTAATTTTTTTAATATTTTTAATATTTTCATTATTTTTAATATTTTAAATATTTTTTTAATATTTTTAATATTTTTATTATTTTTAATATTTTTAATATTTTTAATATTTTTAATATTTTTAATATTTTTAAAATTATTAATATTTTTAATATATTTTAAGTTATTATTCTTTTTTAATATTTTAATGTTTTTAATATTTCTAATATTTTTTAATATTTTAATGTTTTTAATATTTCTAATATTTTTTAATATTTTTAATATTTTTTAATATTTTAAATATTTTTAATATTTTTAATATTTTTAATATTTTTAATATTTTTAATATTTTTTATATTTTTAATATTTTTAATTCTTTTAATATTTTTAATATTTTTAATAATTTTAATATTTTTAATAATTTTAATATTTTTAATATTTTTAATATTTTTAATATTTTTTATATTTTTAATATTTTTAATTCTTTTAATATTTTTAATAATTTTAATATTTTTAATAATTTTAATATTATTAATATTTTTAATATATTTTATATTTTTAATCTTTTTGATTTTTTTGATATTTTTAGAATTTGACCGTTAATATTCAAACATGAGAAATGGAGGAAATTCTCTCCCCACGATTCCCCGTTTTACCTTAAAGCTTAAGCTTCTTTACAAGTTTTTGTTGGAAAACTAAGATTACTTTAAATTTTTCTATGCCAAAGTAATATTAATATTCAAACCAAAGTTTGAATATTAACGGTCAAATTCAAAAAATACAACACTGGTGCTGGACATTTTCGGCTGATATCTACTTCGCATGTACATGTTTGACATAATTGTAGATATATATACAACTGATGATGTACCATTGTGCATCAGTTGGTCACAAAGGGGTCTGAAGATGAACTGGTCATGGCGTTCGAAACGCGTCATCCTAGTGCGTGACACACTGAATTTGACCAAAATATTTAAACAATAAAATAAAAACACTTTTCTGATCGTAAGCCGAATTTGATGTATCATTTGATTCACTTAACGTAAATTTAATATATAAAACACGATCGACTAAAATTAACAATCAAACAGTTTAAAATACTCTGGCACGGCACGGCCTAAAACTAAATGCCTTACTTTGACATAGAAAAATTTAAAGTAATCTTAGTTTACCAACAAAACCTAGTAAAGAAGCTTAAGCTTTAAGGTAAAAAGGGGAATCGTGGGGAGAGAATTTCCTCCATTTCTCATGTTTGAATATTAATGGTCAAATTCAAAAAATACAACACTGATGCTGGACATTTTCGGCTGATATCTACTTCGCATGTACATGTTTGACATAATTGTAGATATATATACAACTGATGATGTACCATTGTGCATCAGTTCGTCACAAAGGGGTCTGCAGATAAACTCGTCATGGAGTTCGGAACGCGTCATCCTAGTATGTGACACACTGAATTTGACCAAAAATATCAAACAATAAAAACCACTTCTGATCGTAAGCCGAATTTGATGTATCATTTGATACACTTATCGTAAATTTAATATATAAAACAAGATCGACTAAAACTAACAAACAGTTTAAAATATTTTTAACATTTTTAAAAATTTATAATATTTCTCTTGTTTTGTATTGTTGATCTGTATATGTAAATAATGACTTTGAGTTCTTGAACCGAACAATGAAACCAAACTGAATTTATAATAAAATATTTTTAACATTTTTTTTTTTCAAAATTTTTAATATTTTCAATATTTTTAATATTATGGGTTTTTATAAACAATTATTCTAAAAATTATATGCAAAGAGATTGATTTCAGTTTATTGTCATTATATATTTAGCAACATTTGAAAAAAAAAATTGAATCAGACTAAAAACTTCCATGTATGTTATGTGACTTATCTCTGCTAACACTATGGCTACAACTGTTTTCTCTTTCCAAAAGATTCCTATAACTTTCAGCTTTTTATGACGACTGACTTTAACTCAGTCGGCAGTTTTTTTTCCATCTTTTTATACTTGCGGTATATTCGTTTTCTATTACCGAAATTGGGGTGCCGTCTAACATATGGCCCAGATGACAAGAAAAAATGGCCACAAATCTCATTTACAACGCACTGGCCATATGACTCAAAGCCACAGCCGCCATCATCTACATCATAATTTGCGATTATTATAGAATTTACGAACCATTACATACAAAGATACTTTACAATACGAAACCTCAAAACAACAAAGCTATTGTAATTTTCTATTTTTGTAAAACCAAATTAAGCTCAGCTAGAGAACAATCCTTCATTTGAAGAGCTTAAGTACATTTAGTCAATGGCATAAAAAACTGTAAAAGAATTCAGGTCAAAATGCACTAAAGGTCGTTGGATTCATTAGAAATTAAGGGTAAAAGTACATGTGTGAAATTAGCTAATTTGTAAAGACGCAAAAAGTGGTCATTAAATTAAGACAACGACAAAGGGTTACCCGGAAAGATTGGCCACCTCAGCATTTATCAAAAAAAAATATGGACTTTAGAATGAATGTATATTTAGTTGTAGTGTAGCTGCATTGAAGTGGCTCATTTGCTGCCATTTTCAATTATACATTTCGTGAAGATGTTTTGTGTGTGTGGGAAGTAAACAGATTCTTTCTATTTAGAGTCAACATCCAAAAGTACAAATGTTTGCACTATTGCCCACTTACGATCTGACAAATTGTACATAAGGAACATCATGCAGTTGATATTTATTTATATTTCAATTATGATTGAGGGCTTTCAAATAAACCAAATAATAAGAATGTGTATTGAAGTGATTATATAGTTATCTCTCATGATAACTGTGTAGGAAGAACGCACAAAGTAAAATAGCTTGCTCATTAAATGCGCAAAATTAGTAGGAAATCTGGTATAAGATAAACTTAATTAAACGAGATAATGGAATTTAAAAGTAGGCAACTAAGCAGATATTTTATAAAATGTTTAATTATATTTATTGTGTTAAATATTCTATTAATTTACGTTAAGTGTATCGAAATGATACAACAAATTCGGCTCAAGATCAGAAAAGTGTTCTTTATTTATTGTTTGATATTTTTGGTCAAATTCAGTGTGTCACGCACTAGGATGACGCGTTTCGAACTCCATAACGAGTTCATCTTCAGACCCCTTTGTGACGAACTGATGCACAATGGTACATCATCAGCTGTATATATATCTACCATTATGCCAAACATATGCATGTGAAGTAGATATCAGCCGAAAATGTCCAGCATAGTTATGACCTTGACCATTCACAATCAAACATGAGAATGGAGGATATCTTATGTTAAATATTCTCTTAAATAATTTGAGTATAGTAAATAGATGGAAAATTTGAAAATTTAATAATTTGATTATTTGAAAACCTTCACTATTTTGGCATATTTTAAATATTTTGGTATTTTGTTTTATATCTTGCATATTTTGAATACATTAAATATTTTAAAGAAAATAAATTGACGATAAGGCATGCATCCATTATAGAAATGACAACAGAACAATTTAAGAAAATGTAGGGCAGCATTTCAATTTAAAAAAAAAACGAAATTGGCCAACCAATTAATAGAAATAGAAAATTTCCGGTGAAAATTTTGAGTTTTTAAATTAAAAAATTCTAAATATAAAATTGTATAACACTACAATTTTATTAAATATAAAACCTCAAAATTTTCACTGGAAAACTAAAAAATACCACAAAAACAATTATTTGCGGAGAATTTAAATTTATTACAATAAAAGTTTAAACATAATAATTTCTGTGAAAAAACTTCAATTTGGATGTGAAAAATTTAATAAATTAAGAAGGAATATAAGATTTCGCTACAAAATCTGCAATACTATAAGAGACTTTGGATTCTATGATAACCCCCATGTGTGGATACTCAAATGGCAGATATTTTCGAGACGAATCCAATGGTGGTATTTTGAAGTTCCTACGGGTCTCCTGGACCCATTTAAATTTCCAGGATATACCAAAAAAAATTTGAAAAAATCATAAAAAAATAGAAAAATTTAAGGAAATTGAAAAATTCTAAAAAAAATTAAAAAATTAAAAATCGCGCGTTTTTTTGGAAAAAATATTTTTTTTCTTAAATACACCGTAAAAAATTTTTAAAAAAATTGGGAAAAAATCATGGATAAATTGAAAAATTAAAAAAAAAAAAAAGAAATGTCATTAAAAATGTGTGAAAATTTAAATTTTTTTTTATTAAAAAAAGGGAATTGAGAAAATCATGGCTATTTTGGATCTACTGCGATTTTATACAAGCAATACAAATCAAAGTTGTATAGCAGTAGATCCTTACGCCTATTTAAAGGAATAAGGTGGTTCACGAATAGAGTTACGACAAAAGGTTTGAAAACAGCAATTTGTACGTTAACAGGTAATGTTCGTGTTGGAAGCACTATCGCCGCAAGCAAAATTTTTTTTTTTCATATATCCTGGGAAAAATATTTTTTTTTTGTAAATGGATATGTTGGGATTAATAGCACCGGGGTAGACCCGGAAAATTCAATGGCTCTAACTCGGTCCAGGAGACACGTAAGAAAAATAACACCGTTAGATTTGTCTCGAAAATATCTTTCCGAATACGTTTTTAATATTTCTAATACTTTTAATATTATTGTTTTTAATATTTCTAATATTTTAAATATATTTAACACTATTTTAAACACTTTAAATTTTTTTTGTGCTTAAAATGTCTTAAATATTTTTAATATATTTATTATATTTAATATTATTATTTTTAATTTTTTTAATATCGTTAATATTTTTATTATTTTTAATTTTTTTAATATTTTAAACATTTTTAATATTTGTAATATTTTTAAAATTTGTGATATAATTTCTTATGGTATCTTTAACAAAATGCAGCCAATTTTGAACACACAGATACATCTTGATTTCCGCGCCCTCCGCCCGCTGCTCTGTGGTCCATTTCCTTGATCTAGCGTAACGAAATTAAAATTTTCAACATTCGAAATCTACTAAAATTTTATTTCCCGACGATAACTAGCAAATCGATAACTTCCAAATTAACAAATTTGCTATAATTGATTAACTGTCGGCTTTCAAACACAACAAATGTCAAAACAGCTGGAACAAAAACGTTTTAGCGCGTTTTTACAAGTGTGCAGATTGTGCAAAAAATATTGGGAAAACTCATATTTCCAAAAAATTTTTGAATTTTTTTTAGATAAAATTATGTAGTTTACAAAAAAAGTGTATTGTGACCTGTGCAATATATGAGGTGCTAAAAAATTGTGTTAGAAATCAACACTTTTGTTTAACCTTTTTGTGACCGAATTTGAACTTCTGTAGAGTAGAACTTATGTAGCCGATATCGGCCGGTGAAGAGACTGTTCTTAAATGTTAGTATATTTCGGCTACTTTATGAAATGACCAACATTTGCTGCTTTCATTTGCTTTTGCTCACTATGTTGAAATTTTTAGGAATCATGTCGGTCTGCAATTGCAACATTTTTTTTAGTTAGGCAGTCCGAGTCAGAGTGGAGTATTGACATGAAACAATTTAATAACATAATTTAATACGTCTACAAATAAAAAAAAAATTTAAAGAGAAAAAAAATTAGAAAAATTTTCCACTTAAAAATATATTTCCGGTGAAATTTTTTTTTTTATTTGGTTTCTCCTTGTTATAATATTCTAGAAAAATTTTCCATTTGACGAAAATTTTATTATTTTTTATGTTATTAATTTCTGTTATTAATTTCGTTACGCTAGATCAGGCAAATGGACCACTGTGCGCTGGTCGAAAATAAAAACGTCGTCTGCAAATTTGAACCTGACGTGACGAGTACTATCTGCGAACCAAATTGTATCCCTGTGTGTAAAATTTCATCTCTCTAACTCTAAAAAATTTTTGCCACGCCCATATGTTTAACAATTTAAGAAATATGTAGTCTATAGTAATTAGTACTCCAGCTGCACACCAAATTTCATTGAAATCGGTTCAACCTTTAGACGTGATCAAGGCACAAACAAAGAGCATTAACATTTATAATATTATGTAATAGGGATTTGCAATATATTGCTTTCGTCTCAAAAATTTACTTCATTTGGGGGCAATAATAAAAACTAAGGGAACTCTATTTTGGGGACCCCCACTTTGATCTATCATACTAATATTAAAAGAACCTGACGATGAGTGGTACACTTTGTGTTCAAATCGGTGATTCGCCCCATATCACAGCACTTCTGCCAAAAAGAAGTTTTAATGTTTAGATTTCTTCGCCTCCAAACAATTCTAAAAAATATTCAGAACATTGGGTTGAATCAGAACCAAAAGTGCTATTAATTCGGGGAAAGGAGGACTATTACTCTTATTACTTACTGAGTGAAAAAAAAATATTTTTGAAAATTTTCGAAATTTTTTTTTATTTTTTTGTAAAAAAAATATGAAATTGAAAATAATGAAAAAAAAACTCCATTAAATTAACAATTAATTTTCCATGGTATTTATTTGCCGATATATACCTTATTTGAAAGGTATTCCATTGGGCTTTATATATATGCAAGTTTCATAGTGATCAAATGAAAACTTTCAAAGATATTACCCAAGAATGTCATTTTAAGATTTTTTCCACTATATTCACCCTTATCGTGAACTTTATTTCCCTCGTAATTTTTTCCCTTTTCCCTAAATTGCAATCGTGAATAATTTTTCCCATGAAATGTTTTCCCTTTTTCTATTCATTCACTTTGAAATGATAACCAAAAAATAAGTTGACAGTTAAACAAAATTCCCCTAATCGTGAATAGCTTTTTCACTCGAATTTTATTCGCTTTTCCCTTGAATTTGTTCACTTCAGTTTTGCTGGCGAAATACATATATCATCATGTAAGTATTTATTTGTTTTAATGAGAATATTAAAATTTAACCAAATTATTCTAGTACAAATGTTTGTTTTTGTTTGGGGCTACAATATTGATGTGCGTACCATCAATACATCCCACAACTCCAGGTATCCCGTATTTACCATAAAACCCTTGAGCAGTAACTCTACTCTCCTCCGTAGTCGGATAAGTCCACTCACTGCATAGATGCTGTTCCAAAACATCTAGCATCTGTGACAGCACTTCATACAAGGTGGACTGAGCAAGTCCAACTTCGTAGTCTCTAGCTACTCTCTTTTGATATCCGGCCTCTGCAAAGAACCACAAGCAGGCGCAAAGTTTTGTAATCGTCGGAATTCCAAACTTTTTCGTAGGCTGCAGGGATTGAGTATATCTGTATACACAATTTGCCCAGCAGGTTTGGATAGATCAAAAAAGGTATGTAAGATCAAAAGCAGCCGCCAACTTAAAAAGCCAACGAGCGACGGGAGGAGGACCGAATCAAACTAAATATCTCACACCAGACGAGCAGTGTGTGTATGACCTTGTAGGTATAAAGGAGTCAGTAGAAGGTTTGCAAAACTCCTTAACATTTGGTTTGCCGGAGCCTGCTAATAAAGGAACTGCAAAATTGGGAGTGAGTGAAGCGGAAACAACAGCCATTATTTATGAGGAAGGGGTAAGACGCATCTCGCAAACGTCTGCGACTAATTCTAAGCTGATTGCTTTCTTTATCCTGCATCAAAATAAAGGCGCCGAATCTAAACATTTTCTTTTAGGTCCGTACACACTTAAAATTTCAATTGAAAAATAAAGATCTTCTAAATTACATTCACTACGCACTGATAGCAGACTTTAATTTGAACAGCTGTGTAAAGAAGGGAACAAAAACTTCACGGGAATATCACGATAGCAAATTCCACTTCGAGGGAAATGAAAATTTCATGGGAACAGAAATTTCCCAACTTATTCACGATAAGGGTGATTTTTAGTTGAACGAAGTTTTTAGCCACATTTTTATTATAATACACCAATTTGTATTATCCATATTATAAAAGTGGATGTTGTAATGTATAAAACGCATATGTATTTGTTTATAAAAATCTTTGAACAAGTGGTTAAGTTATTGATGTTTTCCGAGGAACGCAATTTTCCTATCCCAAATTTAAATCAATCAGTTGAAGAAAAACATCAACAACACCAAAACAAAATATTTCCTTTAACTGTTTGATTTTAGTATGGGAAAGTAAAATTGCGTCCCTGGAAAAACATGAATAGCCTAACCACTTGTTCACAGATTTTTACAAACAAATATGCGTTTTACACATTACAACATGTAGTAAAATAGTGTTTAAAAACTTCTTCAAACTTAACTTCTTCAAGTAAATAATAAAAAAAAACGTTTGCAAGTTATCTTTATAAATATATATGTAAGATTCACCTTTTCAAAACCGTTAATAAATCCAAAATTCGTTTAGAGCTGACTAAGTTATCAGCTCGTAAGTGAGGAAAGACAGAATACCGGATTTTGAACCGTAAGTCCAGATTGTACTCGACCAAACATACTCCATGCACTAGGACATTCCCCAAGTTCCAAATGACTGTAGCACAATGTAATGTTAGACCGGTTTTATCCTTTTAATTACATATTATGACACAATCAATGAAACAACATCGCCAAAACAAAAAATTTACAAAATGAAAACACTTTTACTTAAATCAAATATTTGGACCCAGCAGGGTATTTTCCGAAAACCTTAAATATTTCAAAAACGGATTCGAATGCCGAGGTTTTTTTCGAATATAAAAGCTTTTTATTCCATCGAACATTAGAAATCTCAAAATTTGGAACATTTTTAAAAAAAAATTACGAAAAATATTTCTACAAACTTAATTTTAACAAAACTTTCATAAACATGCACTAAAATACCATAAATTGATGGTTCCATCGTAAAAACATGTACTTAATAACTTTTAAACAGAGAAAAAAGCACTTGAGCTGTGTCAAAATTAAATTTTACAACTTTTAGAAAAAAAACACGAAAAAAATGTTACTTTGACAGCACACTGCAGAAAAAGTAAGTACCTTTCAACATTGAGTTTGATCATAAGTGATGCAGAATTTTGTCTACTTTTACTCCACACAAAGTTTTATTCGAAAATAATAACTTGACTTTGGCTTTGATTCAACCCAATGTGCGACGCATTAAAACTTCATTATTAACATTCATTCTCTTTGTTCATATGTATATGTCATTTATTTAATCTTTTAATTAAAATTTCGCAATATTCTGAAATTTTATCTTTACCTAATGTGACGATAACGATCACCAATATCTAACTACCTATACCAAAAACCAGAGCATCTGGCAACACTTTTGCCACCAGATCATTGGTGTTAATCAAATTGACATTTGGCAATTGTGTGGTGTAAACAAATGCCATAAAAGGGATACCACCTAACAATAACAACAAACTAGTTTTCTTTTCCTGGGCATAAACAACAATAATAGCAACAACACCACTAATAACATGAAAGGGAACTTACCTTATCCAGACACTTCAACTCTTCGATGGGATAAACCACCTTCTGGCAGCGGGCACAGGTTTTATTCATTTTCGGCTCAATTCGTTTGTTATCGTCTTTGTGTCGTTTTGTTTATGTTTACTTCTTATTTCGTTATTGTTTCAAATTTCACAATAGGAAGGGCCAGTGAGTGAAGTAAATACACTGCACACACACACTCGCGCAAATCTTACACAAATGCTGACAATTTTTGGAACAATAAATTTGCAAAGACTGACGGCGACGACGACGACGTTGAGAGATTTGTTTAAAATTTCTTGTTTTATTTGACGTTTTATGTCTTGCAAAGACGAGAAAAAATGTTACTGCTTTAGATGTGGTTTATTTTGTTGTAGAGAGGATAGCCGCCTGTTGCCGCTATTGTTGTTGGTGAACTGATCGACGTCGTGCTGTTGTTGACTTGGCCGTAGTTGTCGCTGTGTTGTTGGTGATTTTGTTGTAGTTTTGCGTTTTTTTTTCTTTTGTTGTTGCTGTAAATGCTGGCTGGAGCTGGAGTTAAAGTTTGTTGTGAATAGCCGCGGGACTGGTTTTTGCGTTTGTTCGTTTTTTGTTTTGTTTTCTTTATTCAAACAAACACTATGACAATAAACACACACGCACGCACACAAGCGCACAATCAATGTGGTCGAAACGAAAAGAAAAAGAAGTTAAAAAAGTGGAGATAAAATGAAGAATGAATAAAAACAATGAAAATTTATCGATTAAGGATGCTAAATAAATTCGGTTAAAAACTTTTGGGCTACAATTTCCAATTTTGAAATAGTACTAAATTTCTTTTGTTTCCAAAAACACTTGACATTAAACGCATAGAACACTAGAATTCTATCTTGTCGGTTATAACAAAAATTCCGAATTTATTACGGGGCACACACACACACAAACACTCGCGCAAGCATTCACAATCCAGTTGGAGTCTGAGGGGGTTTTGCTTTGGATTCTGTTGCTTCACTACTTGTGCTAGCTAGCTACTTTTGTGCTCCCCCTTCTGGTTTGAATTATTTCTTTTGTTAGCACCAAGCAGCAGCACTAGACTGTGGTAATGAATGATACGCGATCACTGCGCTTCCACTGGGTTTTCTTCTTTAACTATTCTTTGCTTTACTTTAAATTTCCAACTGGAATCTTATTGGATTCTTTTAAAAACTTGCACTTGATTTCATACCTTTAATAGAATAGACAAACGAACACTGGCTGTGTTATAAATGCACTTGACTTTATTTCTGGTAGTGTAATTTTATTTTTTTGCTTCACCTCAAAAAAAACACTTTGATAAAGATATTTCCACTTGTGTATTTCGCTTACGATTCTCCGTTTGGCTGTGTATAGGAATTTTTGCGACTCCACCGAACGAGCATAGAAAGAAGACTGAAGAAAACACAGAGGTGGCCAAAACATCGCTTTGGAGATTTCGTTTGATGGTGTTGTTGAACGTTGTACAAGTTTGTTCCCAGTTTGTTGGTGTTTGATGGGGAACAGTTAGACTCAGTGACAGTTTGAAGAGTACTGTATTAATACAGTTGGTGGTGTTGCCAGATAATGTGATGTGAATACTTGCTGAATACATAGGATATTAATTTGAAATAGACAGAGATGAATGAAGATGAAACAATAACAGTTGAGATTAAAACGATTTGAATTTTTTAAATACTCTCACTGCTTACAACCAATAAATGTGTAGAGAAAAAAAAATATAACAGGCAATCATATTCAGGTAGAATTGTGTCGAAATTACATAACAAAAAAATTCTAAATTCCTTTTAAAAATTAATGGCATTGTGTGACATTTTGTATATACTACTTATTTTTTTAAACATCCATAACTTTTTTGTTTGCGACAAAAATAAATACCTATAAAACAAAAGTTACACTTTTTTTAGAGATCTTTTACGGACATTAAGCGAAATGAACGTTATATGGACATGGCAAACAAAACACAGTAAATCAACAGCCACAATTGACTTTGGTGAGAAAAGTGAACAAAGGGGCAAACGGTGCCATTGACAAAACATGAATAATGGCTATACGAAATGGTCATATGTAGGATGTTCTGAAATCGATATATTTAAACGCAGGAGGTGTCCAAAGTATCTTTTTTTCTACTCATACTAATGCACTTGGTATCAGTCAAAATAAACAACTGCTCACTTACTAACTTATAATTATCTTTTTTTTTTTTTTTTTTTTTTTTTTTTTGTTTTCTATAGAAAAACATTTCTACAGAAAAAATTTTATTTGTACAAAATATTTAAAATACATTTCAATTTCAGCCTCAGCGCCGTAAGGCATTATTGAGGCAAGTTGGCAAATTAATTCATTGTCAAAAGTACAAATAAAGATTTAACTTAATGTTAAGATTTTAAATTACAAAAAATAAGTATAAAACTGTTTAAAAAAAAAAATAAAAATTTATTAAAAATTTTAAATTACAAAAGCGTTTCAAAGTTGTTAAATAAGTGTTGTTTAAAAGACGATTTAAATAGTGAAATTCGATTAATTGATTTCAAATCTGCATGTAAATTATTGAATTTTACAGCACCCACGTAATCAATGCGTTGCTTGGTAGTTTCTAGTCTACATCGAGGGATTCTTAAATTTGTTCTGTTTCGTGTGTTAAAACTAAATTGCTGTTGAGAAAATGTTATGCTTTGGTGACCAATATGGTTAATGCATTTAAAAACAAACATTAACACCTGATACTCATGCAATCCATAAATTGGTAAAATTTTTTTGCTTATATCTTTGTACAATGTGACATTTGAATACAGTATTGGTAGTTTGTAAATAATTTTTAATGCTTTGTTTTGCATGCATTGAAGCGATTTCAGTGAAATGTTATTTTTATTGTAAGCATATATAATTGCTAAGTAATTCAAATGCGATTGAATCAAAGATTGAAATATCATCAACTTTGATTTAACATCCAGTTTATTTTTAAATTTATATAAAATTCCAATTGCTGGAGCTATTTTCTTTTTCAAATCGGTTATATGTAAATCCCATGACAAATTACTTTGCAATGTGATTCCCAAATACTTAACGGAATGGGTTTCATAAACAGCTTTTCCGTTAATAAACACGTTGAAATCACTATTTATACTTAAGGCATGTGGTCTAAAGCGTATTAATTTGGTTTTATCAGGGTTAAGAGCTAATCGATTTAATCGCGCAAATTCAAATATCAAAGCCGCATCTCTTTCAATTCTTGTTTTAAGTGGTAAATCGTACTTGTAGGGGTAAAACAAGCACACATCGTCTGCAAACATAACAAGTTGCCCATCTAAATTTAGATTTTTTATATCATTTAAATATATAGAAAACAAAAGAGGGCCCAATCCACTACCCTGCGGTACACCATAATCAACAGAACCAAGAAAACTGTCCGTGTTGTTTATATTAACATATTGTTTTCTATTAACAAAATAATTTTTAAACAATAAAACTTCCCGTCCCTGAACACCATATTTCATTAATTTCTGTAACATTATTTCATGATCTACTAAATCAAAAGCTTTAGTAAAATCAAAAAATATTCCAGCAACTCCACTAGAACCTCCATCAATCCCACTACAAATGAACTGCACTACATTCAAAACAGCATCTTCAGTACTACAACCCTTTCGAAATCCAAATTGATAATTGTATAAAAAAGTATTTTCCTCCATATAAAATAGAAGTTTATCATAAAGAATCTTCTCAAATATTTTATCAATTGTAGAAAGAACAGCAATAGGTCTATATTTATCTATATTTGTTGCATTAACCTCTTTCGGAATTGGAACTATTTTGTGCACTTTTAAGACGTCAGGGTACATTGAACTGTTAACGATTTTATTAAAAATATCTTTAAATATCGGGATTATAATATCTCTACATTCTTTTACAAATTTAGGCGAAATACCATCAAAGCCTGGGCTTTTATTATCTTTCAAATTTTGGATTATTTCAAACATATCATCATCATTTACGTTACAAAGTGTAAAACGATGAGGTGACTGTGAAAGAGTCCGTAAAGAATTGAATCCATCTCCAGGATAAATTTCAATTTCCCTTTTAAGATTTTCCACACTCTTAATAAAATATTTATTAAGACAATTCGCTTTATCTTGGTCACATATTATTAATTGCCCTTGAGAATCCTTAAGGTTAATGACGTTACTCTTTGTTCGACCAAGAGTACTATTTATAAATTTCCACGATTTCCTAGGATCATTACCTGCCTTCAATAAATTTCCAGCGTAATAATCAACTCTACACTTTTTTGTAGACATTTTTATAACTTTGCTGATTCGCCTTAAAACATCATTAACGTTCTGTTTGTTTTTCGATTTATGTCTTTTCCTTAAAAGTTTTTCTTTAAATAAAATTAAATCTTGAAGATTCTTATTAACCCATGGAGTTAACTCAAAACGCACCAGTTTTTTACATTTAGTTACCACAGTTGAATTATTTATAGCACCTTTAATACAATGCACCAAGACGTTTGTTAATTCTGAAGAATTAAATGATTCATAGTTGACAGGTAAATTATTACGCAAGTATTCTCTAGCCTTTTCATAGTCACAGTGTGTCTTTTCAATCTCAACAAATTCATTCCTCATTACCTCTTTCTTAAATTTACAGCAAATTATATTGTGATCAGATAAATTATATTCAACTGAATCAACGTAAATTTCTTCAGAAAAATTGCTAAAAACATGATCAATACACGTTCGACTGACAGGTCTTGTTATTAAATTATGAGCACTGTCACAATCATAATTTTGAAAAACGGACAACAAATCAATAAAATGAGGATTTTGAATGAGATCAATGTTAGAATCACCAACAATAATTATTGGACTCCAAGCATGTTCGCTTAAAATACTGTCTAAAATATTAATAAAGTCATTTACGCTACACTTCTGCGATCGATAAAATGACACTATCTTCAAAGGTTTGCTTTCAACTTTAACACTGTTCAAAGTCAAAACTAAAAGCTCAACAAAATTACTACTCTTGCATATTTCAACACTAAATTGTATGTTTTTATTAATATATATAGTCGTACCACCATAAGCATCTTCTCTACAACAATGTATATTATTAAAACCTGGAAGTTTGTAAATTTGTGTAATGTCCTTCTGAAACCAAGTTTCTTGGACAGCTATTATATCCGGTAACTTGGGAAAGCTTGCTATTAACGATTTAAATTTATTAAATTTGTCAACAGACGAAACGCTTCTGATATTTATACTAATAATATTAAAAAAGTTTAAATTCAAATTACAAAAGTAGGTTTTAAAATTTGTAAATTGTTGAAAATATTGATTTTTAATCATAAAAAATAGAAAAATTATAAAAAATTATACAAATTAAATATATACATTCTTTTTTAAGGGGACACAAAAGCAGCACCATCATCATCGCCATCATCACTTGAATTTGCAACATCAACTCTTCTGCTATTAATCATAGATCTTCTCTTCCAATGTTTATTAGTAGTTGCTTCCAATAACATATTATCAACATCATCTTCATCTCTGATAAGCTGTTGTTTTGCAATATCACTTTTTCGACAATAGACTCTACCATTTCTAACATAAATATGTTGATAACCAATAGTTTTTAATGATTTGGCATAATAAAAAAGGTTCATAGTTTCCTTGCTATGAAAATCATTTACAAACACCTCACTTGTACTTTCATTTTCTTTCAGTTTTGATTTAGAAGCCATCAGTCTTTCCTTATGAAATTTCGAAGAAAATTTAACCACAACAGTTTTTTTTCCATCCTCAGATTCTTTTTAAGTTCTAAGAAAATATGCATCATTAACAGCATTCGGCTCAAAATCAACTCCAACATTCTTAGAAAGATTAACTACAGCATCCATTGCATTATCTTTGGCACCAACTTTCAATCCTCTTATGACACAATCATTTTGTACTCGATAATCATTCAGTATTTTTACAGATGTTTTTAAAGTTTTTATTTCAGTTTTCAATTTTTTATTTTCCTTTTGTACTTCTGCTATCTTCTTCTTATTATCTGCAACATCTTTCAATACTTCATCAAACTTTGCTGACATGAAGTTTATCGACTCAGTCAGCTGATCCAATTTTTCTAATTTCTCTAGTTTTCTCAGCTCAGTTTTAATTGTATTTAGCTCTTTCCTTATTTCTCCATCTCCTTCTTTACATAAATGACAGTTGAAAGTTTCTTTTTCATTTTTTAATAGACTCTCAAACTCTCTTTTACTCAATTGAGTGCATTGAAAATGAAAATTTTTCCCGCACTTGTCACACTCTATAAAATCATCGGATTCCTCTTTGATCTCATCTTCGCAATGATTACAAAGCATTATTTTTTTATTTGCCAAACTACGACGAGCTTTATTTTTAGGCATATTTTATTTTTTTTAAACACCGTATGATTTCTTTTATATGTTTATAAACTTTGTTAAATATATAGCACAGTTTTTAATACAAAATTTTAATATTTTTCGAGAACGATTAAGCACTGACAAAACAATACGTTTTATTCAAAGGGTTGCCAACTTGTTGTTGCCCATCTAAAACTAAAAATTTGCATAACAATTACTTAATTTACATTTTTAAAAAATTCAACAAAAATATTGATAACAATTACAAAAAATTAAAAAACAAATATGTACATGAAAAATTAATAAAATTTATAACATTAAAAAGTATTAACATAAAAAAACTTTAAAGAAATACAAATGCTATTATATAAACTCAAACGATACAAGTAATTGAGTAACGAAAGTTTTTAATTTTTTTAAATAGCAAAAAGAAGAAAAAAATCAGCAACAATATTATATATTAAAAAAAATACAAAAACAACAAAACAATAAAAGTTAATAAAAAAAAATAAAAATTAAAAAAATATTTTATTGGTATTATATAATAATAAGAATTAAAACAAAACAATATTAAAATCAAAAATTAAGAAAATAAACATATATATATATTCCCGTCGATCCTATAAGAAGCATAGGGCCTCGATTTAAGATAAATACATAGTATTTATTTCAAAGTAAAGCAACACATTTAAAAAAAAACACTTATTTAAATTAACATTTTATTAATAAAATTATTGAAAAAAATTAAAAAATAATTGTAATTTTTGTTATTAAAGAGTTTATATATTTATGAAAAAAATTGTTCATATTCAAAAATGTTATTTATCTAATATTCCAGTAAAGGGCTACATTATTTACTTATATTTTTATTTCAAAAAAATTAAATAATGGAAAAAATTTAAATTCGATTGAAAATTCTAATAAAAATATTTTAAAAAAACGTCACAAAGATTTGAAGATTTTAAAATGAAAACAAACCCAGTATAGAAATTTCAGTCAGCTGAACTCTCACCTTATGTATTATGTTGTTTAACTGTCGAGTTATTGAAACTAACCGATTTTTAAAAATGTCGATTCATTTATTTCTAAATTTTTTTTAAACAACTATTTTCATATTTATTAAAAAATTTAATGTTATTTATCAAGTTTTTAATAAATTTACAAAAAGTTTACAAAAGTTGTAAACGTAAAAATTGTTTATTAAAAACACATTATATTTATTTCTACCATTGCCTTATGAATTTCTAAAATAATTTCAACTTTAAAATTTTATTATAATTTAATTATTTTTAATTTACTTTTTTAATCATTTCACTTCAGTTCAAAAGCCATTACAAAAATATGCTTAACTCGATTCAAACCTACAGTAGAAACAAAGTTGGAGACGTGGTGATAATATCATATCATTAATTTTAGTACCCATACATAGGATTCAAGATAGAACTTAACTTAAAAAACTAAATTTCCCTTTACACCCCATGAATGAGGTATGGGATAGCTTCTTGCGTTGTTGTGAATTAACACGCTTTCTATTTTTAGATTCACAATTAACGGCATCTACTTGTTTATCGACGAATGCAAACGTCACTGTTTGAGAAACTCTTACTAGACACGCCGATTGACTCGACACTAATACTGCGAAGTTGCTGTCGACAATAATCGAGGGGAGCCGACAATGAAAGAAAACATTTTTTTAATTTTTTTTCTTTTAAGATGACTGGAGCCTGGAGTTGAACCTGTGATCTCCCGCATGGTAGTCGCGTGTTCTAACCACTATGCCACTGCCGGTCCCATGATAGAAACCAAGATGTATTAATTATAAGGTGGTGTTAACATGTCAGCTGATTTGAGCACATATTTTTTTAGTGTGTCATAAGCTGTCAAATGCATATGTGACCCGGTAAGTTAAAAGGGACCTATGCTCAGAAAATAAGTTTTGGAGAAAAACGACTTTAAAGTTAAAAAGTTAATTGATTTTTATCAAAAGTGTCTAATTTGAAGCTAATTTCTGCCAAAACTAATGCAGCTAGAAAGCTGTGGTTTGTTGCATTAGAAAGTGCGTGTTGCTTACTATAAGAATCACCAAAAAAGTAAAAATCGATTTTTTCGACCCATAGGTCCCTTTTAACTTACCGGGTCACATATATTTTTTGCCGAAATTTTGACAGGCTATGACTCGAAAACATGAATTTGTTGTAGTAGTTGTGCTGTTGTTGTAATGATGCCACCACCTAATAATGGATACGTCTTGATAGAACCCAAAGATGTGCTTTTTTAGTTTTGGTGCCCTCATAAGTTTTTGGCGGAAATATCTCAGTAGTCATCTAAATCGATTTCGAATAATTGTACAAAATATGTACAATCGAGGTCGTTCATAACGAGCATCGTTTATAACAAACTTTCAGTTATGAAGAACACTTTTTCTGGAATTTGCTTAATTTTTCATATAAATCTTTACTGATATAGCGAACTTTTCATAATACGAACAATATTTGTTGACCCATTTTCAAGTTTTCATACATTTTTTGATGGTTATAACGAACATTCTTCAATATTTTTAATTATTTCAGCAACGGTAACGTAATGTGTTCAAAAAAATATATCAATTTTATTTTTTCTTTGTTTTTTCTATTTATTTTAAAGTTGA
The DNA here is from genome assembly GCA_964034835.1 of Muscina levida. Taxonomy (NCBI): domain Eukaryota; kingdom Metazoa; phylum Arthropoda; class Insecta; order Diptera; family Muscidae; genus Muscina; species Muscina levida. The sequence goes on along the minus strand of OZ035883.1, from coordinate 16,087,597 downwards.
TTGTTTTTTTTGTTTTGTAATGTATTAAATTACTGTTTGTTAAAAAATAACAAAAATTTCTAATAAATAACAAAATTTATTTTGAGTCTGTGTTTTTTATGCCACAGATATAACGAACTTAAATGCCTACCCCTGGGAGTTCACTATAACCGTACTCGACTGTATTTAAATTTTTCAACACATATATTTGTCTTTTTTTTTTTTTTGTTGACGATTATTATAGCCTCATTAGTGATTTATTTTTATTTTTTGTCTAATATTCATTATATTTATTGATTTTTGGTATCGACAATTCAAAAGTATCGATAGTTTACATCTCCATAGCAGTAATTTACTTTATCAAACTGTTCCTAACATAAGTGATAAATGTAAGGCGACGGCAACTCTACACGTGTGGAGATGCCATACTGCAACATTGATGCTTTGTTTACACCGATACAAATTTTCACCTAACAACCATATTTGTTATGGCAAACAACTAAACCTTCTACCCTCTACTAATATGCCAATATATATTAAATTAGTTAAGTTATAAGAACTAAATATCAAGTACCCTTTCATTTTACTAGATTTTGCTCATTAATAACTGCCCTGAATTGTACCCAAAAATAGTACAATTCTGTGCCAACACTGCGGCAAAGTCTGTTGTTAGTTGGTCTACGATGACAACTCCACCAGATTTCCGTTCTCATTCACCACCACCACCAACACTAACACAACTGTCAAATTGTCGTTTTGCACTCGAAAAGGATATCACATCAAATAAGAATCCTTTGACATAATCGAATTTTCAATGATTTTCAACGCGTTAAGGGCGGAGGACTTGTTCATATACGAATGAAAAATAGAAAAAAGTGAAAAATTCGGGCCATTGCAATTATTCAACACACAAATTGATGAAAATTATTTGTAAACGCAAAAGTTCTGTGCAAAATTTCACCAGAAAAATGTTAAGAAATAGTGGTTATTCAAAGAAATTCTGTGATTAAAGGTGAATGAAAAATTCTGCTTTTTGTTATACACAAAAAAAAATATCCTCCTCCTAATGAATGTTATAAATTCTTGTATGAGAAAAATGAAGTAATCAACGGGTGAAGAATCTTTTAAAGTTTAACCTGATTTCGACAAAAATTAATAAATTTCTCGGAAAATCAAAGCAACGGGTGTAGCTGAAAATTGGTGTTTATACCTATACGTTTTTCTAAATACATCGGATACACATAAGAAAAAAATCATACCTCTTCCTCTCGAAGACAATGTAAATTACGTTATTTCAAGGCGAATGTGGTTCTAATTGCAAAAAAAAATAATAGCAGAGAATTATTAGCAAATAATAATTGAGTACGAATCCATTAAGGCAAATCAAAATCAATTCAATTTTCCAATAGCACTCACAAAGAATACCCCCAACACTCAGGCAGTCAACCTGACTAGCCAGACGTAATTCCCTCCTTCCTTGCATTCGCACTGGGTGGAAAATCGATAAACGTTAGCTGCTGCTTCTTTCTACTGCTGCGGCTGCTGCTGCTGTATTCTTCTTCATTCATTCAAACAGTCAGTCAGTCAGTTGAATGCGTGAGTGTGGAAGCCGGTGAATTGAAAATATCTATAATATCGAACGCGCAGCATTGCTACAATTTCCATCATCGTGTTGTGTTCTTCCATCAGCCGTGTGCGCCAACCCTTGTCCTGGCCTGCTCCCCTCCCTCACCTACAGGGTAGAGCAGCAAATAAGCAAAATAAAAAACGAAAAAATAACAAACAAACGTAGTATTACCGTTAACCACCCTCTCTGTTCGGTTGCGTTAATAAGCAAACGAAAGAAAACGAATCAACTAAACGGCAAAAAACAAAATACATAATAGTACCAACTGACATAGAGAACGACACGAAAATAAGAACAAGAGCAAGAAAAGTAAACAAAACGTAAGTTTTCGTTAGATAAAAGTCAAATCGTCAAAATGCTTGCACAAAGACGCCTCCACCCCATCCATACCCCCACTTGCACCTTCCTTCCTGGAAGCAACCCACAAGATTGACTGACATAATCGGAGCGTAGTATAATTTGTCCGTGTTTACTTTTGCATTGTTATTGTTTTCTAACTCATTTTAACTTTTAGTTCGGTTGACATTCATGTGATTTGCGTTTAACATCTCAGTAGACGAAGCGTCATTGTCATCTTAATCCATTGTGTGTGTGTGTTCGTGAAAACTACCGTTATATCAACAATATAGAAAACGACGATAGTAATTTCGGTTGTTGTTTCGTTTATTTTCTTGTCAGAGCGCGGCAAGAGGACTGCCAAAAGAAAAACATCATCATCGTTGTTGTTGCTGTTATTGGATTTATTACGCCTAAACGTTGCAGCGCACGGATGTCAAGCAATTCTTCAAAAACATGCAAACCCTAAGAAAGAAAACGAGCCCCTGTAAATGTAAGTACAACTATACTACGGCATAATTTGTTAAAAAAAATGTACATACATATACATTATTTGCTTTATAATAGAATTGTGCAATGTGTTAGACATGTATTTCGCACATAATAAGTTCTAACGTATTTCTGTATTTTGTATAAACAATTTCAACCGTTAACAATACATTTTGTGCGTGTGTGATTTTATCATCCGGTATAGTTGCCATATTATTAAATTGTGGGCTATAGTATTAATAACATGAAGATCGGCACTAGAATTGTATAATATGCGGGTATTTCGGTACCGGTTATGTTGCTTATTGTTTAAGCGTACAAGGAAAGTGTATTTTTATAGACGTCCAAATTAAAATGAGGTGTTATTAGTGAGAGGGGGAAAGGCCGCACTGAAAGAAATGTGCGTATTGAAACATAATGAAACTGAGTGAGAGAGAAAAATAATACGTGTGAATTGATAATGTACAATTGCAGGGATTAGAAGTGATAAAAGATTAGATATTCAGCTTAAAAGTTTAATATTCTAGTGCAAATGCAAGTATTATATGAACTGTTTTTCGGCTAGATATCATCACTGGTAATAACACGTCACACTTATCTACATTTTTTGTCAATTTGTCACTTGTTGGACGTCTATCCTTTAAATGGAAAAACTATATGCACACATATAAAGTTGTAAACGGGACCAGTATAGAATTTTCAGTCAGTTGAATTGACTGATAAACACCCTCACCCTAAGTCTATTTAGTGAAACTAACAAATTTTTAAAAGCTTGTGGAGTGCAAGCTATTGTCTTTCGCATTGAAAAGCGTTTAAAATTTCTGGAAATTTTTTTTTAAAGAACTTTAGTCTGGATTGGGGATTTTAATTTTTTTAATGGCTTGCTGAAGGATTCTGTTACAATTAAAAAGTTAAATTTTTAAATTTTTTTAAAAACATGAAATTATTTTTAGGAAAAAAAGCTGAGATTTTATACTAGTTAATACAGCAATTAACATATGTGCAATACCATGGTCACATATGTGACTTTCGTACGTTTCAAGGTTATGAAAAACAATGAAAAACTGAATATTTTTATTACATCTTTAACTTTTTGTGAAAAACGTAAGAGGCTCTGTATTTAGTATGGAAGCGGAAATCCTAAAATATTAGCAACTAAAGAAGGTGACGTTATGTGACAAAAATAGAAGTTAGCTTTTTCTCTTTATATTGAGTTGGACTTCTTTTGTAAACCCTAGGCCGTTGCATAGTGTTTAGAACACGCGACCACCATGCGGGAGATTCCGGGTTCGATTCCCGCCTTCAGTCATTTACATTTTTCTTTCATTGCCTACCCCCTCGATGTTTTCGACAGCAACTTCGCAGTATAAATATCGAGTCAATCGGCATATCTAGTAAAAGCTTCTCAAACAGTGACGTTCGTATTAAAATAGAAAGCGTGTTAATTCACAACAACGCTAGAAGCTATCCCATACCTCATTCATGGGGTGTAAAGGGAAATTAAGTTTTTTTTAAGTATAAGTTAACATGTCAGCTGTTGGAAAACATTTTTTTTTATATTTATGACAAGGACTGTCAAATGGCTGTTTTATTTACATTCGTTTTTATGTTCGGTAACAAATTCATAATGAAAGATTGTGAAATGTATTTTTTTTTAATAACTGTGTGAAAAAATAATGCTCCATCGAATACTTTTTACTAATACTGCTTCAGGAAATTAAATTTATTTTTCTCCTATTGACTCTTCGCGGGCAAGAAACATCACAAAAAAATCAGCTGAATTTGACAGTCACAGTCATAAAATACAAAAACAATTTCCCTGTTGTTCTTGTTGATACATCTTGAAAAGCTTTTTTTTTGAACATGATTTGCAGAATATTTACATTGTTTTACAATTTGCTGAATAACAAAAACTTTTTTAATTATTTTTTTACAACCATATAGTGAAACGTGACGTGACTTACTTTATGTGACATAAATATAATTTTAAAACTTTTTGATAAAATTATTTTTTTACTTGTGAAGAAGAATTGTTTTAAACTTCATGAAGCGAAGAATGTAACATTTGAGTTATGTACAGTTTGAATATTTTTTTTTGATAAGAGTGCACTGGTATCATTTTTGCATATGTCATAAAAATTAAAAAGGTGACCAGCACAAGAATGCAATTTTGCAGTCCGAAATACCTTCGTAGAACCTAAGATAAGCTTTGGACAAATTAATGTAATAAAATTTAAGTATTTGTCTTTACTAATACAAATCAGGTATAAATTTTTGTCAGCTTTACTTTTTTGATTACGGTAGACCTTTCTGTGGAAATGCACATATTGCTATAAATTGGAAACCTCGGAAAATTTAAAATTATAATATCTCCTATAACAGGACAGTATCCTGGTTTTTATCCACTATTTTATTAGGATATCCTAATAGTTATAGTTTTTTTTCCCAAAAAATGCATAATTTCACGGATAATACAAATATTTGTTTGTCAAAAGCGGTGTACTAAGTTATTCATATTTTACGATGAACGCAATTACCATTTCGTGTCTTGTGCTCTCCTGAAGAAAAAACGGGATTTGCTTGATAAGCGATTGCCTGTGGGAGCCACAGAAGCCGATATTTATTCTAAAATATGCAATTTTCTGTAAAAATCCACGTTTTCGAAAAATATAGCCTTTTTTCTAAATTGCATCACAATTTGAATTCGAAGACGAACAGTTATAGTACTAAATAAATAGGAACCAAAATCGGCACTTTCATATTTTTCTAGAAAAATAACTTTCGTTTAAATACCCACACTAAGGAGTTATGTTAGGATATATATGTGCTAATTTGCTATTGTGACAACATTTAAGTACCCACACAAAGAAGGTTATAATATTGTCAAAAATGCCCCATGAGAGCCTTTGTCGAATTTGTCAATGGCTTGAATTTTTTGGAACTGAACTGAAGAAGATGGCAGTTGCACCTTTTTAGCCAGATCTTGTCCGTCCAACGGCAATTTTACCTTTATATCGATGCTAAAAGTTAAAAATGCTTATCTAAACTGAAAAAAAACTGAATAAAATCGAACAATTTTGTACGTTCATTGACAGTAAGAGCTGTTTTTTAATGTCTACAAATAATTTATTTATTAACATAACTAATGTTTTTTTTTGTGCGAAATATGTATTTGGTGGTCCCCCACAATAATATGCAAAAACGCGATTTCTTAAAAAAAGCAAGATACGCCCTTTCTACATTAAGCCATCTCACATCATCTCTCATTCTGCACTTTAGCATTTTTTTTTAAATTTTAAGGTAAATTCAAACAAATATCACTCAAAATTAAGAAAAAGAATGACTTTTTTAACATACAAATATAACACAACCAACGTTTAGTGCCCTTATTTTCTCCCCCTTAACTACACGATCTGGCATCTCCATAACACCACACCGGTGTCTGGCAGCTCTCTCTCTCTCCCGCAAATTGATGAATGCAGTTTTGGAAAAACAATCCAAAAGATTGCATTTCACTTTTATTGTTTTTGCAACAAACATCACACAAACAAAACGGCAGCTGCAATTTGTGATACATTCGTTCTTTCTTTTTTTTGTTGTTCCTCTGTGTTTTTGTTGTTTCGAAATATTTTTAAGAGAACAATAGTTAAAGATAGTCGAAGAATATAGGCATACAAAGTGAGATACAATACAATGTAAATTGTGAGCAACACAAATTAGCTAACAACCAAAAAGAAATTGAAAAATATTTATCAATTATTCCATCAATTTAATCATCATCTAATGGCTACAATGCCAACGACCGACAACTACGAATAGTGCGAATGTTAATTAAACAAAAAGTGTTGAGATCACCCCAATTTTGGAGAGAGCGCAGCCATCGAGCGGTCATTAGAATTACACTAACAAATCAATAAACACCGTCAGCTAACGATGTTGAACGGTGCTGAGTATTTGTACATAAATTAGAAGAAACAACTCGATACTTCATGTGCCTGCCAAGCCAAGCTCAGACTAGACCAGTAGCAGCAGCTTTGCACTACAGACAGATGTGAGGAGTCAACGCAGTCCAATCAATAGCGGCAAAACAATACGACGACAACAACAACACCAAAATATCTAACAAACCTTTTTTAGAAGATAAAAATAGAAGAATGTGAAATTAGACAACAAATTGAAAAAAAAAAACACAATTCAAATGATGTAAAGTGAAAAAACGAACGGGCGACGGACGCAAAGTGAACAAATTCTACACACAGAAAATGAATGAACAAATTGTGAACACAGAAATTAAACACAATTGCCGTTGTCATTGTTAGGCTCGTCCGTCTAACATTGGAAGACAAAAGGCGACGTTCGCAATTTCTAAAGCATCAACACCCATCAGCTACTGCTACCCCACCCCCTATAGATTGGTCAGGTGTGACACTCTATGGGAGTGTTTGCGTCCAGTGGTGCTCTCTTCTTGCCTTGCCTGTGTGAATGTGACATTTCGCCTATAACTGGAGCAGAGTCACAGTGAGGAGCACAAGACATCACATTACAGATTGTGCCGAGAGCGCAGCCGATGAAACCGCAGCAGCCTGCTCTGACGTTTATTTGGTATTTGGGTTCTCGCGTGCATTTGTTGTTGTTGTGTATTTCATCGCTAGTTATGTTTATTTAATTCAATTGCCGCAATATCATCACAACCAACGAAGCTGCCGCAGAAACAGAAATCTGACGAAAGAAAGAAGAAATCACATCGTTTGTTTTTCTACTACCCATAACAACAGCAATAACAACTACCCCCCACATACTGCATCTATATAAGGGAGCTGTAATTATCTCGTTGACTGTTGAGATCTGCATTTCAACAACATTATCGTATCAATATTCATCGCATGCATTTAAGTATCGGCGACATTTCATTATGGTCAAATCATTGGTGTCCAAGCTATCGGCGGCTTCCTCGACGCTCTCCATTGCCAGCAGCTTTAGCAGCAGTCACTCGAAGCATCATGACAGTACACATCATAATGGCACTACTGGCACATCAACAGCCATCTCTGGGGACAATTATTTAAAATGTATGTTATCGTTATTTAATTAAGCGGTTTAATTTAAATACATACTGTGTATTTGAAATCGTAAGCTAATATTTATATTAGTTTTAACTAAATTGACCTAATTGTTAGGGTGTTGACTGGAATATTTATCAGTTTACGGTGTGGAAAAAGGGTCCATACAAAAGGTGTTCAATACACCACAATGTCTAGGGACACGTGGTGGTGCTGCGGCATTTTACCACCGTCCAAACCTACCAGTTCAATTCTGGGGCTTGGAGCTTAAGGGATCAATTTGTAAATATTAGCTTTTGAGAAAATTGCGAATGAAGGTTTTACAAATAACTTAAAGATTGTAAGAAGGAATACTTCAGCAGACATTTTAAATGTTGATTGCTTTACACTTATTTCTTCAGGAAATAGAGATTTGCGTACAGGCCTTACTTTTGTCGTTAAATGGTTTCCTCTGTTCCCACTATACCTTTCGCACAAAACCGCAACAATTTAGTATAACCCAATAACATTTAAATCGTCGCATGTTACCGTGTGACGTCGAACAAAATTAGGTAGATTAACATAATGGATAATAATACTGCTTTTAAACTCAAAATCTGATGGTAGAGAAACGCCATCGAGAGGGATTTTTCTAAAATGTTCCCAACTGAATTTAAATCACTACGCACTTGGTGTGTCCATTTTAAATATTTATCATCGAGAATGGCTTATATTGGTTTCACGATTTAGCAAATTTCATCCTTTCAAACAATTTCAGATCATGAACCAAATCAGTTTGAGTTGTGGCTAATCTTTTTTCATTAATTTCAATGAACAATTTAATTTAATCGATTTAGATGGAACTGGCCAGGGATAGGTTTTATTGCTGAAATATATCATGGAAATGGCAAATGGCAGTTCATATGCGTTTATCACTAAAATAACAAAAATGAAATTGACCTCATTACATGATAACACAGGGTGATTGAAACAAAATAAGAGCGTTTTCATAATGAGAGTAATTACAACACAATAACCTATTAACCCTCTATTGATCAGTGATAACACTGGCGACACTTCGAATAGTCGAACAATCGACAAAATTCTATAAAAAGCTTCAAACACAAGAAAACCGCACATTTTACGTACTTCTTAAAATTATCGAATAAAATCTACCTCTTATCACGGTTAACAGGCAAATTGTTTAATTTAAGGTATGTGCTACGTGTGTTCTTTACATACGTTTTACGGTCATGACCAAAAGTTAAATATATAATACTGGTAGGCTTGTTGGAATCAATTTTAAATACAGTGAAACTTCGATATTACGAACTTCGTTATAACGAAAAACTCAATATAACGAATTTTTAGCTGAGACCCTTGAAAAAACCTTTTTATTGCAAAGTTTTTTATACAAAAATGCTCTATAGCTATAACGAAAAAATTCTGATCTATAAAGCCTCTATATAGCGAAGTATTTTTTCAAAAGCCTCTATACAACGAAATTATAATTGAGTAATACATACATATAACATTTTAAGTGTGTAAGTCATTATCAAAAGCCTCTACATAACGAAGTCTTGAACTATAGCCTCCATACAACGAAGTCAGAATAAAGCATAAAGAAAAATTAAATTTTAAGCAAAACGGGGAATTCCCTTTTAAAACCAACGAAAGGTAAATGTCTTTGCAGGTTAATATGTAAAGCGCCACAAATTACATAGTCAGTTCTGTTTTGGTTCTTTGTCAAAATGAGTGTATTAAAGCGTAAATCAATTTCTATACGAGAAAAAACAAACCTCTTAAATAGTTAATTTTTATTATTATACTAGTATTTTCGTGTAAAATAGAATTCGGACAAAAAAAAACTATAGTTATAACGAATTTCTTTCGTATTTCTTTAAATTTCGTTATACCAAGGTTTCACAATGCATATGTATAACGAATCAATAGCTATAACGAAGTATTTTTCGGTCCCCTCTAGATTCGTTATATCGAAGTTTCACTGTATATGATAATGTAGTAGTGATTCACAAAAACGAGATTGTCTATTAGCTTAAAAACTTAATGCTTTAATTGCTAAATCTGTTCGAACAACAATGGCCAATAACCATACCCATAAGAGTAAGTCAACTATGACCAGAAGGTATTAATCTAGTTCGGAACTGATTTCGTCCTAGTTCTCAATGAGGAAGTTACCTTTACATACATACAACTGTTATTGGGAATTGACCCTTTTTCTCTATTATAGATCCAGTTCAAAACATCTTGCCGGCGGTAGTTGATTGCTCTTTTGTAAATAGTAAAATAGTATAAATTTGAAGCATTAGAATTTGTTTTTTTGTACTTGTGTTGAATGAATGTGTTAATAAAAATATCTTATAAATCCACTATAAAAATATTTTTATTAATGCAATATTGGTATATCCTTTTACACAAAACTTCTAAAGTTTCTCCTTTTCTATTCATGAACTACATTTCAAATTGAAATTTAAAGAAAATCAATTGAAATTTAACGGTCTTATTCATAAAAAATTTCTAAAGTTGATATGAAGCGTTCTTTAGCTAAAATATTCAATAGCTCTAAAAAAATCTTCAAAAATAAAGTGTATTCTATTCGTAAACGTTTTTTATCAGTTCTTTAGCTTTATGTGTTCCGGTGGCAAAGCCGACGGTTTGGGTCATTAATGATGTATATAAAGAAGCTTTATAATCGGATACGTAACGAAACGTTTATTTGCACTTATAATAACTATAGAACATTATTGTAGCACAATTTTTCATAGACTACCATTAATTTCGATCCCTAACCACCAAATAAACGTAAGCGACAAAATTATCGATTTTCGTTATTTTGCAGAAAATCGATTCAGAAGCATAATTCCAATCGCCTATAAAAATTTCACAGCTGAAAAAATGTACCGTTTTGAATTAAAAGCCATTGATAGGTTCATGTTAATGCCTGCACTGAGTACAAAGAAAACTAAAAAAAGCTTCTCCTGGAAAATTTAGTTTTTAGGAACAATCCTACATTAACCTTTTGAATATTTAAATCATTTATGAATACTGTTTTCTCGAAATTTGCTTAAATATGGTATATAAATCTCTTATAATCTCTTATATTACATTTAAAATTGAAATTTTAACTTTTTCAGTCGGTATACAAAATATCCACTTGGAAATTCAAAAGAAATCAATTGAAATTTCAAATAGAAAATTTGAATTTGTTTTTATGAATACCAAATTTTTAAATATCATATGACAAGTTTTGAATTCAAATGAAATGTTTGAATTTCAAATACAATTTTGGAATTTCAAATCTTTTTTTCAAATTTTAATTGGAAATGGTGTAGCAACGTTCAACTGTTTGAAACATGGACAATTAGGAATCATATTGAAAGTTGTTTAAAAATCCATAGTTATAAACTAGTGCGGGTTTGCGGCGGTTTAACAAATCCCAACTGTGTGCTTTGGCAAAAACACAACATTAATAAATTGTTGATGAAAAAAAAACTAATTATAAAAATATAAACAATAAAAAGTAGCATACATTTTCCATTTTCTGGAAAGCAATTCGGTTTGAAAACAGAGCAAAATCGACAAAAATTTATTAAAAAGTATTACATTTTGACCGATTTTGCTCTGGCTGATAATTTAACAGTAAGCTGATTTAAAGATTTAGAAACATCTTATCAATTTTTAGTTAGCAATTTAATATACAAACTTTGCAAACTCGTTCTGAAAGGTATAAAATACATACATTCGAACTTCTCTATAGCTAATTTCTCTCTATAACGAATTTTTTTTTAAAAACACTTCATTTTTCTAACGGTTTTCACACATTTTTACCTCTCTATAACAAATTTTTTCTATAACGTAGAAATCGGCGATCCTCAGTGACTACGTTATAGAGAAGTTCGACTGTATTATATGAAAAAAACATTTTATAATAAAACGGATTATTATCTTTTGCCATAACCAACGCAATGTCATTTACTTTTTGATTTTATATATAAGAGAGTTAATTATTACTTAATTGTTAATAATTCAAATTTTAGTCCATACTACGAACAAAAAATCTATTCCAATTGTTGAAACCCCATTCTATTACCTAATAACATATTTTTGTTTAATACTTACTAACTCATGAATTTCTACTTTTTTTTTCATACTATTCTTAGATCGCAATGATCCGGGGCGTTTCTTTGGTGATGGTGTGCAATTCAAAGCCAAACTTATTGGCATTCTGGAGGTGGGTGAGGCACGTGGCGATCGCATGTGCCAAGAGGCCCTACAAGATTTAAAAATGGCTATACGCGCTGCCGGCGAACACAAGCAACGCATAACAATACACGTGACAATAGACGGTCTGCGGTTGCGCGATGAAAAAACCGGAGATTCGCTATATCATCATCCAGTTCACAAGATCTCATTTATAGCTCAGGATATGACCGATTCGAGGGCTTTTGGTTATATATTCGGCTCACCGGATAGTGGTCATCGTTTCTTTGGCATTAAAACAGATAAGGCGGCATCACAAGTCGTCCTGGCAATGCGTGATCTCTTTCAAGTTGTGTTCGAATTGAAAAAGAAAGAAATAGAGCTGGCTCGCCAGCAAATACAATCGAAATCCATACATCATCACGATCAACATCAGTTGGCATCTTTGTCATCGTTAAAAAGTGCGGCCGGTGGTGCGTCGGGACAAAATGATCTGTCAGGCTTGGGAGGAGGTGGTTCGACGACATCGGCTGCCACGCTAAGTATGCTAAATACAATGGTTAGCAGTTCCACAAATACGCCGGCCGCTTGTCGTTTGGGTTTTAACCTGGACTCGAAGGGAGCATCAAAAGAGGTATGTAGTAGTAATACAGTTAATTTGTTAATATTCAACGATTATAAATCTTAATAATTTTTTTTTTATACCTAAGATATCACCTGAATCTGTTGCTGATTTGGTGGATTTGGAACAGGAGCTTAGTTCCCTGCAGAGGGGTATTAATCAAATGGAACGCATTACACCTAACGATGGCACCGTATCAAAATCTTCCATAGGAGGAAGTGCAGGCAATGATGATCCCTTTGGTGATTCATTTACTAATTTTCCGGTATATTTTGCTTTTTTATTATATGGATTATAGAAAATTTAATTTTTATTATTTATTTTGTAGACCTTGCCACCACCCGAACCAGGTCGTTTACGTAGTAAAACATCTACAAAAAGCATCGATTTGCCTACCACCACCAATGCTGCTACCTCAGCTTTACTGTCACCTTCCGCAACACAAACACGACAGTCGCCAGTCTTGTCTACAGGCATATCCGCCTCTGCACCGCCTTTACAGCCATTAGATGACGATGACAATTGGTTGCGAGAATTAGATGCACACAATGATGTATTCGATACATCTAAAGCTATGATGCCTGGCTTAATGGGTATGCCTCCATTGGCCTCTTCGCTATCGAGTAATATTCCGCTTACCTCAAGAGCACCTTTGGCTCCTAGAGAATCAACCGAAACTCCACCTAATCACATATACGAAACGGTATCTTGTTCAGCCGCCGCCGCACAGGATGCAAACGAATTATCAAGTATAGCCAATAATACAACTGCAAGTGCCGAAGCGAATTCTTTGGCAAATAGTTCTAGTCTTACAGACATATTCCAGACGGCAGCAGCAACGGACGCCTCAAAAGTTGAAATAAAATCCGGTAAGTTTAAAGCGAAGTTTACTACTCCCGCCCTTACCTTTGATTATGAAAACAATCCTAAACTGTTAATTTCAGAATTACAATGTTTCTTTTTATGTTTTCACTATCACATCCAACTAGTTGTAGTTATTAACACCCCTCACCTATCACATTATGTGTTATATGTTGTGTTTTTGGTTATTTTGTCCATTTATATAATTTTAATGCACTGTTTCATTGAATATACAACATAAAATCATTAAAAGTGTGTCATTGGGGTTGTAGTATTATGATGATGATCCCAGTCGTTTATTTTACGTCTGTCGCGTCAAATTGTTGATCTTAAATAATCAACTGGTTGTTGGCGGTACCTGCCCTTATTTTAACCTGATATCATCTACAAATTGTTATTACTTTAAACGATCGCTATTTGGTCCTGCATTTGGCTGTTGTACAGTTTAAATGATGTTCCCTCGAGTAATGACAGATGTTTTTGATATTTCAATTCTATTTTTCAATGCTTAATATTAAGATTTATAACTCGGATAATTGGTGTTGTAGTGATGTTGTTGTCCTCTACTATTCTTCTTATATTAAGGACGATATTCTAATTTCAAATAGTTTTAGAAGTAACGATAAATTTTTTACTTGATTATTTTTAAAAACTCGTAAACGTTTTTAACAGGACAAATTGCTAACAAATTAATTATATCTCAACGATTAAGTACTCAATTACCTATATTTTTATAAGGTTTAAAGATTGATGCCATAAAACCACCACATAGGGAGTTTGTTGTTAACGGACTGCTAACATACACTTTCTCCAATTTTTCCTAATATTATTTTTTTTATTCATTCGTATGACTTCCTCTAATTTGTAGATAGGCACATATCCAACTTCTAGAAATATAATATTTAAAAATGACTGTTTCACAGCTATCAAAGTATTAAACCGTGTTAATTATGTACTAATGAAACGTTGAATAACTATTACCGAAAAATACATGACACGCAAGCCATTAATTACTCAGCGGAATACAATTTTTATACGGAAGTGGTCCTGTAATAGTTCTCCAGAGATTAAGGAATTAATTCTTATACCACATAAATAACTCAAATGGGAATAATTATAGTGAAAAAGTAGATATGTAACAAATAATAATTGTTATCACATTTTAAAACTTGTTTAAGAAGACATTACTATAGTCGTTGGGAAAAAAGAAGCACAAAAAATGCAGTGGCCATAGTGTCAGAGGATGGTCCCCGAAAATTAAAACTCGTTAGTTAATGTAATTAAATAAAATCGATCTTTTATTTCGTCGCTCACGTCTGTATCGATTGAGCGGGTAAACGAGACTCTCGATCTACACACAAACAGAATGTGTGCTCAAGAAATTAATGTAATTTAATAAACGTCAAACAAAACGAAACATAAAATAACGAGAAGATGTTAAACAAAACATAAATTCAATGAAAACGACAGTAAGCTACGTTACATATTCAAACGTTTAGTACAAAGTGTACAAAAGACTTTTTATAAAATATTATTCGTGACAATAGAAAGGAAGAAAATGACTTGCAAGACATTCGCGACCAATATTACAGTTTTACCGTAATGCGAGGAGACACACAACTTGCATTGTTTATGTTTTTTTTTTCAAACCAAACTAGGAAGGAACACTTCTTGCTCACGATAAGCTCTCTTAAAAGCTATTTCTCTCCGCCCGCCCCCCCCCCCCCTCTCTTTTTCATCAACTGCATCAAGCTTTACCATTATGATTACGCGATTAAGCGATTTTTTTAAAAATATTTTTTTTTGGTATATCCCGGAAATTTAAATGGCTCTAACTCGGCCCAGGGGACTCGTAGGAACTTAAAAATAACATCGTTATATCTTTCATTTGAGTACCCGCACATCATAGAACCGAAAGGGGCCCCTTTTTTGACCCCCTCGGGCCCCATGGGCCTGAGCGCCAACTTTGACCTACCATTCCGATGTTTGGGGACCAAGACGAAGACAATGGCATATTTTTTTTTAATCGGGCTCCCGCCCCATATTCTGCACTTCAGCCAGTACTTTTATTGCACCAAATTATAAATGTATTTTTGGTACAATAAATTGTACTTTTTGGTACAATATAAGTACTTTTGGTACTAATAAATGTACTTTTTGGTACAATAAATTTTACTTTTTGGTATAATAGTACTTTTTGTTACAATAAATTGTACTTGTTGGTACACTAATAGTACTTTTGGTACAAAAATAATTTTTTTTGAACAAATTGTACTTTTTGGTAAATTTTTTGGCAAAGTAAATTGTACTTTTTGGTACATTAAAAGTACATACTATTAAGTTCAATTAGCTTTACTTTTTGGCACAATAAAAGTGCTTTTTGTTACAATAAATTTATTTTTGGTGCAATAAATTTATGTTTGGTACAATATAATTACCTTTGGTACAATAAATTGTACATTTTGGTACAATATAAGAATAAAAATTTTTTTTGGATAAATTGTAATTTTTGGTACAAGTAAAGTACTTTTTGGTGCAATAAATTGTACTTTGTGGTACAATAAATGTATTTTTGATACAATAAATTTTCTTTTTGGTACATTCTTTTTCTTTAATGGCAGCAACAACAGAAATTTATCCATCAGTAGCCGCACGTAGAAAAATATTCCAAGCGCTTCGGTCTTTTGCGCTTTGGTACATTTAAAGTATTATTTGGACAAAAATTGTACTTTTTGGTACAATATAAGAATATTTTGGTACAATAAATTTTTAATATAATAATAGTACTTCTTGTTACAAAAATACATCTTTTTGAACAAATTGCACTTTTGGTACAATAAATTGTACTTTTTAGTACAATACAACAACTTTTCGGTACAATAAATTGTACTTCTTATAACAATAAAAGTACTTTTTAAGTACAATTTTCATGTGAGTTGAGACGATCGTATGATTAGTTTTTAATAAGTTTCTTAAATTTATCAAACCGATCAGAAAGGTTATATATTGTCAATATTAATGGTAATTCATTGTCACTCACTGGGATGACGCATTGCGAACTCCATGACGAGTTCATCATCAGACCCCTTTGTGACGAATTGTTGCATTCCGGTACATCATCAGCTGTATATATATTTTTAATTATGTGTAATGTCCGCATGCGCAAATCTATGAATTAACCTTTTTTATATTGTTTCAACGATACAACTTTTTGGAAAAATTGTACTTTTGGGTACAATAATAGTACTTTTTGGTATAATATTTTTTTTGGTTACAATTTTGATTTTTTGGAAAAATTTTTTTTAGTACAATAAGTTGTAAATTTTGGTACATTATTAGAACTTTTTGATACAATAGTTTGTACTATTTGGTACCATAAATTGTAGTCGTTCGTACAATAAAAGTGCTTTTTTGTACAATAAATTTCACTATTTGCTGCAATAAAAATACATTTTGGTACAATGAATTGTATTATTTGTTGCAGGTTCAATAAATAGTCCTTTTCGGTACAATAAAATTACTTTTTGGTATAATATAATAACTTTTTGGTACAATAAATAGTACTATTTGGTACAATAAAATTTAATTTTGAAACATTTACTGTCGTGTATTTGTGCATTTGTTTTACAAAACACTGTTTTGAACAAAACATACACTCTTTCCCTCTTATGCTCTCTTGCATTTGTTTTGTTTATTTGACAAAACAACACCTTTGTCTTGTTCCAGAATCAAAACAATCACGTGTCTTGAAAACAAATAAATATACTTGAAACCGTTTCAAGCGCACTTTTGCCGGACTCTATTATGTACCAATATGAAAAAATATGATACATATTTATAAATAAATAAAATTCAGAAATCGAAAGATAATAGTTTTGTTCGTTTACTTGCAAATTTTTACAGGATTAAGATCGTTTATTCCAAAAGTCCAGTAAATGAGATCGTAAAATTTTGGCAGTTCAATGCTAAGATAGAGCTAACATTTTTTCCAACCAAAATTTGCAAGATAGAAGATCAGTTAGAAATTTGAATTTTTAACTGTCCAACTCCAAAATGGGTTCGATTATTTCATGGGGGTCATTAGGGATGAAGATTACTTGGTTAAATTAACCCAAGCACCGGCTCCTGTGCAATAAAAATAAATATAAAAATCACATCAGCTGTTTCCTTGCAAATTTTTACTGTTACTATTGTTCGAGTACTTTTTTTTTTTTTTGCAAATATTGCATGAAGAGAGTAAATTGGTTCTTAATCTCCCGAACTACAATTTCGCTAACTATTACTGGGAAAGTAAACGAACACAGCTAATATTCTCCTCTGTAACATATCCGAACAAAATATTTGAAATTAAATTCTAATTGATGCCATCAGTTTATCTCAATTCTGTTTTATTCAGCATTTATTTTGTTTAACACTCATGGTCATTCATTACATTAATGTAATGTTCGCGCAACAGTTTCAAACTTTGCAAATTTTGGGTTTCGTCTATCTTTACTCTTTATAATGTTTTTCTTCGCATTCTTCACTTTTCATACTATCAAAGTCATTACAATTTCTCGTTAAGTTATTTTTGTTTTTTGTTAAATCTTTATCGATGCACTGCATCTGCATTACAGAGTTTCAAGATTAGGTTGGTTTTATTTTGCACTGCATTTCGAGTTTCCCTGTTGTGGGAAAATAAAATTAATTGTGGACATTTTGTTGTTGTTGTTGTAGTAGGTGTTTGGAAGGAGATCATCCAGTTGGTTTGTAAAGTCATGTCGGCGGCCTTTACTGTCATAATTATTTGCTGCGCCGTTGTAGATGTGTCTGTTGCTGCAACAACAGTGTTTGGAAGAAAGGCCAATCTTATTAGAAATTTAGCCTACATTTCTGGAATGATATTAAAAAGGTGAACCGAAGCATCACTTGTAATTATATTTGAACAACGTATAGATTCAAAAGTCATAATTCTTGTGATTACATTACTAATTTAGCCTCATCACTACAGCAACGGTCTAATATAAATTTATATTGGTCCCTAAAAATTAATATTTTTTAGCTTGAGAATTGTGAAATTTTGTTAATAATAAAAGAGAGTAAATACAATCAATATGAAAATGCTAAAATACCTTAAGGTTTCTCTTGGATCCTTTGGTCCATAAACATGCTGTATAATAATAATAAATATTATATTGTATAAACGATCCAAAAATTTATATTATATTAAATAAGATTGTTCTTATTATTTAATTCAATTCGTCCTTTAAAAGCATATGTTAGCTCTATATATTTTTACTTAAAGCATTGAAACTATTTCAATTTCATAGTTTCTGCATCGTTCAATGCTACAATTGCTACAATCCTTTGTGACACACACACACACACACACACATTTACACACCACCCACCCACTATCAGCCACTGCACCATATCGTTGTTATTATCATGATTTCTCCTAAGTGTTTATGGGCAAGCATCGGTCATATTAACACCATCATCCATCCTACCATTTTAAGCACATGCACTTTTCTATTGGTCTTCTCTCACCATTATGCCATCCATTTGTTGTACATACACCTATACATAGTATGAGAATAATTAAATATACATACATATATATATTATATTGTAAATAACGCCTTTGTCTGTGGTCATACAATGAAAAAGCTTAATTGATGATTGTTTTGTCCTTACCCTCATTTACTATCCCACAATAACAACAACAAAAAAAAAAAACAAACGAAATTAAACAAACAAACCAAATATGCAAATCAGATGCTTTTACCGATTTGGATCCATTAGGGACAGGTCGTATACGACCTTATGTTGATAAGAAATATTTTTTCCAAGAGCTTAAGAATCCACCCAAAAAAGTGTTGAAAGATCTCACTGCTGCTAATACTGCGTCGTCGTCCGTTCATTCGTCATCATCATTTGTGACAACAACAGCCGCGACAATAGCTGCTGCTGCAGCCATCACAACAGCAACAGTAACATCATTGACGTCGTCTGCGTCGTCTTCAACAGCCGCCGCCGGAGCAGCATCACTAAGCTCTATGATGGCCGGCGGCGACTACAACAACAAAATGTCTTCGATTAACACGACTGATGATATTTTAAATCTGCAGGATTTCGAAATGAAACCTCAGCCGCATTCAATGACACTGACGTCGTCTCTCACAAGCTCCACCATTATTAACTCCTTACTAACAACAGCAACAACAACATTAACACCTACAGCAGCAGCATCTTTTATGGCAACAGGTACTAATGCTAACGCTATTGCTAATGCTACTACTGTTTACAGTCACGCTAGTTCACTAACCACCACCACTAATCATAATCGCACTACTGCTGCTGCTGCTCCTCCTCCTGCTACCACCGTAAATGTGTCTCAGAGTCGCAATAGTAGTAGTAGTAGTAGTAGTGGTCATGCCAATGCCAACAACAACAACAGCAACAACACTGCTTTAATATGCACTTGTCCCACCTCCATAATTGTAACATGTACGATAACAAATGCATCAGCAAATAGATTTACTAACCATATTCCTAACATAAGTCATAACTCTAGTGGCCATAATAACAAATTGCTAGCACAGTCCATAAGTAGTAGTGGTAGTGGTAGTACCGCCACCACCATGGTGACCAGTGGCGGCGGTGGAGGAGGTGGTATACTTGCGCCTACAATGGCGGCGGTAGTCAAAGCTGCAGCAAGTGGAGCCACAAGACAGCCAACAACAACAACAGCTACAATCTCTGCTACAACTCAACTCTTAACTCAAACTAATGCTTTACGTTTTTCTCGATATCCTCCTCCTCTAGAAACCATAGCGCCAGCAGCCGGAACTGGCGACGCGGTTATGTTACCCCGAGACACTGATCCCTTTTCGCCGACCCGCAAAAAAAGTGATCCCTTCGAAGAAGGTGGAGATATATTCTCCAAATTGGATCCATTTGAATTTGAATTCAACAATACAGCAGAGGATAAGGCCAGAAAGACGACGGTAGCAATGTCATCGCCACCAAAGGAAGCGGTGGCGGCTGAAACAGCTGGGGTCCCAGGATCACAGGATATAATGGCAACGGGTCATTTGCAAGTTAGTCTGCCGCCCGAGGGGGAAGTGCCACATCCTGTGAGTACAGTGCGTTCACGACCTACGCCCTCCACCGCCCTAGGGGCTATGCCTTCGTCATCGTGCCCCATGCCGCCTCCCACATCTATACTAAAACAGCAGACAGTTGATGTTATCTCCAGCATTTCCAATAAGAAAATGCCCCATCTATTTGGCCAATCGTCACGCTTTCCCAAACGCGACTCCAACTCCATAAACATGAGGCGTTTGCAGGAATCGGATTCGTTAAGTGAAACTGAAACAGCCCCAGAGCCTCCGCCACGTCCTGACTCGGCCTCGTACGCAGAGCCACCTCCTTTGCCTCCGAAAAAGCAATTTAACGATATTGTCATCAGACCACGTATGGGACCATCGCCAACCACAACGTCCAATCGTTACGAAAGTGTTACTGCGGCTCTGTCATCGAAACTGGGCTCAATATCACGCACATCTCCCAACAGCGGGGGTGTAGTAGATGTGCCGCCCATACCTTTGCCTTCACGTCGAGTGGGGCGTACCGATGGTTCCTATCCGGGTCCCATAAGACCCCGAAAACCGGGACATACCGAAGATGATTATCTTGCCCCACTCGGCGCCTTGACATCCTTGTCAGCGGCATCGGCGGGAGCGGTTGGAGCGTCTTTAAACAATCCAGATGTGCCACCACTATTGCCTCCACCCACACAAAGTTCGTCCAGAGCCAGGACTCAGCGTCAACAATCGCTTCAGGCACACAAGTCACAAGACATCTACGAGAACAAACAGGAGATACTACAGCAGCAGCTACAACAACAGCTGCAACAACAACAGCACCAGGCTTCAGAGTCGGCGGCAGCCATTGTGCCTGACATCACCCTTAGCCAACTGCTGACCTTGGGCATTGACGAGCTGTCCGCCAAATTAAATGTGCCCACATCGAAGTTGTCCACCATGACTCTGGTCGAATTGACATCATATCTTTCGGAATTCCTTGAACAATCGAAACCGGAACCCAAACCCAAAGCTCAGGAGCAACATGCCATTTTCAAAGTAAACTTTGATCAGGAGGCCACCTTTGTGGCCAAGTTCGATGACACTTTCGGCGAAGATTTCCAGCAGCAGGGATCTTCGTCGTTTGAAGCTAATTTTGCCCAATTCGATAGGGTGAATGTAGAACCCCCCGTGCAGGGCAGCAGCCAAAGTTCTCATGTGCCACCGGCTGATCGTTATGCCGTTTTCCGGGAAATCATTGATCAAGAGCTGCAACAGCAACAACAAGAGGTTGACCTAATAGGCGACGTAATGGATGCAGATGAATGTCTGCCATCGGACGAAAAGCAATTCGACACGCATTTCCCTTCGGTCAACACAGACTTGGACATGAACTCGGGACCTCAAGATCTTTTAAGTGGCGATATGCTGGACGTAACCGCCCACCAGCCTCCGAAGATAGACACCAAGATTTCCGAAGTTCTGGCACAGGCCAAAGACCGTTATGCGGCTTTACGTGATTTGATACTGGTGGAGAATCTGTTTGATACCCCGCCACCGCCGCCAGCTCCTGCCTCTATGGAAGGATCAGACATTATGCGTCCCGACTCCAAGTCTCCATTTCAAGGCTTCTCAGGTTTTAATGATGATGACGAAGATCAAGATTTGAAACAACTAATGGACCAGGATATTATGCTAGATCCTACCACGCAGCAGCAAAGACTGGGCTTAGTTGACAGCCGTGGCTTTTTGGTGGAACCCTCGTCGTCTGCTATAACGGTTGAGGAGGACGAGGAAGAAGATGAACAACGCCGCAGTAGAGATGGCGCCGAGGACAGGGGTGGCTTAAGCAGTGCTGATAGCAACGAAAAGGAACAAGACAAAGACAACCTGCCCGTAGCCACCTATGAACAGTTAGCAAGCTCCAATCAGCAGCTGGAAGAGATCGAGGAGAAGCTGGAGAAATTCGAAGATACGCCAAAAATTAGCATAACCCAAAGTCAAACGAATGTTGAAAACAATTATCTGTCTGTGGGCAGTGTAGCCTCCTCAGGATTATCGGGATCAAAGGACGATTTGGAAATCGATGATTTAATGCAAAGAGCAATATCCAATCTCTCCCTAGACTCCCGGGAACGCAACTCACCAGCCATTGCAGGACATCTTCTAACGACTACGGCAGCTCAGCAACAGACAACCAACACAGCCACAACCACTATGACGCCCCAGCATTTCAACGATGTCAGCACATCGCCCATTCCTTTACAAAGATCTCCAGCCCCGTCAGTAATGACACAGGCTAAATCTCCCTCAAATAAGTCGCCTCAGCAACTGTCGCCATTGCCCTCCCAACTGACGGTGGTATCACAAATTATAGATGCAGCCACGAGGCAAATACAACATGATACAGTTTCGAAAACGTCTAATGACTCCTGGGCCACATTTGATACGCCTCATCAACAGCAGTCTGTCGTTTCATCGGACAAGCGTGCGCGGCCATCGGCAAAGCTGTCTGTAAATAAAACCGGTAATTTCCTTAATCTGCCACCGCCACCAGGCTCAACTTCGAATTGTTCGCAAAACGATAGTGCCCTGGAGTCACCTTGTTCGTCGGATCCACGTGATGAAGCTTGGCATAAGCATGCTATAGGTGGCAGCAGTTTATCGTTGGGCCATCATTCCGCAGTTGGCAGCACTGCAGGTCAAAGACGTTACCACAAGAAGGAGCGCCAAAATACCTCATCATCGTCAAGAGATCTAAGTTGGGATGAAGATCAGGGCATACCGCCAGGTACAGGCGGCCATATTATGGATTATCCACAAAGCAAACGAGTAATGGGAGGTCCATCCCAAGGCAATCTTACAGCTGAGCGTCTGGGTTACTATAGGCGTCATGCCAGGCGCATGAATTCCTGCGACGAAGACTATGAGTAAGTTTATCTATATCTTAGGATTTATATGTGACGTCATTTTTATTCAGCGCTTATCATTTTAGTTATGAACAAGATTTTGGAGGTGTAACTCGTGCTCGTGGAGATTCGTGTAAGCACAAACGTACAATGTCCAGGAGTAGAGATAACTTTGAGATGGGTAAGTTAATGTCTAAACACAGAGAGAATGTATCAAAAAAAAAAAAAAAATAAGTATGAAAAACTATTTTAAATATTTAGATTTTGAAGGTACATTTGAGTGTTTAGAATTATGTTTTTTTTTTTTTTGCCAGAATAGACCGTCATTCAGTGCTGTCGTTTTTATACGCGGTGAAGTAGCAATTAAAGTATTTTTTTACAATTTGGTACAATAAAAGTACTTTTGGGTACAACAAAAGTAATTTTTGGTATAATAAAATTACTTTTAGGTACAATAAATGTACATTTTCGGAACAATTAAAGCACTTTTTGGTACAAAAATTTTTACTTTTTATTAGAATTGTACAATTTGGTACAAAAAGCACATTTTTTTTGTACAAAGTACTTTTTTTGTTGCAATAAATTGCACTTTATGGTAAAATAAAAATAATTTTTGGTACAATAAAATTTCTTTTTAGTACAAAAATATAATTTTTGGTGCAATAAAATTACTTATTATTATTTACTACAATAAATTTTACCACTTCGTACAAAAAAAGTACTTTTAGGTACAACAATTGTACGATTTGGTACAATAGAAGTATTTTTTGGTACAATAAATTATACTTTTTGGAACAATAAATAGTACTTTTTGGTATATTAAAAGTACTTTTTTGCACAAAAAAAGTAAATTTTTATAACAATAAAATTGTTTTTATTGCAATATTACAATAAATTGTACTTTTGGGTACAATAAAATTACTTTTATGTACAAAAATTTGTTCTTTTAGTGTAAAAAAATTACTTTTTGGTACTAAAAAAGTTATTTTAGGTACAATTAATTGTGCTATTTGGAACGAGTACAATAAAAGTTCTTTTAAGTACAATAAATTGTACTATTTGGTTCAAACTAATTTGGTTTTGAAACACTGTCGATCATAACATATTTAAGTCCAATTATTTTCAAAATACTATTGTGATCAAAACTTAACACTTTTGCTCTCTTGTAATTGTTGTGTTTCTTTACGAAACCAAGACCCTTAGTCGTTAATCAAAACAATCACATGTCTTGAAAAAATACAAATAGGCTTGAAACCGTTAAAGCGCACTGCAGGACTCTAGTATACAGATTGAGAGGGGATCTCGCTTTTATAATCTGATGTATTTTCTTAATGTATCGCACATTTGTTATATTGATCCACTCTACTAACACCGCCGTTGAACATTAATGTAATTTGTAATTGTCTCTTTAGACTCTCCTGGCTGGTATCACCACCACGGTCCACCCCATCCACATCACACTTGGTCTTCTCAGGATATCGAACAGGTAAGGGGACGATCCTTTGATAGATCGGCTTACGAACGGACAACATACGGACCGCCCATCTACGATAAGAGAGGCGTAGGCCCACCTATGCCACCGCCTACGTCTAGCTACGATAGGCGTTCTGGCGGTGGTGGTGGCGGCGGCTACGACAAACGTAGCAAATACTACCGCGGTGATCCAAATGTTCGCTCTGCCAATGTGGAGCGCCTCTACACTTTGGATGATTTCGACCAAATGTTAGCTGCCAGTGGCAAAATACCAGCCCACCTGGCGTCCATGTACGAAGAGATGAAAGCCGAATGCTGTTCACCCCAAATGGGGGGACATCGACAACGCACCGCGGACTATATGTATGAACGAGAACGTAAATCATTCGATCGCGAGAGTCTGGAATCGTACGAGGGATCCAATGTGCCCCCAAGACGACGAAGGCGCAGCTATGACAGTGGTGGCATACCTTCCGATCCCTATGGCAGCTGCGACAGTCGCGATGACTATCATCGTGATCGCTGTATGATGACGGCCGAAAAGAGTCGGTCGCTACGTAAATCTCTTAAATCGCTAAGGGTATCGGGTGACATTGATTATGATCAAGATTCGGAGAAAGAGTATCATTATCGCGATCAGAGGACGCGCTGTGATACTAGAAGTCTACAGAGGCCCAGTCAATTATCTACACAGGGTAGCAGTGGTGGAGGAGGCATAGGTCTAACAGGAATTGGATCTACCAACACATTGGGTTCCCAGTCAAGAATACGTAAGAGTAGTGGATCTAGTCCCTGGGATGGTGAAGGTGAGTTAAGTGTAAGATCAGTGCGACATACTTATACCTACAACATCTATTCTCTCTATGTAGAACCGCCCATGCCAGGCCTAAAAACAACCTCAACTTCATCGTGGAAACGTCCATCTAGTGCCGCCGAAGCTGATAGGCGTCTGGCAGAAAGTCGTCGAGCGGTTGTCAAGGGTCAAACACCATCTGGTTCGGAAGATGATAAAGATCGACGGTAAGTCTGCCATAGGGTACTCACTTTCGAGACATTTACCTAACTTAAGATTTTGTTATGTTTTTTAGGTACCGCAAGAAGAGGGGCTCACGCAGCAAGGATATGTCTACCATACCTGCTGGTGTAGTCGGTCGCTATCGCGATGGTCCCGGTATGCGCCCGGGCAATTATGATTACATTACCTGTGGAGATCTTGACGACGATGCCGAAGATTATGTGGACGAAGAAGACGAGGAGGAGGATCGAGGCATGGAAGAGGATGAGATCTCGCCAGCTGATGAAGATAAATTTGCGCGTCTAGAAATGAGGCGGCATGAAATGCATAATCGTATGATGGATGCCCATGTAAGGCGAAGAAAGGACGTGCCTCTGCCTCCAAAACCCATCAGTTCGATGGCGTCGTACCGAAAGCCTGGGCCCGGACCTTATGTCAGGAAACCCTTGCCGCCCACAGAGACCAAACATCTGGCACAAGATTACGGCTATGATGATGATGGAGACTACGAACAAACACCCACGCCCAGATCCAACACCAGCAGTGCTTTGCCCACGGCCACGCCAAACACGTCGACCAAATTCAGTTTTGATGTGGGCTTTGAGTCAGATTTCAATCAATCATCGCCCCCACCAGCCCCAGCAGGTACAGCTTCCAGCTGCAACTCTACACCAGCGGCCAACGTTAGTGCAGCCAACACCCCGGCCTCCAAATCCTCATTTCGTTTTTCCAATGACTTTTCCGCCGGTGCAGAGCGGGAGAAACATTACCATCATCCAGCTGGTAGCTTACAACAATACGACTTGGAAAATAGAGGAGGCATCTCACCTCAGGTCGCCGCCATCACTACCACCACGACCACTACCCAGTCTAGTACACCCAAATTACGTTTTGACGACAATGTAAAAGTTTCGCAATTCGATGATGCATTTGAAGATGATTTCTCCAAGGCCACCTTTGATGCCTTCGAAGAAAACACAGACCACTGGCAAGAGTCTATGCAAAGAACTACCAAACAACAGATACGCAACAATAAAATGCAACAGCGACAACAGGATCTGATTAAAAAATCCGAGTCAATAAACATTTTCGCCAAAAAATCCGAGGATCCCTTTGAGGACGATGATTTTTTCAACACACCCACTTCACCTGTGCCAGGAGGTCAGGAGGATAACACAAAAGAAAATCATAAAACGCCCAGCAACGGCGGCAATAGTTTTCATCAGCCACAACAAAAACAACAACACTGGGATGACAACACAACAAATTTTGCTAAATTCGATGAAAATATGTGATTTGATAAACTGTTTGATAATAATTTTATAAATTCGCCACAAAAGCAGAAAATTCATCATCAACAAAGCAATGTTGCCAAAAATGGCGAAGATTACGGCGATGCTGAAGACGACGACGAAGATGACGATGAATATGGTCACTATGCTGAAATAGATGTGGTCGCTTCAAATGATTATTACTACATAACAAATCTCAATCATTATTATAACGAGCAGCAGCACTTAAAGAATTGTTATAATCATCATCAGCAGCAGCGTAATCATGATTCGTCGTCCTCATCATCGTGGTCCAGCTACACGTATAAAAATCATAAGAAATATCATACGCAACGTATGACATCAGTATTTTCGCACATACAACAATGCCATAATCAACCAAAGATGGACAAATGTCGCCATCAGAATCATCATAATCACCATTACACAAATCATCAGGAGCCAGAAAACCAACAGCAACAACAACATACCAATGGTATTAAAAGTACTAATAATATTTTACGCAATACTCAAAAACGCTGTCGTCGTAAGTTATTTGCTATTAATTTTATGTTAAAGAATTTAATAACATATCGTTTTAAATATGACATTCTATAGGAATTTTCACATACAAACATACATAGATACTTCTCTTAGAAGGTGTTGCAATCAAGCAATGGAGTTTCGTTTTTTTTTTTGTAAACTTTGGTGAAGTGTTGAAATGGAATGAAATAGACAACATTTGAGCGATGAGTTGAGCATCAATTTTATAAAACACTAGGAGATTTTTGTAAATAGTTGTAGTAGTAATTTTTTCCAGATGTTGATCGTCTTTCTATTATTTGAAGCATTGTATTCTTCATATTCTAAACTGGGCGAACTGCCACAGAGACTAGGAAATGTATTTAGATCATTTTATCTAAAGAGTAAACAATTTATATTTCACGAAATGTTTCTTAAAAGCTTCATCTATAGTAGCCTCTTATGAGGAATAGAGTAGAGTGGAATGAAAATGCAACAGCTTTCGGTCTAAGCTTTCTTAAGCTGAGTTGCTAATTAAGTCATTTGCCGTGGGAAATGTTGCAAGGTGAAGAATTCCTTCTCTGTTTTCATCTTAGCTTAGATAAAGAGGTTAAACTTCCAAATTAAAATGCCACATTCGAACAAATCAGTTGTGGGCCGGTCTAGAACTTGTTCATCGATGCATAAGTGTTGAATGCTCAGCACAGACTGGATTGTTATAGGAATAGCAATGACCCTTGTTTTCCGCTGCCGTCCGTTCTCAGAACGGCATAGGCGACTTGACGGTCTGTTCGTTCTAGACGCCAACGACTGTGCAGCTCCTTCTGCCGGTCTTGATAATATCTAAAAAGAACAAAATTATGTAGTTATTCTGCTTTTGAACATTAGAATTGTTTTTTCTTACCTTTACATCAAATGCTTCTATTCCGTTCCGTATCCTTGGATATGCGGTTATGCGGTTGTTCAGCGCTCTTTCCTCTATGTTTGGTAGTGCCAATTGTTTTGTTAGCATCACTAGGAATGACCGTCGTCTGTCACTTCTTTTTATTGGCTTCATCTCGTTGTATGAAATAAATGCAGCTAATGCAGCAATGTCCACCATATTAAAAAACAAGGCCAATGGCCAGCGGTTTGTTGAGCGTTTGCATGTATATGTGCCAAGCATCTGGTCCAGTGTATCAACGACCGATTTGTTGGCGTTGTAATCCATAATAGCAAACGGCTTCTTCTTTTCAGTTTGCATGTCCACACCGCAAGCTTAATGTTGTGTCGACACAAAAATTACCGCTTTGTTCTCCTTGGGCACATATGAACATAGTGCTATATCGCCTTCGTTCAAGCCGAACAATGTGCTGTTGACAGGACGCGTATGATTTTTTTTTGAATTCCCGAGGCACACATGTCTTATTCGAGCGCACTGTTCCAACATATGCGGTTTTCTTCCTGATCAAAGTACGCGCCAAATCCAAAGTTGTGAAAAAATTGTGGACAGAAATTGTGCGGCCTGTATTCAAATATCTTTTCGAAAATTGAACTACAACATTCTGCCCTTGATTCACCTCTCGTGCCTGGTCAGGCAATTTCCCAGAGTAAATCATTCCTTTGACCACACACCAGGCTTGGCACAACCACCAGGCTTGGCAGGCTTCGATGGAATGTATTGTGTGAAGCGGGCGCGACCTCTGTAAGGGAATAACTGTTCATCAACGGTCACTGCATCATGCGGAGTGTAAGCTGCTGCCAAGTTAGACTGCAACATTTGCCTAATATCATTAATAGCCGCAGTTTTGCTGTTGATTATTCGCTTCTTTCGCGTATTTCCATTGTCGAATCTACGACATTGTTTTATGCACTTTATACGATCTAATAATAAGGCAGCTTAATATATTGGACAGCGCGTTGGGCCCCATAACTCTTCAAGAGGTTCACTATTCGATTTAGTGAGTCCAGCATACAAAATAGTAGTCAAAAAAGCATCGAACTCTTTCAAAGTGATTGGTTTCCATTCCTTTGTGTTAGTTGGATTTGCAAAATTCCATGCAGCGTTAACTTCCCTGCCTTTCCGATTTGATTCGCGTATTATGATGTACGCCATGTCTTCGGTGATGAGCGAGCGGAATATGGTAAAGGGATCATATGTGGTTACTACTGGTCCCGGATTCCTCCTTGTGTAGTCGACCACGTTATGAGCACGAGTACGGAAAGTCGGTGGTGCATTTTTAGTCCATTTGGTGCCATCTTTGGAAATGAAGTAATTGTCACTTGTTTGCTGAGCATTAGCATCAGCACCTCTTCATCATCGTCGTCATCACTAATATCTTCATTGATGTCTTTATGTGGTTCAGTTTCCGCATTCGAATCATCAACATGATAATTTGCTTGATATGTGAAATCGTCATCATCCGCACCTTCAAGACCAAATGCAGGACGAGCACCTTCATCGTCATCACTCATCTCCGCACTCATGAAGTCTGCAAATCTATTTTCCACTGCACGTCTTTCATCCTCACTCATTTGCTGGTAGCGTTTACTACGACGTACCACAATTTCAGCAAGGTCTAAATTTTCCTCTGCCATTGTATTGTACTTTTAAAATTTTGTATTGTAATTTTTTTAAACGATTCTAGATAAAATTTCCTTGGAACACATGTGGAGGTCGGGTATACTTCCCATGGACCATCAAGGAGTAATTTCAGTTTGAAAATGAAAAAGGTCCCCAGGGAACTTCTCACCCCACTTTGTATAGAACAGTAGTAGCTGGAATGATGCTCTAAACACCGAGACCGATATGAATATACAACTAAAATGTTCATTTGATTTTGGTTAGAAATTTGAATTTTTTTTGGAAAATTTCCTAATTAAATTTTTGGTTTCCGGTGGAACGAACTACAGGTGATAGATCAAAAAGTTGTATAGGGCATTGAGACCAAAAAAAAAAAGATTGTTAAAAAAATCACATTTATTTTTTTTTGTGTGCGATTTGTTGGAAACGAGTAATTCTAATGTGACCGTGATACACATAATTCGATAATATAAAATGTATTATTAAAAGCAACTCCTAAGGATTTTAACCTTAAAAACGTTTTTTTTTTTACTGGTAGAAAGAAAAAGAACATGATTTCTGCTGAAAAATGGCCATTAGTAGAGTGTGACGGGTGTGACCTTGCTTAAATTTAATTATCTGACTCAATTATTTTCAATTTTCGGGAAAACGCTAGAAGATAACTTTGTATAGAACAGTAGTAGCTGAAAGGGAGCTCTAAACTCCAAGACTGATATTCAAAGTCTAAACAATTTGTCATTCATATTTTTTCGTTGCGGATGTTTGAAGAATTGAGAATTGTTTGGTTATAATTAGAAACAGAAAATAAGCGAAAAGATGCTCTAAACGACAAGTCCAAATGAAAATATCTAAAAAACAATTTCATTAATTTTTTTTTAGCATTGCTACTGGTTAATTGCTTTTTTTATAATTTTGAAATTTTTTCTATTTCCGGGGATGCAGCGGGAGATAAAACAAAAGTTTATATAGGGCAGTAGTAGCTGGTAAGATGCTCTAATCTAAGCTCTGAATATATTCTTTAGGAGATTCTGCATCTAAGGGGGGTAATTACAATATAAATTTTATTGAATCCATTTATGATAATCTTTTCTTAAAAATTGTAAAATAAATGGCATATGTAACGCCTTTGTTAATATTTCATTCAGTATTCCACTATGTACCTAAACTTTATTAAAAGCATGAAAATAATTTGACTTGCCAAGAAAATTCCAATTTTTTTGCATATTAAGATTCTGAAACAAGGAAATCTACACCATTTCCAATTGAAATTCAAAGAAAATCAATTGAAATTCAAACATTCCATTTGAAATTCAAATATTCCATTTAAATTTCAAACCCCGTCATTTGAAATTCAAAAATTACATTTAAAATTCAAAAAGCGTCAATTGAAATTCAAAAAATATCAATTGAAATTCAAAATTCGTCAATTAAAATTTAAAACACATCAATTGAAATTTAAAACTCATCAATTGAAATTCGAAACTCGTCAATTGAATTTCAAAATTCGTCAATTGAAATTCAAAACTTATCAATTGAAATTCAAAATTCGTCAATTGAAATTCAAAACTCGTCAATTGAAATTCAAATTTCGTCAATTGAAATTCAAAACTTATCAATTGAATTTCAAAAGTCGTCAATTGAAATTCAAAATTCGTCAATTGAAATTCAAAAGTCATCAATTGAAATTCAAAAGTATTGAATCATTAATAGTAGGTTCACTTCGACCGTAAAATATGCTATACCTTTATAGTTATATGGGCATAAGTCATTGATAAATATGGAAACAAATGCAAAATTTGCAATGGGTAGCGAATCGAAAAAATTTACTTGTAGAAGAATATTACTTTGTTACATCTCATAATATTTTCATACGAACATTATTTGCTCCATTCGCAGTTAAATTCGTAGCATTAAACTGTAAATTCAATACAAATACTTAAAACATTCACATATAGTTTAGTTCAAGTAGAGTGTATTATGATTAAAATTACCAAACAATTATTCGAATTTCAATTGATGACTCTGAAATTCAATTGACGACTTTTAAATTTCATTTGATCAGTTTTGAATTGCAATTGACGAGTTTTGAATTGCAATTGATGAGTTTTGAATTTCAATTGACGAATTTTGAATTTCAATTGACGAGTTTTGAAATTCAATTGACGATTTTTGAATTTCAATTGATAAGTTTTGAATTTCAATTGACGACTTTTGAATTTCAATTGACGAATTTCGAATTTCAATTGATGATTTTTCAAATTCAATTGACGAGTTTTGAATTTCAATTGATGTTTTTTAAATTTCAAATCGAAAAATTGAATTTCAATTGATGTTTTTTGTTTTTCAAATGGAATTTTAGAATTTAAAATGACAAGTTTTGAATTTCAAATGGAATATTTGAATTGAATTTTATTTGAAATGTTTAAATATCAAATGGAATGTTTGAATTTCAATTGATATTTTTTGATTTTCAATTGGAAATGGTGTAGTAGCCACGAAACTATTTTAAAATTCTCTGCAATTTGTAAAAACGTAGAATCAATCATCCTCCAATAACAGCACTCATCTTCCAAAGGTTAAAAAAATTTTTTTTTCCTTCTCCGTACTTTGGCCTTCTAAGAATAAATGAATGTTCCATATTACAGCATTTAAAATGTTTCAAAATGTTCACAACCAATTACAAGCTTTTCTTTTTTATATTGCCTTGCAACCCACAAACGATATTGTAATTTATGCATGCCGATATTAAGAACAAATTATATATAACATCCATACATACATACGTATAAAAAAATATACGAGTACATACATTTATATAACGAAAGAAGAGAAAAAAAACGGTTACAAAGAATCTCAACACTGTATTTCTACCTTGCCCCTCTCCCCCCACCCCCTAAAAAAACAAAGTACGTGAACAAAACGACATTTAATCAATTAAGTTTTTGTGTAAATATGTTTAAAAATAATCGATATTATTATTATTATTGTTTAAAATTAATTGTAAATAGACTCTTAAACAAACTAAAAGCAAAAAGAACAAAAACAACAATAGCAACCATAAATATAAAACAACTAATTATTGTATATTCCAACAGGATTAGAATTATGTTAAAACTAATAATGATATGAAATGTAATAGAAACGAACAGAAAAATCACTCGTAAATTTAGTAACTTTCTTCGCTACATTTCCTAAAAGATAAAAAAAACCTTAAGAAAAATTCCACACAAAAAAAAACGAAACACAACAAAAATAAATACAACGTGTTCTTAAGTTTTAGTTAAGACAAATTAAGCAAAAATTCCTAAACAACAGTTAAGAGAAGCAAAAAAACAACAACAACAAAAACACAAAATTCTGTCCGTTTCATGGTTTTCTTAAATAGGTTTAACAAGAAAAAACAGAGAACAAAAAAAAAACTAAATCCTGTAAAAGCAACTAAAACCCTTAAAATTCACAACTTTATATACCAACAAAATTTTACAAATGATATTTAAACCTTTAAATACAAGAATTGAATTGAACTAACTACATTTAAAAAGAAACACCCCCCTTGAATATTTGAACTCTATGCATGTGTTATATAATTAGGAAATTTGAATAAATACTGAAACACTTAACTGATTATTACTCGAAATGTTAAACAATTACAAGCATACAAACATACATAATATAGTCCACATACAGAATTTACTAAACATTGACATTTCCACGACGTTCGAATTGAAATGCAAATTGATTGATAATGGTATCAGCAGAGCAACTACAATAAATATTAAAATTAATAAAAATTAAAAAAAACAACCGAAACCGAATCCATTTAATTAATTACTAATCGATTTATTATTAATGATTATTATTATATTAATATAATATACTACTAAAAAAATATATATATACGAAAGAAGACAGAACAATATGAAAGTTAATAATATTAATAAAAAAAGTTTTGATTTTTATTTGTGTTTTTTTTTGTTCGTTTTATTTCGATTGAACAATTAATTCAAAATAAAATTTAAATGTAAAAAAATGACACGAATGAATGATTATTTTATTAGAATTTGATGGGGGGTAATGAACAATAGGGCGAAACCTAAAACCCAGGCACGTCAGAGTGATGGTACCCTGGTCAGCGTCTGGGCGGCTGCAATAAAATCCTGGCAGGAGGAGAAAACTTCGACGTGGTGCGCTGGGCTTGGTGGTGCCACCGACGTTTGAACAATTGCAATGAAAAAAAAGTAAGAAAATAATAAAATGGACCCCCCAAAATGTTGACGACCACCGCAAACATAATTTTAGGATTTGCACCTGGAATGTTAGAACACTGTATAGACCAGATGCCTCCACCCAACTGGCGGAAGTCCTCGAAGAATACAAGGCTGACATAACCGCTTTACAGGAAATCCGGTGGACGGGACACGGGTGCTCGCGCATGAAAACGTGCTACATCTACTATAGCGGCCATGCGGACAAGCACGAGTTTGGTTGTGGATTTGTGGAGACTGCGACACCTAGTCTCAAGGTTCAACCCGGTGTGTGAACGTATAGCCATCAGAAGAGTTAAAACAAAGTTTTTCCACATAACACTTATATGTGCCCATGCTCCGACAGAAGAGAAAAGCGATGAGGACAAAGACGAGTTCTACGAGAGCCTAGAAAATGTATATGACCGTAGCCTTAGCCAAGAAATTAAAATTGTACTAGGCGATTTTAATGCTAAAATAGGCAGGGAGACCGCATTTGAGCCTACCATCGGAAAATTCAGTCTGCACACCGAAACGTCGAACAATGCGGCAAGAAATATGGTAGTTAGCAGCACTAGATTTGACCTTCGATAGCTCAGTGGAAGCGACGTAGACTAGCAATCCGAAGGTGCCGGGTTCGATACCCGGCCGGGGCACTGGCCAAATCAACATCGATGAAAAATTAACTACTTTTCAAATACTTTCGAGTTCTCCAGCCAACAAAAATTATCCTAGACGCTTCCACTACAAAAATCGAGATTGCGCAAGGACCAAGGAAAAAGGAAAATGATTTATCAACATCTCATATAAATCAACAAGCCAGGTGGCGCCATCACTGGTGGAATTTGGCGGTTAAACTCACAACAACAACACCTAACAATCCTTGACACAAACCTTGTTATCTACAAAGGAACGAAACAGAGTTGCCAAACAATGATCGTATGATAATCGGATTATATACCCGATCGAGTGCCGATAAATTGAAAATCGGTATAAAGAATTATCACCCCAGCTACCACCAGCTGTTACAACAACAACAACAACAACCATAAAAATATTCATAAGGCAACATGGTTATCTCCAGATCAATTGACGAGGAGGTGTGCGAATATTGACTCTGATCACTTCCTTACCGCAGTTAAGGTACGCACAAGGCTAAGCATGGCGAAAAACTTACGTAACCAGGCACAACGAAAGCTGGACATCGGTAAACTGCGGACCACAGAGGTAGCGGACTTCTACTCCGAACATCTAACTCAACTGCTTCAGAATACTTCAACCCCTGATAATATAACCTCGCAGTGGCAATATATAGCCGACTCCATATGAAGGACTGCGAGAAGCGTACTTGGGTACTCAAAGACGTCTCAAGAAGATGCCTGGTACGATGTGAATGTCGCAATGCCACGAGAGAGACGGATGCTGCATTCAGAGCGAAACTGCAGCCAATGGCAACGCGAACTGTTCGTGAACGGCACAGGGAGAAGAAACGAGAGGCAACTCGTCTTTTTAGACGGAAAAAGAAGGAGCTGAAGAGTTGCTCCGAAGTAAAGGGGAAGCCCGAAAATTCTACAAGAGAGTTAAGGCGAGAAAGCGGGGAACAGGGTTGCCCTCCTGCAAAGACAGCGATGGTCAGCCAGTGACGGATCCGGATAACGTCCTGAAAATATGGAGAAATCATTTCAGAAATTTACTGGATACGGGGATAAGGTGCCACCATCTGGTAGGACTAACTGGAGAACACACGCAGAAGATCGAAGCGTGTGGAATTCTTTAGTACTTCAGGCCTCAAATTTATGAAATACGTTCGTAAGTTGTAATGGGCCACTTTAGTAAGTAAGTAATGAACAAAGGCAAAAGGCTCTATGTAGGGTAAAAAATGATACAGCCAAGGCTGGCACTGAGTTCAATGTTTCGTACGAAAGGTTGTAAAATCCTCTAAAAATTATTTTGCTTCAAAATAGTTACTCTAGTCTGAAAAACCAAAAGAGTAATTCTTTTATTAATTTTTTAAGTTGGAAATGTTTTAATTTTTTAAATTAATTTTTAATTAAATAATTATTGATTTTCGGGAAAATGATAGAATATAGAAGAAAATGACGACACAGCGTATAAAAAAACTAAATGGCCTATATTTGGGGTACAAGGCAATAATTTGTGGTTCTGGATGCTGTTGTTGCTTAATCTATAAATTTAAGGGGTTTTTGACCTACATTTTTTGTATCGGATCGACCCTGTAGTTTTTACAATCTACTTTCTGTCGAAAAAACTCTGCAGTAGAGACTTGGATTTATCGTCATAAAAATATTGATGAGTAAATTAAGGTGGACCTTATTATTTTCGATTATCTAAAAACCGGTTAGTTTTGTGTCAGGATAGGTTATAAAAAATAATAAAAATTAGAATTCGATCGGCAGAAAATTGACGTGCCGTTCGCGTTTTAAAGTTTGTGAAAACAAGGGTAAACATTTTTATTCGATTTTAATTTTTTTTAATGTATAAGTACCCTCATTGTTTTTATTTAAAAAATTTCACGAAAATTGATTTAGAGATTTTTCAAAAATTCAAGCAATTTCAATTTTTAACTATAAGCGGCTTGCAACTCGACAGGATTACAAGCGACCCTCTAAACCTATTAATTTATAACCTCCCATGAATTTGTAATTATAATGAGTATCAAGTTAGAGTTGACCCCTCAACCATTTACTTTGTAATTGTAATAAAAACTCATTGCACATACATTTCATTTTAAGCCAGCTACTTTTTTATTCTTTACGGTTTTATTTAAAAATAGTTTAAGCAAAGCATTCATTGTTCATTTAGCATTATCTTTATCTCTTTTCAGTAAATACATATGTAGGTAATTAGTAATAATTGTCCTAAGCCAAGGAAGTTTAATTGTTTTATATTAAGTTCGTACGTAGTGTTTTTTCTTTTTCTCTGTTACAGTATATAATAATAATAATAGTAATAAATATCGAGATTACTACGTAATCAATTAATTAGAAGCTATCAAAAATTGTTTCGTTATTGTCATCGTTTACTATGTGAAGCGTTTTGTTTGTTCATCTGAGTTTGATTTCTTATGATCTGTTTTTGTTTGCATTTTTTCTTTGTGTATAATAATTTTAAATATTTGTTTCACTCATTTGTTTGTTTTCAATTTTTTTTTTTAGTTTATGATTATAGCAATTGGGTCCGTACATGCGGGAAACCGGCATAACTAAAAATAATAATATCTGCTCACACAATGGAGTCGCTTTAAAATGGAAGACCAGTTGAGGGATTTAAAAGACTATCGGTTTTAGCCAAACGCTGCGGGCCCAGACCAACTTTCGTATGTATAATGTACTTAAGTAGGTTATGCTCGTTTATGGGCAATGTGCAGTTGCCGTTGAGTATGGTATCTGGTGCTGCTGTCGATGTGGGCGAAGCTTCTTCATCGTTGGGTATACCCTTGAGATACTCTACACTGGAGGCAGCATCGTTGGGGAATGATGTTTGAATGGCCTGCAGCACCGATGGAACATGTTCCTTGAGTACATACAGACAAGCATTGGGTCCCGCATCAAAGGTGTATGCCACACGCGTGTGACCCACGCCAGCGTTATAGGCATGCACAAATGACGCTATGGCATGCGACACATCATTCATGTACACACAGGGTGGGTAAGTGTCCAAGGCAATGGCATGAAATTGATTCGAGTCTTGCATAGTGATTTTAGCGAATGTTTCAAAGTCGCGCTGTTTAATGGCCTCCGTAATGGCTTCGATGCGTTGGGGTACACATTGTTTGGCGCGATATTTAATCAAATCCGATGTCTCCACTGCCCTTTGCATACCTTTGGTAGAGCTGGTCTTTTTGCGTCCATCATTTACCACCAGGATGAGTACATGCATACTGGGCCAATGTGAAGACGTCACTACAGGTAAGGCTACGGAATCAGAACCATCTGCAGCCTGTCCCATGTGCCAACGCACAAAGCCACCGTGTAAACTACGACAGGCCGAACCACTGCCTTGACGTGCAATGGCTGTTAATTCCTCTTCGTGGATGCCATACAAGCTGGCCAGGGTGTAGACCAAGCAAGCATAACCGGCAGCACTCGATGCTAGACCAGCGGCAGTGGGGAAATTGTTACGCGACACGATGTGTAATTTCCATTCGAGGGGAAATTTAAGAGATTCACCTTTGGCCAAAGCTAAACGTTGCACTGCAATAGAAAATATGATCAGAAACAAAGGCGAGAGGATTAAAGGTTAGTTTTTTAAAGGGTAATTAAAAAGAAATTAAACAAAATGATTGTAAGAGCAATAATCTTAAGTATGAAATTAGTTAAGAAGTGACAAACAAAGGTGGAAGATAATAATTAAGTGCCTATCACATAGGGTAAAGTTGTATCTGCATTAAAGCAAAAAACTGCAACTTCAAATACTTCACTAAATACAAAGCAAAGATTTTTTATGTGAAATAAAACTCTTTTCATTAAATAAATTGAAAGAGAGAAAAAAAAATATTTTTATACCCAAAAACTTTTTAGAGTCCAGGAATAGCCAAAAAGAAATTAAAAAATAAAATAAATGAAATGAAAAAAAATATAAAAAATTAGAATGAAATCCAATAAAACAAAGTAAAATAAAATTATTTTAACAAAATTAAATAAATCGTAAATATTGTGGTGAATAGAATATGATTTTTTTCCAAATGTCTGATCAAAAAAAAAAAATCTTATAAAGGATTTATATTCCTCCACTTGTTTTCTAGACTTATTCTCCAATTTTTAAAATTGCCACTTACTGTAATTAATTGAAATATTTAATACAAATTATAAAAACTTCCTTATAATCAATTTAAAAATTATATT
The DNA here is from genome assembly GCA_964034835.1 of Muscina levida. Lineage (NCBI taxonomy): Eukaryota > Metazoa > Arthropoda > Insecta > Diptera > Muscidae > Muscina > Muscina levida. The sequence continues at coordinate 16,048,494 of OZ035883.1, read as the reverse complement.
CAAAACTTTAAATCTGCTTCTTGTCGTAAATAATGTGCTAAGTAGCTTAATATAATTATTTTTCCAAGTCATTACTTATAACAAGTATATAAAAAATGATCCTTACAAAGGAATTATATTCCCACAGATATCGCCCACCCTTGCAACAATATTTCACAAACTTGAAAGTTTATAAAGATTATCCTTTTTCCCCTACTACTCACAACTAAGAACACATGCAAGCCTAATGGCTGAACTTAAATTAATATCGTAAACTGGGTTTGTATGTCAATAACATACAACAGCACTAACCTACCGCCATTCCACCCAACCCCCTTTGTGGGCACCTACTCCAAATATTTAATTTATATTACGACAATGTTCTCCTCCCTTCATCACATTGGACTACTTACACGCTTTAAGACATCTCATTACTCTAGGATTTTCTTCGAACGGCACCTCTTCACCATTGAGCCACATACGATGTTCTTTGTATGTCGCACATGCGGAGGCAGTGGTCTTTGCACACATCTGCAAAAAACAAAAACAAACGATACAAAGAGTTAAAAGGTGTCACGGGCAAGGGAAGGCGAAGGGTGACAGTCTAATGTTGTGTTAACAATAACGCATGTCAAAGGTGGCTGGTTTGGTTTGTTGTGTCGTTGTTTTTGATTTATGCCAAACAATTGGGAACAGCCTGCACAGCAGCAGCAACAGCAACAACAACCACGACAACAACAGCGCCAACTCGAAACAGCCAAAATAAAAAGAAATCAAACTAAATGTATGTACATAAATTTTCCACTTACCTCATCTGTACTAAGGGTCATACTCAGTGAATCGTTTATAGGTAAAATCAATTCTTCATCTCTTTTGCCCCCTGTTCAATACATCACGGAAGTGGTGGTCACAATGATTTGCATGAGAATTAAATGGCAACACAATAGGGAAGGGATATTTTACAATAAACTTTTGAAAAATGCTGGCGGTGAAAGTTTTCCTCAAACTTACAATATTTGATGAGAGCTATGTTGACGGGAGCAATGCAGGTTTCCACAAACATCTTTGGTTTTTTGTTTATAAATACTACGAATTTTTTATTGGATTATGTCAGGCAGGAGGGGGGTTGTTTTTAAAAGCAAATAACTGTATAAATGAATGCAAATATTTGCAATTTGGTCCTAGTCCGATTCCCTTAGAGGAAACACAACTTAACGGTATGAAAACTTTTGATAAACTGTCAGCTTTCACTTGGAATTCCGGTGGTAAAGAAAAAAACAAAAAAACGTAAACATTGTAGCTTTCTCACACCTCTCTTGAAGACATTCGAGTCTCGTTTGGAGGTAGGGCTGCCAGAAGAAAATTACAGCTAAACAGCTGTCTGTTGTATGCAGCATTGCCATATGTTGTGGTTGCGAACATAGATAACAAGAAATATGCTGGCGCACATGTGCTGGCGTGTTTATGGTATGGCAAAAGGAAGAACAGAACATACTATGGGGGATTTGCGTATAAGCCGTAACACAGACAATAAGAGACAATAATATTATTCTGTGGCCGTTAGTTGTTAGTTAGTTGTATTGTATTAACGTTACATCATCCAATTAATTTTACTCTGTTTAAATGTAAATAATCTCTTTTTATATTTTAGTATGGGCGAACTGAAACATTTTTAAAGACAAAATAAAAGTATGAATGTAGCAAATGCAACGTATTTTCTTTATATAACAGAACAATGCATTTAAAAAAAAACAAATTTTAAAATCACTTTTTTTTTAAAAAAACCAGTATTTTTTTTTAAATAACGAAGTATACTTTTTGATGTATTCTGATAAGCTATGTATATTGTGAATGGTTTTGTCCTCCCTTACATTAACATCTGGTGTGTGTCTTTGCTGTATCAAGTACAATAGTGTGCAAAATTTATAGCGGCGAATCAATGTAAACTGTAATACAAATAAATAGTGGATGCCATTAGGGTTTCGACCATTTTTTAATAGGGGGACAGTTAGGCAACATTTGAAATTTAAACGATGATGCTAGCAACAACTGTGTGTTTCTACACATTTTTATACAAGATACAAAGAATTAGGTCGGAAATAAATGCAACATATGGATACCTTAATTTAACACTATGTTAACTCGTTCAAAATTTCTGAATAGGGCAAGGAATCTTATGCAAATGCATATTTTTCTTGGACATCCTAAAATGGAAACGGTTTAGTTTTCTTTACGAATCATGAAAAATTCTTTAAAATGACATTCAATCGTTTTTGCATATTTTACGAAAAATATGTGTTTTTGCATATTTATGCGCATATTAACCTAATTTTAAAATAAATGCATAATTTTGGTGCATTTTTTTGCTTTTTTGATGTACAACCATTTTAAACAGCAAAACGCCTTTAACTTTTTATGGTAAAAGATTCTTTATAATTTTTTTACACAATATTCACCTGAATTACAAAATATTTGTACAAAATTTAGAAAGCATATTTTACTGTTGGAATTTTATATGAAACGGTGATATGCGCAACAAAAAAATCTTTGCTCAAAGTCAATAGACAAAACCAATCAACAACTGCCTGACTCGGTTAGTGTTTTGACAAATACAAAGTTGTAACCGATGCAGTTGTAACCGAAAGGCGTCAAGGGGGTTTTAACGCTGTTGCATGCGACTTGTTTATTGAATTAAAGTTTATTAACGAATTAATTTTTTTATTAAACTGAATTCTTTTATATCAAATAATAAAAAAATATATTTTTATAAACGCCTTCGCTTGTAGAGATTTTGAATAAAAGATGTCCTGATATTCCGCTCCCTCCAGAGCGTGGCTTAATGCAGTCAAATAATATATCAACAATTTCAAGAATTTGGTTAAGCAGTGAAAGAGCTCCACGATTCCGATTCGACATCGAATTAAAATAAAAATTAATTTCATATGTATGTATACGAAAATAAAATTTTTGGCCAAATTCATGCAAATTTTATTTTTAATTGAATTTTTAAGTGCATATTTTTGAATTTTAAGTGCATATTATATGCGCATATTTTCGATTTTTAGTGCATAAAATTCCTTGCCCTATTTCTGAATAATATCTCGGAGATTACACTATGCAACAATTTGAGGGGTCTTTGTCACGGGGGTAAACCAAACCAATATCAAACGATAGTATTTGACCTCAGTAACATAACCTTAAACTCCATTTTGCTCCACTACGTCAAAATTTTTTTTACAGTGGTTTGAAATTTAATTTTTGGTCAAAAGTCGAATCAAAGAGTATAAAAAATAATGGAGTTCAAATTTCTGATTTATTATTGGGGAAGTAACATGCTAAGTGCATTTAGTGACATTCAAAAGTAAAGCGTATATAAATAAAATTTAATAAATTTAACCTAGTGTACAATAAACAATAACACTTCAATAACTGCATTTAGGAACACAAAACCAGAAAAAAATACACAACTCTTATGTATATATAATCTGCCAAGTACTTAGGATTATAACCAATGTTCGAATGTTCATTCAATTCGAAATAAAAACTAACATTTACTAAATGCAATTGTGGCTGCTTTTATGCTATCTTTCTTTGTATGTGTTTGCGTGTGTGTATGAGAGAGTGTGTAATGGTTTCTAATGCCACTTTTCCAGTTGTTGCACATGGACTTGCATTGTGCACAAGTAGCCGAATAATAGATGAGAAACTCTAACCCGAGAGTACATAGTCGTCTCTCTAGGGTAGAATACCGGCCGACCAACAAGTGTAGCCGTAACATGCTTACATACGCATATGTGTGCAGTTATAGTTGTGGTGTAGCGTTTGTTAGGGTTTATGGTACCGTAAACGTACTTTTTGTTGCAACAAAAGTACTTTTGGGTAGAACAAATTGTACTATTTGGTATAATAGAAGTAGTTTTTGGAACAATAATATGTTTAATATTTTTAATATTTTTTAAATTTTTAATAGTTTCAATATTTTTAATATATTTTTATTATTTTGTATATTTTTAATAATTTAAATGTTTTTAATGTTGTAAATATAATATTTTTAATGTTTTTAATATTTTTAATGTTTTTAATATTTTTAATATTTTTAATATTTTTAATATTTTTAATATTTTTAATATTTTTTATATTTTTAATATTTTTAATATATAGAATATTTTTAATATTTAGAATATTTTTATTATTTGTAATATTTGTAAAATTTGTAAAATTTGTAATATTTGTAATATTTGTTATATTTGTAATATTTGTAATATTTGTAATATTTATAATATTTGTAATATTTATAATATTTGTAATATTTGTAATATTTGTAATATTTGTAATATTTGTAATATTTGTAATATTTGTAATATTTGTAATATTTGTAATATTTGTAATATTTGTAATATTTGTAATATTTGTAATATTTTTAATATTTTTTATATTTTTTATATTTTTAATATTTTTAATATATAGAATATTTTTATTATTTGTAATATTTGTAATATTTGTAAAATTTGTAAAATTTGTAAAATTTGTAATATTTGTAATATTTGTTATATTTGTAATATTTGTAATGTTTGTAATATTTGTAATATTTGTAATATTTGTAATATTTGTAATATTTGTAATATTTGTAATATTTGTAATATTTGTAATATTTGTAATATTTGTAATATTTGTAATATTTGTAATATTTGTAATATTTGTAATATTTGTAATATTTGTAATATTTGTAATATTTGTAATATTTGTAATATTTGTAATATTTGTAATATTTGTAATATTTGTAATATTTGTAATATTTGTAATATTTGTAATATTTGTAATATTTGTAATATTTGTAATATTTGTAATATTTGTAATATTTGTAATATTTGTAATATTTGTAATATTTGTAATATTTGTAATATTTGTAATATTTGTAATATTTGTAATATTTGTAATATTTGTAATATTTGTAATATTTGTAATATTTGTAATATTTGTAATATTTGTAATATTTGTAATATTTGTAATATTTGTAATATTTGTAATATTTGCAATATTTGTAATATTTGTAATATTTGTAATATTTGTAATATTTGTAATATTTGTAATATTTGTAATATTTGTAATATTTGTAATATTTGTAATATTTGTAATATTTGTAATATTTGTAATATTTGTAATATTTGTAATATTTGTAATATTTGTAATATTTGTAATATTTGTAATATTCTTATATATAAAAATGAATCGATGTGCAGTTGTCTCGCTAAAACTCAAAAACGGCTGGACCGATTTTCAAAATTTTTTTTTTGTTTTGTTCGCTATAGCTTCCGGATGGTTTAAAAGGTTTTATTTTTTCAAAAAGTGGGCGGCGCCACGCCCTTTTTTTCAAATATCGCTCAGACGGCTTTTCTAATAGACCGATTGATACAAAAATTTTACAATGAATTACTGTTGACCTGTAGATAGTTCCTGACTACATTTGGTTGTAATTGGATAAAGGGGCGTGGCACCGCCCATACAACTTGAAAATTAAAAAGGCTATATTTCATGAACTATCAGAGGTATGAAGATGAGATTTGGTATATATGTTGTTGGAGCAGTATAAATTACAGCCAGGATGGAAGTGGGCGGTGCCACGCCCCCTTTTTAAAAATCGCTCTAACGGCTTTTCTAATAGATCGATTGATACAAAAATTTTACCATGAGGTACTGTTGACCTGTTGATAGTCCGTGGCTATATTTGGTTGTGATTGGATAAAGGGGCGTGGCACCGCCCATACAATTTGAAAATTAGACAGGCTATATTTCATGAACTATAAGAGGTATGAAGATGAGATTTGGTATATATTTTGTTGGAGCAGTATTAATTTCAGCTAGATGGAAGTGGGCGGTGCCACGCCCCCTTTTCAAAAATCGCTCTAACGGCTTTTCTAATAGATCGATTGATACAAAAATTTTACAATGAGGTACTGTTGACCTGTTGATAGTCCGTGGCTATATTTGGTTGTGATTGGATAAAGGGGCGTGGCACCGCCCATACAATTTGAAAATTAGACAGGCTATATTTCATGAACTATAAGAGGTATGAAGATGAGATTTGGTATATATGTTGTTCGTAAAGTTAGAATTACAGACAGGGTGCAAGTAGGCGGTGCCACGCCCTCTTTTAAAAAATCAATCTAACGGCTTTTCTAATAGACAGATAGATACGAACATTTTAGAAAGTGGTACTGTTGACCTGTTGATAGTCAGTGGCTATATTTGGTTGTGATTGGAATAAGGGGGCGTGGCACCGCCCATTCAACTTGAAAATTAAAAGGGCTTGCAGTATGAATTACAGTAAGGGTGGAAATGGGCTGTTCCACACCCTTTTTAAAACAAACGGTTAAAACTGTCAAAATTCCACAGTATGGGCCAATTTTTTTATTCGCAAAAATCGTAACCAAAATCGGAATCTACGATTAATTTTAAGAAAATTTCACCAATAAACTTTGTGTCTAAAATCAATTCCTAGCTCGCGTTGGGAAGCATGAAGATTTCAGATAGAGATTTTTTTTGTTTTAAAATGAACACAAACCGAAAACTTCAGATATATATTTTTTGAGACCTTCTGGGTAAAACTGACTTCCCAACAAACTAAATGAGGTATTACAGAAGCAAATCTATGTATTGGTTAAAAAGTTATGGCCTCTGAGAGTTGGCATACAGAAATTAAGTTTTTAAGAATCATTCTTCAGAATATTTGCTCATTGCTAAAAAAAAAATATTTGTACCTGAAATCTTCATGCTTCTCAGCGCGAACTAGGAATTTTACAAAGAAACTATATGTCTAAATATAGTTTCTTTGTGAAATTTTCTAAGAATTCTTCCTACATTCCAATACTGGTATACGTTAACAGGTTTTTTTTTTGATAAGAACTAATTGATTCGCCCCTAATGATCAGGCTATTTCGAACAAAATAAGTTAAAAGTGCCGAGGCGCTGCCCACGCACTTCAATAGTTAACTTTTTAACTGTATCAAATAATGGTCCGTACACCAGGCAGTGTAGGATGCGCAGACTAAATTGTAGTTAAATTTGAATAGTATATCAGAGGTAACATTAGCAAATAATTGAAAATAACCTATGCATGGGGTATTTTTCTTGACATATAGAACTTCTGATAGGTATAAGTGTAAATCTAGCTGTCATACTAATGAAGTGTGATAGACTTTCTTTTAGTATGCTTTGCAAAATCACCATGTAAAAACTAAACAAGAACAACGTTTACAAATCTTGCAAATTTATTTTCAAAATGCACGTTCTGTTCGCCAAACTTATGGAGCCCTTTTTGAAGTTGAATGTGCATGTAATGATCCATCTGAGCAGCTAATAGAAGCCATCGACGCTGTAGACGTTAGTGTGACAGGGGACTCGAATTTATCGATCCGACGTCTTTCTTAGCAACTCGGTCTCTGCAAATGCTGAGGAAAGATCTTGGCCCAAATTCATATACAATCAAACTGGTAGAAGAACTAGAGCCAGTGGACGATCAATTGATTTTTTTTTTATTTATCATGTCATTGCACATTATTTGAAGGAGAAATGGTTCCAACACGACGGTGTAAAATGCCATACAGACCATCACTTTGTTAAGCCAAACATTGGTGACCGAATTATCCCAAAAAATGGTAATACGAGTTCAATACAAAGATAGTATTCGGGAATATTATTGATGCGTGTGAGAAGAAGACATGACAAAGGAAGTTTTAATGGCTAAAGGCATGAAGCTTCAAACGGAATTTTCATTTGCCGTCAATAGGAGAAGGCATAACAAAAATGTTTTTTATGACCAAAGAGATAGTTAGTATACAGATGGTTCACGCTACTACGGATCAAAATAAATAATTTTGATCTTTAGAGGAATGTCTGTTTCCGATTTGTGGAAGAAGTGGGTTTTCGCCCTACATACAGAAAAAACTTAATCTACATGCCGGCACTATAGATATAACTTTGTTGATGAACTTTTAATTAGCATTTACAACAATAAAACGTAATTGGTTAACTTCCATGTTAAGGAGTTGCTTCAAATTAGTTTCATAAGTAAATAAACTCAACATATTATTGTCGAGCTTAAGTACCGTTTTCAAAGTACTTTGTAGACCTAAATGTGAAATATATTACAAGTTAAAATGCAATAGCGAAGCATTTTTGTAATATTTGTAATATTTGTAATATTTGTAATATTTGTAATATTTGTAATATTTGTAATATTTGTAATATTTGTAATATTTGTAATATTTGTAATATTTGTAATATTTGTAATATTTTTAATAATTTTAATAAATTGAATAATTTTATTATTTTAATTTAATATTTTTATTATTTATTACATTTTTAATAATTTTAATATTTGTAATATTTTTAAAATTTTTAAAATTTTTAATATTTTTAATGTTTTTAATATTTTTAATATTTTTAATATTTTTAATATTTTTAATATTTTTAATATTTTTAATATTTTTAATATTTTTAATATTTTTAATATTTTTAATATTTTTAATATTTTTAATATTTGTAATATTTGTAATATTTTTAATATTTTTAATATCTATATATATAAAAATGAAATGGTCCACGTATGTTATACCATCACTTGAGAACGGCTGGAGCGATTTGGCTGATTTTTTTTTATTCGATTCGAAATTTTCCGTAGATTGTTCGTAAAGAAAAAAATCCACTCCAGGTGGCGCTAGGGTGGATTTATATCGAAAATTTGAATGCATGTACCAATTAACTGAAATTTAGAATGGATATTCGTTTGATCATGAGAAAACATTTTATTTACAAATAGACCCGGTAGGTGGCGCTGGGGTGGATTTATAATTAAAAATTTAAACGAATGGACCAATTTAGCTGAAATTCAGAACCTATGTTTGTTTGATCATTAGAAAAAATCGTATGTATAAATGGACCCGGTAGATGGCGCTAGGGTGGATTTATATCGAAAATTTGAATGCATGTACCAATTTAACTACAATTTAGTATTTATGTTTGTGGAACATTGAGAACATTTTTTTTTGTATAAATTGACCCGGTAGCTGTCGCTATGGTGGAATTATAATGAAAATTTGAACGAATTAAACAATTTGACTGAAATTTAGAATGTATATTTGTTTTATTATGAGATTTTTTTGTATATATGGACCCGCAGTTGATTTGGCTGGGGTTAAATTATTTCGAAAATTTATATCGATTGTCCGATTTTACTTAAACTTAAAATATATGATTTTTTTGGCATGAGAAAAATTTGAATGTATGTTTGGAACCAGTTGCCGGTGTTTATGATACACTTAACATCATAGTTATTATATTATTTTAACATCATAATTATTCAGAAGTCTATATATATAAAAAAGATGTACATTTTGATGTCACCACTAATTGTGAACACGGTTGACCCCATTTGTCCCAAAATTTCAGTGAAAGTTAAGGATTGGCTGTAGATGGTCACCTAGACCGCAAAAAGGCTTAAAGATGAATGACTAACTTTTATAATGACACACTTCCGACTGAATTAGAGAGCTTCACAAAGTGTTTTTTTCCCATTTCAAAATTTTAGGGGACAATAACGAAAATAGGTATAACTGTTGATATCACCCAGACCATACGGTTAATGGGGTTGCTGAGCCCAATGATTTGCATTTTTGGAAATTCGTACTCCTTAGGATAGAAAGGTACAGTCATCCAGTACACCAGCGCAGAAAGCATCACATCATGAACGACACTGCAGATCCGTTTTAGAATTCTTATAATAATGTATAATAATCTTTAAGATATATGAATAACAGAATTTGTCCGGGAAAACCCCGCCCTTTAAATTAAAATATTTTAGAGGTCAAAAAAATAAACCAATCGTTTTTAGGTTTCAACTACACTCAACATATTTTACAAAAATTTGAAGGCAGGACTAAGTCTGCCGGGCCAGCTAGTTTTTAATAATTTTAATGAGTTGAATAATTTTATTATTTTTAATTTAATATTTTTAATATTTATTATATTTTTAATAATTTTAATATTTTTAATATTTTTAAAATTTTTAATGTTTTTAATATTTTTAATATTTTTAATATTTTTAATATTTTTATTATTTACAATATTTTTAATATTTTTATATTTGTAATATTTGTTATATTTGCAATATTTGTAATATTTGTAATATTTGTAATATTTGTAATATTTTTGATATTTTTAATATTTTTAATATTTTTAATAATTTTAATAAATTGAATAATTTTATTGTTTTTAATATTTTTTATATTTTAATATTTTAAATATTTAAAATATTTTTAACATTTTTAACATTTTTTAAATTTATAATATTTTAAGTATTTTTAATATTTTAAATATTTTTATTTTTTTTATTATTATTTTTAATATTAATATTTTTAATAATATAATTTTTTTCAGATTTTGAATATTTGTAATATTTCTAATATTTTTTTTTGAGTATTTTAAAAATTTGATTATTATTAAGTTTGTTAAATTTAGCTTAACGATAAGAAAAGGTTATTTTAATATTTGTAATATTTATAATAGTTTTATTAAATTTACGTTAAGTGTATCAAATGATACATCAAATTCGGCTTACGATAAGAAAAGTGTTTTTTATTGTTTGATATTTTTGGTCAAATTCAGTGTGTCACGCACTAGGATGACGCGTTTCGAACTCCATTACGAGTTCATCTTAAGACCCCTTTGTGACCAACTGATGCAGAATGGTACATCATCAGATGTATATAAATATCTACAATTATGTCAAACATGTACATGCGAAGTAGATATCAGCCGAAAATGTCCAGCATTAATTATAGTTTGAATTTGACCGTTAATATTCAAACATGAGAATGGAGGAAATTCTTTCCCCACGATTCCCTTTTTACCTCAAAGCTCAATCTTCTTTTGCAAGGTTTTGTTGGTAAACTAAGATTACTTCAAATTTTTTATTTTTTATCAATATTTCTAATATTCTTAGTATTTTTAATGCTCTTATTATTTTTAATATTTTTTGGCACAATAAAAGTACTTGTTGGCAAAATAAAAATAAGTTTTTTGATACAAAAAAGTATTTTTTGGTACATTAAAAGCACTTTTGGGTACAACAATTTGTACTATTTGGAACAATAAAAATAGTTTTTGGTACAATGAACTGTAATTTTTGTACTAATTGGTACAATAAAATAACTTTTCGGTACAAACAAATTTCAGTTTGATTCGTTTACTGTCGTGCATAACATATTTAACATTTGTTTTATAAAACACTGTTTTCATCAAAACTCACACTCTTTTGCGCACATGGACTTTTTTTTATATATTTAGGTTTATTCATTTAAATCTACTTTTGATCGCAGAAGACTGATAGAAGACACCAAGTAAGCTGCAAGTGAGGAAGTAAGAATGATGCTACAAGATTCCAAAATCTGAAAATCAACCATCTCACAAGAACAATCTGAAGGATTAGCCAAAGCAAAATCATACAAACGACTTCAAAGTATTTGTCTCTTTAATGGCCTTTCAACTTTTTTTGCCACGTGCAGTGTTTGCTGTATTAACTCCTACCACAGATTACACTTATTCACATCGTGTGCGTCACTTAACCACGACATTAGATTTATCTCTATAAATGATTATTCTCTTTAACCATAAACTACCATTGTCCTTGACTAAGTTAATGTTTTTAAATTACGCATTGGTTTTTGTGTTTTGTTATTAATTATTGTACCACGAAGGTGACCCACAAAAGAAATAACCATAATATTCCACTTAAATGTACAACTAATCCTTCTCTCGTTGCCAAAATGTCTGATAGGCAGAATGCCAACTATGAAACGCACTGCACTGACTGCCTCGCTATATAAATTACACTTTTGGCCAATTGTAATGCATAACAGTTACGATCAGTTAACACCAAACAACTTAACGACACAGAACAAGAAACGCTTCGCGATATCTAAACAAAATGCAGAAATTGGTAAGGATGTCTTAACAAAATCACAATGGCTGCAAATTAAAAAGAATTTTCTATATATTTGTGCCCCTAAACAGATTGTTGTATTCCTGGCTGCTGTGGCTTGTGTTGCTGCTAAGCCTCATCTTGCAGCAGCACCTGTAGCAGCGGCTTATACTGCTCCATTGGCTGCAGCATACACTGCACCAGTGGCGGCGGCATATAGTGCGCCCGTTGCAGCGGCTTATACAGCACCGTTTGCGGCGCCTTATGCTGCTTACACGGCTGCTCCCTATGCTGCCTACACATCCGCTCCCTATGCTGCCTATACAGCTGCTCCATATGCTGCTTATACAGCGCCCGCTGCTTATGCCGCTCCTTATGCAGCTGCCTATGCTGCCCCTTATACTGCCGCCTATACGTCTCCTTATGCCGCCGCCTTTACAGCACCATTGAATTCCGCCTACTCCAGCCAGCGTGTTGATGTTGTAAATCGGTACACTGCCCCTCTTGTGGCTGCTCCCGCTAAGCTAATTGCTCCAGCCCGTGTAGTTGCACCGGCTTTCGCTGCCGCTCCCGCAAAATTCGTGGCTCCTGCTGGTTATGCTGCACCGGCTAGACTAATTGCTCCAGCAGCCGCACCAGTTTTGGTCTAAATCATCACTCATCAGGATTTTGAAGAACGCTACCCTTCATGCTCTTAATACGATATTCGTTTCATGTTTTGTTTTAGGTTAAGGTTATTATCGTTAGAAATAAATTTTGCAAAATATTTACACATTGTTTAAATGTATTTTTTTATTATGAAATGTTTTTTTTTTTTTAAATATTTTTTATTTTTTTTTAATATTTTTAATATTAAAAATATATTTTAATTTTTATTTTAAATATTTTTAGTATCTATATATATAAAAATGGTGGCAAATATGTATAGTAATTCATCAATTGAGAACGGCTGGACCGATTTTGCTGAAATTTGTTTTCAGTTGTTCGTAATTGCCAGGAGAAGGTTTATGTAAAAGCAAATTTTGGGAAAATCCTCCGGAAAAGCCGGGAAATTGGAAAAACAGAAAATTGCTTTGTTTGCAATTGTTACGAATGACTTTTCGAATGGAAAATTAAAATTTTTTTTTTTGAAAATTCAGAAAATTCCGGAAAAGTTGGAAAAATTTAATTTTTTTCGACGAAATTTTGCTTTTTGTTGTATGATTTGATAGTTTTGGACGATGTAAATGTGAAAAATTTCGGATAATTTTCAGAAATGACTTTTCGAATGGAAAAATAGAAAAATTCTCGGTGGAAAACTTGGAAAACTCCAGAAAAAACCTAAAGATTTGGAAAGATTTATGGAAAAAACCATAAAGTTAGAAAATTTGTTGTGTTGCTTGGAAAATTTCGGATTATTGTGAAATCTATATAAATAAAAATAGTGTGAAAAATGTATAGTAATTTATCAAGTGAGAACGCTGGCCCAGTTTCCCAATTTTTTTTTCTCAATTGTTCGTAATTGGCAGGAGTTTTTTATGCAAGAAAATTTTGGGAAAATCCTTCGTAAAAGTCAGGAAAATTGAGTGCAAGTGTTACGAAATGGCTTTTCGAGTAGAAAAATAGAAAATTATTAGCGAAAAATTTGGAAAACTCCGGAAAAATTGAAAAAAATTTAATTGTTTTTATCAATGAAATTTTGCAGTTTTCGCATGATTTGAAGATTTTGATTTTGGTTTTAAAATTTAACGAGATAAATATTATTTTCTGATCGTAAGCCGAATTTGATGTATCATTTGATACACTTAACGTAAATTTAATGTATAAAAACACGATCGACTAAAATTAACAATCAAACAGTTTAAAAAAAATATATATTAATATCCTATGCAATATTTATCAATTTGATATTATTTTCAGAAAAAGAGTTTACGTATGAAAAATTAGGTTATCCAATTGAATTGCTGATATTCTTCCGGCAGATTTTTAAGAAGAGTTATTTACTTGACTAATGCCTTCTATTAGACGATCAAACCTTAGATGACGTAAACGTCGCTCGGTGGGGTAAATTCACGATCTGGGCGGCCAAAATTCGATTTCTCAAAAACCAATGTTTTTAATAATTTCCGATTGTAGGATAAAGAGAACAAAAAGCTTCACTAGATTCCGTTATTTTTTCATTCCATTTTGCTTACATTCGTTTTCTACACGCTGTTAAAGTTACTTGTTGCTAATTGTGCATTTATTTTATTGTGCTCAGGTAAAGCAACAATTTTAGCAGGCTGTGGGAAGCCGTGTGTTTAGTTTAAACATTTAAGTAAAATGGAAAATAATAAAGCAGGTTAATATTATTTAATACACTTAGCTAAATAAAATTATAATTCAAATTCATACTGGTAAGGCAGCATTAAAAAATATGGTATTTTTGTCAATTTCAATGGGTAACAAAATCGATCTATGGACAAAAAGTTATGCATCACCCCTTTTCACCCCTTCAATCTGTGATTACATATAATTTTTAAAATCGTATTGTTCATATGAAAAAAAACCATTTTGCGGGTTTTTGCGGTTTTGTGTTTTATAGCCATTTATAGCCATGCGGAAGAATGAACTATAATTTCTGCGGTTTTACTCAACCACTTTAGTTAACATACTGGATGTCCTATATCTCTATGCATTTATAGTTAGAGGGTATCCAGACGAATAAAAAGTTATAGGGAGGTAGGCCTCTAAAATGCAATCTTGTGGAGATATATGGGAAATACTTGGAATCTTAAAATTTTTATAAAAACCATTTTTTTGTATAAAAACGGTCACAACCTCTACCCTCCGAATGTTAACATATTATTATTTTTTACGCCTCACCGAGTAATATTTTACCATTCTGCTTCATAAATTTGCTTCAAATAATTTGGGCCGCCCAGATCGTGACTTTACCCCACTGTGCGTCGTACAATTAATTAGTACACAGTTCATCCATGCCAGTGTGTATGCTTCTATCTTTGCTATCCTTCAATTCCCTGCGTATTGTGGATTTGAGAGGCTTGCCAAAATTTATATTAGCTTGACCTCAGTGCTCGCCAATGCGACCGATTCTACGTCGGTTATTCCAATTTGTACTTTGTTTGCGTACCTGGGAGTCGCATGTTATCCGTTGAACATGAAGGTCACTTTGCAAAACCTCACATCGTCTGCTGAATTCTCGAGACAACTGCTGGCGCTTTCCAATGGACAAATTCGTGTTGATGTTTCGACAGAATTGATATCGTTTCCTGCAAATTATTGCGAGTTCACATTGTCGAAAAGCAACTCATTACTAAAGTGTTCCCTGGCATTGCGCAAAATTATAAAATTCTCGATTGGGTTAATCAACTGGCAGTACTAGCAGCGAAAAGTAAGGACATCGATAGCATGAATTTAATTTCAGAATGCCAAATCGCTGGAGAACTGTATTCGCACAAATCTTTTTACAGCGTGACCGAGGATGAAGCGATCAACAATCCGACCGAATTTTCCAACTCGCTTTGTACCGCATAACGAATAATGAAGATGGGATCGATCATAATCATATTGCGGTATCTGAATCAACCAAAATTGTGCAACGGTACGCGGTTGTCCGTCAATAAACTGAAAAATAATGTGATTTAATCGACGAAGAAGAGGAAGTGTTTATCTTACGAATCCCGATTATTTAAACTCACCACCCTCAACAGAGTTTATCTGAAATTAACTTAGGGCGAGACGAAGTTTGCCGGGTACGCTAGTTTTTAATGTTTTTAATATTTTTAATATTTTTGATATTTTTAATATTTTTGATATTTTTAATATATTTAATATTGCCAATAGAATTAATATATAATTGCCAATAGAACTGATCTTAAACCGAACAACATGCTGGCATGTTGTGCGCTTCGAGGATGCTTTCTTCGCACCGTTGGGAAAAGTTCTCATTAACTTTGAGATGCTTTCTTCCCTTAAGGTTTGTGATGATAGAGGAGAAGGTACAGCAAAGGGCGCTGACGAGGCATTGTGGTGAATGCCGAAATAACGTTATACGCCTAACCTGCTGTCAACATAATACATTTCACACTCTTGAGTAAAAAACTATTGGCAATAATAAATAATTGGCAATGAACTGATCTCAAACCGAACTATGACAATATCATTTTTGATATTTTTAAAATTTTTAATATTTTTAATATTATTAATATTTTTAATATTTTTAGTATTTTTAATATTTTATTAATTTTTTTTTAATATTTTTAATAGTTTTATTATATTTAATATTTTTAATAGTTTTAATATTTTAAATATTTGTAATATTTTTAATAATTTTAATATTTATAATATTTTTAATATTTTTAATAGTTTTAATATTTGTTATATAATATCTTTAATGTTTTTAATATATTATATTGCTATAGTTCGGTTAAAGATCTATACTATTGGCAATTGGTGATTATTACCAATAGGTTTTTGTTAATAATAATATTTTTAATATTTTTAATAAGCCTAACCTGCTGACAACATAATACATTTCACACTCTTGAATAAAAACCTATTGGCAATAAAAAAAATTGCCAATAGAACTGATCTTAAACCGAACTATGACAATATCATATTTTTTATATTATTTTGTTTATTTTTTTTGTTTTTATTCGGTCTGTTAAATTGAACGTTGGTTTAGAATTTAAGACCATTTTATGAAAGAAGTTATTTATTTAGCAGAATGATTTGATTAATGATTATTCTCATAATGTCCTGGTTGTCGGTACAGCTGTTTCGAATTCACCCATGAATCCTCATCCGTAGACTTTATTGTTAATATTTTTAATTTTTTTAACACTTTTAATGTTTTTAATTTTTTAAATAATTATTGGATAGTACATTTTTTTAATATTTTTAGTATTTTTAATATTTGTCATATTTTAATATTTTTAATATATTTAATATTTTTAACATTTTTAATATTTTTAATATTTTTAATATTTTTAATATTTTTAATAGTTTTAATATTTTTAATATTTTTAATATTTGTAATATTTTTAATATTATTAATATTTTTAATATTTTTAAAATTTTTAATATTTTTAATATTATTAATATTTTTAATATTTTTAAAATTTTTAATATTTTTAATATTTTTAATATTATTAATATTTGTAATATTTTTTAGTATTTTTAATATTTTAATTTTTTTTTTAATATTTTTAATAGTTTTATTATATTTAATATTTTTAATAGTTTAAATATTTTTAATATTTTAAATATTTGTAATATTTTTAATATTTTAATAATTTGTAATATTTTTAATATTTTTAATATATGTAATATTTTTAATATTTGTTACGTTTATAATATTTTTAAGATTTGTAATATTTTTATTATTTTGCAATATTTTTAGTATTCCTATTTTTTTTAAACTTTTAATAATTTAAATCTTTTTAAAATTTTAAATAATTTTATTATTTTTAATTTTTGTAATATTTTTAAAATTTGTGAATATTTTTTATATCATACTAGCTTTCCCGGTTTGCGTTGCTTCACCCATACTTATAATGAATCTTCTTATGAAGCAATACATGTAAAATGTGATTGTATCGCTTTAGTACCTTATTATACCTAAAAGTACGAATTTCAAAAGATACATTCGTAACGCACATTTTTAATGGACTAGTACTCCCTCTAATTCTATAGGAACCATCATCATATACGATTATAGATTTAGCCTTTTGATATGGGTGATGGTACCAGTATTATCTTTCTGCCTGTTTACGCCTAAATGTTCGAATTTCTACAACTTCTTCTGTTGCCTCTATATATAGGCAGCAATTCTATTTACATTTTCGTAACTTTACCTTTAAGCAGTTGGTCTGGACCATAGTACCAGAATTTCAAAAAATTATTTCACTTTGCACAACTAAAATATTCACTTAAATTTTTGCGACCGTTTAGTACCAGTTTATCACTTTCTGCATTTTGACTCCTAAAAGGTAAAAATTTTGAAAACCGTCCTTACTTCGTTCTAATTCCATAGGCAGCAATCCCATAAAAATTATCATGATTATAGCATTAGCCGTTTGGTCTGGGCGAAATTAAATTTTTTATCTCTTTTTCGATTTTTTTACCCAGAAAAATCGGATGTCACAAAAACCTTCAATCCACTTTGATAGCGAGCATGTCCATATCAATTTCTGCGATACCCCTAAAAGTACGAATATCCAAAAATCCATTCTTAGCTGAATATTATTTGAAAAGGGGAACAACCACCCCAAACTTCATCTTCCTATTTACACCCAGTAAGCAATTTAAAATATATAGATAATGAAAATGTTATTACAATCATTCTATTAATATGACTGATACACAGTTTATCCAGAAGGGGCGTGGCTCCGCCTATTTCCCAGTGATACATTATCCGCCATGTACTAAATGCAAATTTTATCTTCTTACCTTTAATGGCCTGTGAAATATGACCGATTAAAATTTTGGTTTGTGTAGGCGGTGCCACGCCCCTTTGTCTAATTATGTTTTTTTATGTAGCCGCTGACAGTGCTACACAGTGAACATTTTGTTGCAATCGGTCCATTTATTTCACCGGGATAACGATTTTTTTTCAAAGGGGCGTGGCACCGCCCATTTTCCAGCCAGACGTATTCCTCTTTGTATCAGAACCATTTGTAGCAAATATCGTCTTCATAACTCTAATGGCTATTGAGATCCGTAGGTTTGTGTGGGCGGTGCCACGCCCCTTTGTCTAATTTTGTTTTCATGAAGCCTATGATAGAGGCCCTGCGGATAGTTCCTCACAGTGAAAATTTCATTACAATGGGTCCATTTAATTGGCCAGTATAACAATTTTTCAATAAGTGGCGTGGCACCGCCCATTTTCCATCAAGACCTAATACTTCTTATACCAGTAACATATGTAGCAAATCTCATCTTCATACCCCTAATGGCTCGAGCTATATGACTAACTCAAATATCGGTTTGTCTGGGCGGTGCCACGTCACTTTTTCTTATTATGTTTTTATGTAGAGGCCCTACGGATAGTACTACACAGTTAAAATTTCATTGCAATCGGTCCATTTATTTTGCCCAGAAAACGATTTTTTTCAAAAGGGGCGTGGCACCGCCCATTTTCCAGCCAGACGTATTCCTCTTTGTATCATTAACATTTGTAGCAAATCTCATCCTTATACCTCCAATGGCTATAGAAATATGACCGATTGAAATTTCGGTTTGTGCGGGCGGTGCCACGCCCCTTTGTCCAATTATGTTTCCATGTAGCCTATGATAGAGGCCCTATGGACAGTATCACACATAGAAACTTCAATTGCAATCGATCCATTTATTTAGCCAATATTACTATTTTTTAAAAAAATGTGTGGCACCGCCTACTTGCCAGAAACAAAGTATTTTTTATTATACAACCGATATACATACCAAATCTCGACTTCGTACCTATAATGGTTTAAAAGATACAGCCATTTTAAAATTCCAGTTGTATGGGGCAGTGCCACGCCCATTTTACCCCCTTGCAGTCCGAATTTCCAAAAATCCCTTCTTAGTGCGCGCCTACGTCATAAAATAAACCTATATTTTAAATTTCTAGATTCTAGCTTTAGCCGTTTGGGCTGGGGGATGATCAGTCAGTCACCTAAGCCTTTTATATATATAGATTAATTTACGTTAGTGTATCGAAATGATACCACAAATTCGGCTCAAGATCAGAAAAGTATTTTTTTTATTTATTGTTTGATATTTTTGGTCAAATTCAGTGTGTCACGCACTAGGATGACGCGTTTCGAACTCCATGACGAGTTCATCTTCAGACCCCTTTGTGACGAACTGATGCACAATATATATATTTTATATCTTTAATATTTTAAATATTTTAAATATTTTAAAGGCTTTTTATATTGTCAATATTTTTTATGTATTTATAATATTTTTATATTTCCAATATATTCAATACTTTTAATTTTATTAAATATTTTGTATTTTGAGAATGTTTTTAATACTCCTCGTATTATTAAAATCCTGCTTACTATCTCTCACAAATACAAATCACAGTGTCATTGTGCAACAGTGTGGGCACGTGGGAGCATTTCTTCAAAACATGCTCTTTTGCATTATAGAGCATTAAATTCATTGCTTTATAAGCTATAGTAAAAGTTTATCAACATTTCCTGCCAAATATAAATCACTAAACTCTATATAAATGACGATCATTACTTATTTGACATAAATTCATATACATGTACATTTATATCCAATGAAAGGTGTGTTCAAACTAATAATATACACATCGATAAAAATCGGATGTTTATATTTTATCTTAAGCATATCGCTGCGATAACACCTGTTACCAGTTTTAGTTACGCGTATGCCGATATAAAAGCTGGTCAGAGGTAGTAAAGTTGACATTTAGTGAAAATTATTCGGCCACTCAAATCGACAAAGAGATATTCGTCAATATGAAACAATACGCAATAGTTTTGGTAATAGTAAATAACTAATGTAGTTAGTATAGTTTAAGTAAAAATTGTTCTTTTTTAAATTATTATATAAACTTACAGTGCTTAGTTCTGTTAGCAGTTCCTCACATCTATGGAAGTTGTGATTCGATCGATGCTAATGAAATTTGTAATCAACATGGTTCCATAGGTACAATTGGTTTGGACTGCGATGACACATGCAATAGGTAAGTAGATCATAAGGATTTTATACAAATGCATCTGATATATCACATTTGATTTTTTGTAGTTTTGTGATTTGTTTTACTATGCGTGACCAACTTATCGGCTTAGTTAAATCATGTCCATCTGGGCAATATTTTGATCGCTCATCTAATATTTGCAGTGATGCAAAACCAGAATACTGTGCCTAGTGAGTAAAACAGTGAGACAGTATGGTGTACTCTGATGTTAACCACAGTGATGAAGATATGAAATAACAATAAATACACATCTAACAAAGAAATAAAATAATATCTATATTTTTAAATCTATATACACCAATTTGTATTATCCCAGTAGTG
Source organism: Muscina levida (assembly GCA_964034835.1). NCBI lineage: Eukaryota > Metazoa > Arthropoda > Insecta > Diptera > Muscidae > Muscina > Muscina levida. The sequence continues at coordinate 16,027,516 of OZ035883.1, read as the reverse complement.
TTGAAAGGATTAAATCATGAGAAAGCTACAATGTGCTCAATGTTGTCTATATCATCAGTTTACCCATGACTAATTTCTACATATCCCGAAGAATTATAAATAAAGCTATTTTAAATATATTTTTTTTATAAAAACACTTGCTTTTTAAATCACTGTGCGCCGATCATTTAATAGTGTAAGTAAATGTTTGCTCGAAGGTGTGACGAAAAGAAGATATTGATAATAATCTTATGCAAAGTTAAGATAAAAATCAAGATAATAATAAGATTATAACTAATTATGTCTTAGCATGATATAAATGCTGTCCAAAAAGAGCAACAGTTGACATTTCATTAGAAATATTACGACAAATCAAATCGAAAAAAAAGAACGTAGCGAATTTAACATGAACAATTTCGCAATAATATTGGTAAAAAAAAACTACCCAACAACATTTTAATGTTCAAGATCAAAAAGTTTTATTATTCAAAATTGTATTACAGTGCCTGGTGGTAGCGTTGGCAGCTCCTCTCATTAATGCTAGTTGTGATTACAGTTCTGATGATATTAAGCAAATGTGTGATCAGCATGGCTCTACAGGATTCATTGGCCTAGAGTGCGATGAAACATGCAATAGGTGAGTAGCGTGAATTTTGGTATTATTTTTGGTCATTTAATTGTTTTTTTTTTTGCCCTTAGCTTTGTAGTCTGCTATTCGATGAGAAGCCAACTAGAGGGTTTGATTAAAAGTTGTCCTCCGGGTTTATACTTTGATCGTATGACGAAGATATGTTGCGAAACGAAACCAGACTACTGTGTTTAGTACGTCGTGAAAGTGCGGTATCCTTCCCTTATTATTGCTGTTTACAGTCAGGTGGGCGTTCTGATTGGCATTTATTAGTTTCACCATTAAAATAGCCGTCACAAAAGTATGTCCAACCCAAATATTGCCCAGACAAAGGATAGCAGTAAACGTATCTGAAATAATAAAAAAAGGTTAAAAATAAACCAACATCTGTAGTGTCATTAAATTAAAACAGTTTTTTTGAGATGAAATTTCAAATCTGTAGGTGATGGAGTAAAATAGCAGATGTTTTCTTTCGAAATTAATCAAGTGATTTGAATCAATGAAATTATTCATAACGTTTTAAAGAAATTTATAGGCTAGCCCCAATAATACCGTACAGAAATCTAAGATAAACAGTACAGTGTTCAAAGTTTTCACGAATTCAGTTCCTATTTTTAAAAGTTGTGGTCAATGGATGGATTAGGGTAATTTGTATAGGGGCTACCAGAGAGGTTGTATATAAGAGGCCACTGACAAAGGATAACTTAATTACGACAAAATAACAAGATTCGTCTATTACAAAATGCGTATTTAAAAGTTATTATCAAAAAGATTGGTAATGTGTGGGATGTAAAGGAAGGAGCGGAGTTAGCTCAACCATCTATAGCACTAAATGATAAGTACGGAAAAACTTAATGTGCGAATGTTTTATTAAATTCGTACAAGGGCATTACGTGTAATAACTTTTTTAAGCCAATAAGGTAATTTTACTTGGAAGGTACCGGAAGAGTTGGGGTTGATATTTCCCAAATATATTAAAAAAATAAGTTTTAATATTTTTAATATCTTTGATAGTTTGACTGTTTTTAACATTTTTAATTTTTAATACTTATAATGTTTATAATATTTTAAATAACTGTAAAATTTGTAATATTTAAATATTTGTAGTATTTATAATGTTTGTAATATTTGTTGTATGTATAATATTTGTAATATTTTAAATATTTGTAGTATTTTTAATATTTGTAATATTTGTAATATATCTAATATTTCTAATATTTCTAATATTTCTAATATTTTTAATATGATATTGTCATAGTTTGGGTTGAGATCAGTTCTATTGGCAATTATTTATTATTGTCAATAGGTTTTTATGCAAGAGTTTGGGAAATGTATTATGTTGGCAGCAGGTTAGGCGTATGACGTCATTTAGACATTAACCACAATGTCTCGTCAGCGCCCTTTGCTGTGCCTTCTCCTCTATCATCACAAACTTTAAGGGAAGAAAGCATCTCAAAGCTAATGAGAACTTTTCCCAACGGTGCGAAGAAAGCATCCATGAAGCGCACAACATTTTAACATTTATTTTTTAATATTTCTATTATTTTTAATATTTTTTATATTTTTAATATTTGTATTATTTGTAATATTTTTAATATTTGTATTATTTTTAATATTTTTAATATTTGTATTATTTTTAATATTTTTAATATTTGTATTATTTGTAATATTTTTAATATATTTAGTATTTTTAATATTTTTAACATTTTAAATATTTTTAATATTATGATATTGTCATAGTTCGGTTTGAGATCATTTCTATTGGCAATTATTTATTATTGCCAATAGTTTTTTTTATTCAAGAGTGTGAAATGTATTATGTTGACAGCAGGTTAGGCGTATAACGTTATTTCGGCATTCACCACAATGCCTCGTCAGCGCCCTTTGCTGTGCCTTCTCCTCTATCATCACAAACCTTTTTTTAATTTTTTTAATATTTTTAATATTTTTAATATTTTTAATATTTTTAATATTTTTAATATTTTTAATACTTTTAATATTTTTAATATTACTAATATTTTTAATATATTTAGTATTTTTAATATTTTTAATATTTTTAATATTTTTTTTGTTTTTTTGTTTTTATTCGGTCTGTTAAATTGAATATTGATTTAGAATTTATTTCAAGCTCAAGACCATTAAAAGAAGTTTTTTTTTTAGCAGAATGATATTCTCATAATGCCCTGGTAGTCTGTACAGCTATTTCGGATCCAACCACGAATCCTCATCAGCAGACTTTGGTATAATGATTGCAAAAGTTTATCATGTCTTATGCACCAGAGTTCACAACAAAATGAGAATTTTAAGTGGATGCTATATCATTCAACCGATGTTCTTAAGGAGTGGCCGACCCATTCAACCCCAAGCAATACGATCAGGCTTGAATTTAAAAAATCCATGTCAATTCCCTCGACATGAAAGACCCACCGATTAACATATGTGCACTCCTTTGGTTCTTTCATACACCTTGTATTATGTTAAACTATAGGTTCTAATGCGTGAGTCTTAAAATAGAAACGTGTAACACTTACACAAATGTAAAAAGTGCTCTCCCATATCTAATTTATGGGATTCAAAAATAGAATATGTTTAAGATCAATACAACACATTAGAGAAGAGTTATACCAGGCAATGCTTCCCTATTGCTTATTTCACGAATTTTCAAAACTTAACCTAATATAATATATCTCACGATGGGGGTGAGAAATTCCAAGTCAGGGTGAAGGTACTAGGCCCGTATAGTAAAACTTCCAAAAGGTTTGGTTTAGTTTTTCAGCTATAACTCAAGAATCGTTAATGATTTCACATTTCATTCTTCAGGCGAATTGCGGCTAAGACTTAAATTAATAACTTTTTATCTTATATCTATGTAAAAATTCATGTTGGACTAAGGTTATCGAATGAAATCTTCAATTAAACCATAAATTCGGAATATTGGAACGATGTACGTATAATTAATATAAAATCCGCATACAGTTAATATTACTCATACGTATACACATGTACGTTAGACCATTTCACCAAAAACAGTTTTTTTGGAAATGTCAATGGGATCGTTTAAGGGTTTTGGCTACAAAAAGGCATGTTTAAAAAATTTTTTTGACATGGTCTAATGTACATATCGCTCATTTGGTGCAAGACCGGCATAACACAAAAACATGATTTTTGAGTAAATGACGGAGAATTGTTCGATACATAATACTTAATGTTGTGTAAAAAAATTATATTAATACACTAGGATGTCCATAATTCAGCAATTTTTGGAATTCAGCTTCGCGTAAGATCCCAAACGACGCGTACTTAAGGGCAAATTAGGAGAAAAATAAAAAAAAATTGGAGGTCATCTTTCATCTCCAACCATAGTTTGGATCTAACGATCGTAGTGTATTTTGTCAAAAAAAAAATATTCGATTTTATTCTCAAAGTTGAGCAATGTTAAATAGATTAAGAAAATATAACTACTACCACCATCTGTGTACCAAATATTTTCTCTCTATATCTATATCATGCTCCTTACGTGTACTTATCGAAAAGACAAACTTCGTCTACAAATTTCAAACTTTAGTCCAGAGGACCATCTTTGTACCAAATATTATCTCTCTAGATATAAATATAGCTCACCATTCTTCCACTCATCGAAAATTAAAATTTCTTCTACATATCTGTTGTACCAAGTACTACCTGTGACCCAAATTTCATCTCTCTGGGCATAACAAATATAATTGACACGTCCCATTTGCATACGATCGAAAATAAAAATGCTGTCTGCAAATTTAAACCTGTACTACTAAAACAAAGTATTGTCATGTTGATCGAAATATAAATTTGTCTGCATATGCACATTTGAGAGGTAACATTTTATCTGATAATGATATACAAATCTCATGCCTTTGTCCCAGACTACATAAAATACTTACTCTCGACATGTTGGATCACCGGAGGGATAATATCCAAATTTGCCAATTTTACCACATATGGCATTTGCATCTCGTGGAGCTTCGGTAGTGCAACAATCTGGTGGTGTTGTTGTAGTAACACTGCTACTCGTATCCGTCGTTGTATCCGTTGTTGTAGTTGTGTCCGTAGTTGTGGGTTCCTCAGTTGTGGGCTCCGGAGTTGTAGTGGTCGGTGTGGGTTTTGTTAAACATGTTGGCTAAAAGTGAATAAAATTAGTTATTAAGATTCTCATATTTCAATTTCAACAAACCCGATTTGAAGTAGCTGGAACACAAATATCACTTGAATACGTATTACAAACAAAACCCTCACCGCATGAACTTATGGCCCCAGAAGACGGACCATCACACTGACTATATGAAGTTTGATCCAAACAGGTAAATGCGGCATTTGAAGCTTGGCAATTGCCACAATTTTCCTCATAGCAAATGGGTGTGAAGCCTTCATTTGTAGAGCGACATATCTGGCGATCATTAACGCATACCCGAGACGGGGGACAGGGGGTTATTATGCCCGTAGGTAAACCTTAAAGAGAAATGAGGCAAACAATTTTAGGTTAGAATAAATAATCAAATCAGCTTAAGGAAAAAATTAAGTTTGTATTACGCGTCTTAATGGGGTTAAATTCAATGAGTTCAAAGACAGCTTTGTTATATTTAAAGAACTACAATAAATTTACTTTTTTGTACAATAAATTGTAAAATAAATTTACTTTTTGGTTCAAGAAATGAAGTTTGTGATAAGTTGTACTTTTTGGTATCGAGTGTTATCTGTTTATCCAATACTAGCTTTCCCGGCTCGCGTTGCTTCACCCGTACATACAATGAATCTTCTTATGAACTTAAGCAATACAGGTAAAATGCAACGCTTCATAAGACGAACAAAAGATACTTTAATATCACACAACTGAAATGGACTGGTACCCCCTCTAAGTCTAAAGGAATCATGCCCATATACAATTATAGCTTTAGCTGTTAAGCCTGAGTGATGGTATCAGTTTTATCCCTTTTCGGCCTTTCTACCCCTCGAATTTCTAAAAACGCATTCTAGCGGCTCTCTAGTTCTATAGAGATTAATTCTCTATAACTTTTATCCCTTATTGGTTATTTTTGCCTCCAAAAGTACGAATTTCCAAAAATCCATTTTTAGGTGACGTTTACTCGAAACGGGGGCAACCACCCCAAATTTCATTATCTTACCTACAGCCAGTAAGCAATTTTATATATATAGATTATGAAAATCTTATTTGTACCATTACTTCGAAAGAGGCGTGGGACCGCCTATTACCCAGCGAGACTTAATCCCCCATGTACCAATTACATATGTAGGAAATCTCATCTTCATAACTTACATGGCTCGTGAAATATGACCGATTAAAATTTTGGTTTGTTTGGGCGGTGCCATGCCCCATTGTCTAACTATGTTTTCATGTAGCCTATGTTAGAGGCCCTATAGACAGTGTCAGACAAAAAAATATAATTGCAATCAGTCTATTTATTTCGACGAGATAACGATTTTTTCAAGAGGGACGTGGTACCTCCCATTTCCCAGCGAGACGCAATCCTCCTTGTATCTGTAACATATATGGCAAATCTCAGCTTCATACCTCTAATTGCTCGTGAAATATGACCGATTGGAATTTCGGTTTGTGTGGGCGGTGCCTTGCCTCATTGTCTAACCATGTTTCCATGTAACTTATGATAGAGGCCCTATAGACAGTATCAAAAAAAGAAAACATAATTGCAATCGGTCCATTTATATCGCCGAGATAACGATTTTTTCAAAAGGGACGTGGCATCGCCCACTTTCCACGAACAAAGTATTTTTTCTTATTCAACCGATATACGTACTAAATCTCGATTTCGTACCTATAATGGTTTAAAAGATACATCCATTTCAAAATACGAGTTGTATGGGGTGGAGCCACGCCCATTTTGTCCCCTTGCAGTTCGAATTTTCAAAAATCTCTCCGTAGTGCGCGCCTACGTCATAAAAGGAACCTACATTCCAAATTTCACGACTCTAGCTTTAGCGGTTTGGATTGGGGAGTGTTCAGTCAGTCATCCATCCAGTTGCAGCGTTTTATCCTTAAAAAACAACTTTGCCATGCCTACTCCGCCTACTGAATCAAAATTAAAATTTCGTCTGCATATTCATATATGTGTTGGCGAGTACTTTCTGTGTATGAAATTGTATCTCTCTAGCTCTAAAAATATGTTTTGCCACACCCACTCCGCCCACGGACACAAAATTAAAATTTTGACTGCATATTTATATTCGTGTAGCCGAGTACTATGTGTGGAGCCGGCCTTGGCATAGTGGTTAGAACACGCGACTACCATGCGGGACATCCCGGGTTCCGGGTAAAAGCTTCTCAAACAGTGACGTCAATAAACAAGTTGGTGCCGTTAGTTGTGAGTCTAAAATAGATAGCGTGTTAATTCACAACAACGCGAGAAGCTTTCCCATACCTCATTCATGGGGTGTAGAGGGAAATTTAGTTAAGTTTTAAGTTCTATGTGTGTACCAAATTTTATTTCTCTAGGGCTAAAATACAGTTTTGCCACACCCACTCCGCCCATTGATCCAAAATTAATATTTCATCAGCATGTTCATATTCATGTTGTCGAGTACTATCTGGGTATCAAATTATATCTCCCTAGCTCTAACAACATGTTTTGCCACGCCCACTCCGCCCACTGATCCAAAAAACAAATTTTGTCTGCATAATAATGTTTGTGTTACCGAGAACTATCTGTGTACCAAATTGTATGTCCCTAGCTCCATTCACATTTACATTAACTGTGGCGAAAAGGAAAAAGAGCTTAAGTCGACTTAAGCAAAAATTTTATTTTTGACCATAGCTCCTTAATTAAATAATTTCTAAATTGGAATGTACAGCAATGTGTTCCTTAATTAGTAATAATTCGATGGATTACTTTCACTTATACCAGAATCACCATAAGTTTTTAAAAATAAGATTTAAACTTGGAAAGTGCTCTCCTGCAAAATCAGACTTAAGCAGTTTTACCTTTTCATCACAGATATTAATAGGGATTTAATTGTTTGTGTCAACCCTTTGACGATCATAATCATTTTCTTATTACGTGGCTAAAAATACGATCTCATGGCAATTTTATATAACTAAATAGTAGTTCACTGAGCTTTAATGGTAAATATAACTTATGTTGAACTTCACTATAACATCCTGAAGTTGCTAAACCAACCTACCATTATAACAAATAGTAAAATGATTCTCATCCAAACAGGCAACATTATTGGATGCCAAACAAATATCACATACGCCCACTTTTATGGCGGTACTTAGTTGCAAAAGATTTATAACAAGCTGTAAGAAAATACAAATGTTTATTCATTATTTTGCACTTTAAACTGTAACTATAGATATTTCTACGCACTATTAGACTAATGAACAATTTATTAGGCGGCACCAACAACATTATCACTATAATTGTAGATCGCACTCCTTAAATCACTTTTGAATGTTATTAGTTTGTTATAACTTTGTTTTTTTTTTGATTCACCACAGCCGGCGTGAATTGTTGTCAACTTGTTCTATCAATCTCAGACTAATTTGTTAAATTCTGAGGTTTATGGTAAGAGCCAAAAAAAAAACCGTCACGAATTACGTCTCTTTGATTGGGTTTATATGATTATCATAAAGATAAACAAATGATGTTTTTTTTTGTTTATTTTTAACATTAGCTTTTTTTTGCCACGAATGCCGTTGTACCCTACATCTGCCATTGTGAGGAGGTAGTTTGTGTTTTAGTTGGCAGTCCGTTGTGTGAGTCTTAAACTATAAGTGTGTAAACCACTTAAATGTGAGAAGCTCCCCCATATCTAATTGAAGAGTAGGAAAGGGTAAAAAAGTAAATAAAGTAAAAGCTTTTTTGAAATTGATTTTATATTAATTTATTTCGAATATCAGTCTTTAATGATTGCTACTATTTTATAGTTGCAGCATAAGAATTTACCACAGAATTGGTGCTGGAGCTGCAGCATATGACAAAGGTGCTGAGTACGCCAATGGCGCTGAGTAAGCCAAGGGTGATGTATAAGCCAAAGGACTGGCAGCATATTTGGCAACAACGGGAGTAGTATAAGCAGCAGTTACAGGGGTAGCAAAAGTTTTAGTCACAACAGGTGTGGTAGCAGGAGCAACAATTGGTGCGGCAGCAATACCATTATAATTGCGAGCAATAACTTGACTGCTGGTGGCAGTGACAAAGGAGGCAGGAGCAGCGACCACAGCAGCAGGAGCGGTATAAGCCAAAGGAGCTGAAATCCAAGCGGGTTTAGCAGCAGCACAGGCAATGAAGGCCAAGATAACACAAGCCTAATTACAACAATTTGAATTATATTGTAAAAAATGGAAATCACAAATCAAATAAAACTTCGTACTTACAAATTTGAACATGTTGACGACAGTGGGTTTGATGGACTACTGGAACTATATTGATATCAATTTGTTAAAATGTTTTAACTATATATAGTGAATAATTTTAAATAAACGACCTTTTTTGTTGCCAATGTCATATAACGGTTGTTTGAAATGGTTCGAAATTAATGACCTTTAACTGCTAATGTTCTTGAGTTTTGGGGAAGAGTTAACCAAATAGAAGTGTTTTATTTAATTTTATACCGTTTATATCACATAGTGGTAGTTTATGTTTAGTAAATATTCCCCTAGTTCAAATTAACAAGCTAAAGCCTTATCATACCTAAACCGTGCTGCGCATGTGTAATGTATGCCGTTATGTTATGTAATGTATGTCGCCTAAATAAATAAATTGTTTATAGGACACATACTTTGTATTGCATCGAAGTGATACTCTTTAGTAAGCATATTTAGTTATTGTTTTGTATAAATACTTAAACTGGCTTTTGCAGTAATATCAAACTTGTGTCAATCATCACAACAAGCGTATCCCAAAAAATTCTAACAAAATGTTCAAATTCGTAAGTTTTCTTTAAGATATCCTTAAAATGTTATCAATTTTTTAATAAGCCTCTTTCCATTAGGCCGCTGTTATCTTCGCCATCATTGCCTGTGCTGCCGCTAAACCCGGTTTGATTGGTGCTCCTTTGGCTTACACTGCCCCTGCTGCTGTCGTTGCCGCTCCTGCTCCTTTTGTCACTGCCACCAGCAGCCAATTTGTAGCCCGCAACCATAATGGCATTGCTTCGGCACCAATTGTTGCCCCTATTTCCAGGACTGTAGCTACCTACACTGCACCTGTTGCTGCTGCTTATGCCACTCCCTATGCTGCTGCCTACTCTACCCCCTTGGCTTACTCCGCACCTTTGACTTATGCCGCTGCTCCAGCTCAAGTTTTGTTGTAAAAACTTTGTGGATGGATTTTTAGGGTATTAAAAAGGACATTTGGACAATAAAGATATGATTTGCTGAAATAAACTAACATGTCTTTTCATATAGTTTCTTCTCTAGAAAACTTAAATTCTATATATTCTTCATATATTAGGCTGATGAAGACACAATTTATACGATTTCTATATCTGTGGTAAAAAGGAAAAACTATTTAAGTCTGATTTTGCTGGAGAGCACTTTCCAAGTTTAAACCTTATTTTTAAAAACTCATGGTGATTCTAGTATAAGTGAAAGTCGTCCATCCAATCATTGTTAATTAAGGAACACATAGTTGTACATTCAAATTCAGAAATTATTTAATTTAATGAGCTATGGTCAAAAATAAAAGATAATAAAAATTGTTGCTTAAGTCTACTTAAGCACTTTTTCTTTTTCACCACAGATATACTTTAATAGTGGACCCGGCAATGCTTCGCAATTTGCATACTTGATGAATACTTATTATATGTTTGGCTTGCTTAATTAAAGGGCTAAGTATAAGCGTTACTCCTTTATCTGCGCAAACTCTCTAATTGAAATTAAAAAAAAATCCGTCAAATTCATATCATTACCGCCAAGTACTATGTATCTGTATACAAATATTACTTTATATGGTCCTTAAAAGGTTGTTTTGTCAGGATGTACCGACATACTTTTTCTTGAAAAATTATTGCCAACATTTTTAATAGAAAAAACTGACATCGTGTGAATAGTCCTTAAACTTTATTGACACAATTCTGAAGAACATGTTGGCAAAATGCTGAAAAAGTGTCAGTATATAAAATTTCAAAACGTTATGAAGTTAAAAAAAATATTGTAGTTCTTGCTTTTTGCTTCAACAACAAAATGATAAAATAAATGTACTTTTTGATACAAATAATAAATATTTAAATTTTTTACAATAAAATTACTTTTTAGTACTTTAAAAGTACTCTTTGATACAATAAATTTACTCTGTGGTACATTTAAAGTACTTTTTGTGTACATTAAAAAAGTGTTTTTTAATACAATTAACTGTACTTTATAGTGCAACAAGTTTGGTACAATAAATATACTTTAGATGAATTGTACTTTTTGGTATTGAGTATATCTGCACAAATGTAATATCGCTCTAGGGTTTAATTATAGTATTGCAACGCTCCAATCGCCCACTGATAGCGAACAACAATTTTGTCTGCAAATTTGAACCTGAAGTTCCGAGTACTATCTGTGTCGCAAATTGTGTCTCTCAGGGGCTAAAATGCAGGTTGGTCACACCCACTCCGTCCACTGATCCAAAATTAAAATGTCGTCTGCTTATTCATATTCGTGTTGTCATGTACCACCTGGGTGTCATATTTTATATCTTTAGGGCTAAATACCGTTTTGCCACGCCCCCTCCGCCCACTGATCCAAAATTAACATTTCGCCTGCATATTCATATTCGTGTTGTCGAATACTATTTGTATACCAAATTGTATCTTCCTGGGGCTAAATTACAGTTTGGTCACGCCCTCTCCGCCCACTGATCTAACATTAAAATGTCGTCTGGATATATTCGTGTTGTCGAGTACTATTTGGGTATCAAATTGTATCTCTTTAGATCTTAATAACAGTTTTGCCACGCCCACTGATTCTAAATTAAAATTTCGTTTGCATAATCATATACGTGTTGGCGAGTACTATGTTTGTACAAAATTTTATATCTCTAGGTCTAAAATACAGTTTTGCCACGCCCACTCCGCCCAGTGGTCCAAAATTAAAATTTTATCGAGTACTATGTTTGTACTAAAATGTATCTCTCTAGCTCGGGAAAAAAGTTTTGCCACGCCGTCCATATATAAAAAAATCTATAAATATGTAGCCTACGGTAATTTCCATATAGTACGCTGACTGAATCTCAAATTTCATTGAAATCGGTTCAGCCGTGATTAATAGGAGGTGTTTAAAACTCACTTTCGCTTTACATCCCATGAACGAGATATGGATGAACATTTGAGTGGTAAACACGCTTTAATTTTTGAGACTCACACAACGGGACCTACTGTTTAAAGACGAATCCGAACGTTAGCTATTTGAGAAGCTTTCACTAGACATGACGTTTGACACGACTACTCCGAAGTTGCTGTCGAGGGGACATGGAGTGGGCTGCTGATCAAAGAAAGGTAAGTGACTGTGGATGGATCTCTGGTTGCCCACAATATATATTAGTTGCAATAGCAATAGCAATAGCAATAGCAATAGCAATAGCAATAGCAATAACAATAGAAATAGCAATAGCAATAGCAATAGCAATAGCAATAGCAATAGCAATAGCAATAGCAATAGCAATAGCAATAGCAATAGCAATAGCAATAGCAATAGCAATAGCAATAGCAATAGCAATAGCAATAGCAATAGCAATAGCAATAGCAATAGCAATAGCAATAGCAATAGCAATAGCAATAGCAATAGCAATAGCAATAGCAATAGCAATAGCAATAGCAATAGCAATAGCAATAGCAATAGCAATAGCAATAGCAATAGCAATAGCAATAGCAATAGCAATAGCAATAGCAATAGCAATAGCAATAGCAATAGCAATAGCAATAGCAATAGCAATAGCAATAGCAATAGCAATAGCAATAGCAATAGCAATAGCAATAGCAATAGCAATAGCAATAGCAATAGCAATAGCAATAGCAATAGCAATAGCAATAGCAATAGCAATAGCAATAGCAATAGCAATAGCAATAGCAATAGCAATAACAATAGCAATAGCAATAGCAATAGCAATAGCAATAGCAATAGCAATAGCAATAGCAATAGCAATAGCAATAGCAATAGCAATAGCAATAGCAATAGCAATAGCAATAGCAATAGCAATAGCAATAGCAATAGCAATAGCAATAGCAATAGCAATAGCAATAGCAATAGCAATAGCAATAGCAATAGCAATAGCAATAGCAATAGCAATAGCAATAGCAATAGCAATAGCAATAGCAATAGCAATAGCAATAGCAATAGCAATAGCAATAGCAATAGCAATAGCAATAGCAATAGCAATAGCAATAGCAATAGCAATAGCAATAGCAATAGCAATAGCAATAGCAATAGCAATAGCAATAGCAATAGCAATAGCAATAGCAATAGCAATAGCAATAGCAATAGCAATAGCAATAGCAATAGCAATAGCAATAGCAATAGCAATAGCAATAGCAATAGCAATAGCAATAGCAATAGCAATAGCAATAGCAATAGCAATAGCAATAGCAATAGCAATAGCAATAGCAATAGCAATAGCAATAGCAATAGCAATAGCAATAGCAATAGCAATAGCAATAGCAATAGCAATAGCAATAGCAATAGCAATAGCAATAGCAATAGCAATAGCAATAGCAATAGCAATAGCAATAGCAATAGCAATAGCAATAGCAATAGCAATAGCAATAGCAATAGCAATAGCAATAGCAATAGCAATAGCAATAGCAATAGCAATAGCAATAGCAATAGCAATAGCAATAGCAATAGCAATAGCAATAGCAATAGCAATAGCAATAGCAATAGCAATAGCAATAGCAATAGCAATAGCAATAGCAATAGCAATAGCAATAGCAATAGCAATAGCAATAGCAATAGCAATAGCAATAGCAATAGCAATAGCAATAGCAATAGCAATAGCAATAGCAATAGCAATAGCAATAGCAATAGCAATAGCAATAGCAATAGCAATAGCAATAGCAATAGCAATAGCAATAGCAATAGCAATAGCAATAGCAATAGCAATAGCAATAGCAATAGCAATAGCAATAGCAATATGACTTCATTTTCAATTACTGAATAAAAAAAAAAAACAATTGGAATTTAATTTCCATAACTTAGTTGGAGAGTTTATTGTCTAAATATCACGGTTATCCTTAAAAATCATTTTTCATAGTTTTTACAACAAAACTGAAGCTGGAGCAGCAGCATAATTCAAAGGTGCGGAATAGGCCAAAGGAGTAGAGTAAGCGGCAGCATAAGCTGCGGCTACTGGAGCAACAGGAGCAGTGTAGGCGGCTAAAGTCTTAGCAACGAAGGGAGCAGCTACAGGGGCAACAATTGGAGCAGCAGCAATGCCATTATGATTGCGGGCAACAAATTGGCTGCTAGTGGCAGTGACAAAAGGAGCAGGAGCAGCGACAACAGCAGCAGGGGCGGTATAAGCCAAAGGTGCGCCAATCAAACCGGGCTTGGCAGCAGCGCAGGCAATGACAGCATAGATAATAGCGGCCTAAGTATATGAGAAGAAATTTTAAAGTAAATTTTTTGTCTGACTATCAGGAATTTTTCTAATAAAACTTACGAATTTGAACATATTGATTTTGGTGGTTGATTTGTGGGATTTAGTTACTTTGATAGTTAACACTGCTGTGGTAGCATTAATGGGAATTACTCACACTATTTATAGTTAATAATGATCATCATTGTTTTAGTATTCATTGTTTTATAGCGGTTATAATTTTTTAAATTGACCTTCAATTGCGAATGTTCTTGAATTTCCTAAGAGTTAAAATAATATAGTAAGTTTATTACTGCAACTTCCATGGCGTTTACAAATATTTTACCGTTCACTCAACATTTGACCACTCAGGCTAATCAACGTGCATATTAATATGCTAAACTGCTGTTAAAATAAAATCGTGTCGTGCATTTGTAACAACGCCAGGTGATGATGACGCCTAAGCTGAGTATTATATTCAATATTGCCCCTCTTTGTTGTCATATTGTCTTACTAAAAGCTAAACTTATTTTACTACGGTTTCATTCATGTATATAAATAGAGAGACTGATTTGCGAATTGTTATCAAACTTGTGTTAATCATCACAGCAAACATACCCAAAAAAAAAAACTCTTAACAAAATGTTCAAATTTGTAAGTTTTCTTAATGATTTCCTTAAAAGCATCCATGATTTTTAACAATTATATAACTTGTTATTTTTTAGGTTGTTGTTATCTTCGCCATCATTGCCTGCGCTGCTGCCAAGCCTGGTTTGATTGGTGCTCCTTTGGCTTATACCGCTCCTGCTGCTGTCGTTGCCGCTCCTGCTCCCTTTGTCACAGCCACTAGCAGCCAATTTGTTGCCCGCAACCATAATGGCATTGCTTCGGCACCAATTGTTGCCCCTGTTGCCGCTCCCGTTGTTGCCAGGACTGTAGCTGCCTACACTGCTCCCGTTGCTGCTGCCTATGCCACTCCCTATGCTGCCGCCTACTCTACCCCCTTGGCTTACTCCGCACCTTTGACTTATGCTGCTGCTCCAGCTCCAGTTTTCTATTAAAAGCTTTGAGTTTGGATTTCAAGGATTTCAAAGATAACTCGACAATAATAAAATGATTTGCTGAAACTAATTTTTTGTCTTTTCTATAATATATATATAAGAACAAGGTGGATAAGATTTCGAAGATAGTAGGTACATGTTGGAGGTAGCTTCGATATGATAAGTTTTGAGATAACACACACTGTGAAACAGTACTTCTTTGGTAACAAAGTTTAGGTGGGATTAACTGTTCATAATGCAGCTAAACAATATTTTAAATGTCAACAAATATTCTACCGTTCTTAGGTGACGCAAGGACATTAAATTCCGAAAATTATAATAAGGTACATTGGTCATTAGTTTCTACGATATGAAGCATCCAAAAAATGTAAAATTTAATACTTTGTGTTACATACTTAATATTTTCCAACCAAACATGTTGTGCCACGAATTTGTCATTACTTATAAATAAATACTATCTGGAAGTTTCAGATATCTTTCTGTCTGCCGTACATGAGCAATTTCAAAGCTATAGTATTGAAAATTTCAAAGGTTTTAGAAAACATCATAATCATTCCAAAAAGTCATAAACCAATTGAACGAAAAACTCAAAAGTTACACTTATTGAAAAACCGTTAAAAAATGTTGACAATTTCATATTAAATTTTAGTACCCTCAAACCCTTAACTTTGTGAGCTTAAAACAATAAGAAAATATAGGTATTTCTAAAAAAAAAGATTAAGAGTGTTCTAATAAAATATTTTTGAGTAAATCTCTACTTAAATTTGTTTAATTTGTGACATCAACTTTTGTCTATTTTAGCCACGCACGTAGCACTGTGCGACATGATCTACAACACCTAATTTCACACTCAGATAGCACTGTTATACAAAAAAAATATTTTCCATTTTTCTGGGTGTCTGAATTGTGATTTCTATGCTTATTCGTATCTTGATTTCAAATATGTTTTCAGATTTTCTTCATCAGGCACAGTTTTTTGTTAATATGGATTCAGCTTTCTTTATGGTGCATTAAAATACATTTTGCATAAATGTAATGAAAACTTTAGTTGATCCAACAGAATCTTTTCTAAATACAATACTATAGAGTTGTATACTAGTAGAGGTTAAAACATGAAAAATAAGAAGAAAAAAATATGTATTTTCTATTAGTTAACAAATTTTTTTTTTACTTTATGCTGAATATCCTTGCAGTCTCCTAAAATGTTCCAGGAGCAGTCAGCGAATATAGTAAGCATATATTTTCCTTCGTAACGCTTTTCTAAAGTTACAATGTCTTTGTGGAATTTTTACCATATTCATCGGACACGTTTCTGCAGCATTTAAAGAAATCCAAATAAGAGGGCAAAAATGCACTTTCAAGGACATGTTGCATTCCAATTTTACGTATGATATTAAAAATAAATAAGGTGATTATAAAATAGAATAGGGCGATAATTGCAGACGAAAAGTTGCTGTTGCCACCTGTTTCTACTAAATTTTTTAAACATTTGCCATCATACAAATTTTTAATGGTAAACAATACTTATTTGCAAATAGCCAAAAATTCTGATTACTGAATTGGTAGCAAAATTCTGATTACGTATTTGAATTTTCCATTTCAAAAACTCTTAGAAACATATAATGAAACACATGAAATAAAACACTTGTTGAACAGTATAGTTTAACAAGGTTTTTTTTAGTAATTATAAACAATTTTGTAAGCAGTGAATATCTTTATCTTTATCTTTATCTTTATCTTTATCTTTATCTTTATCTTTATCTTTATCTTTATCTTTATCTTTATCTTTATCTTTATCTTTATCTTTATCTTTATCTTTATCTTTATCTTTATCTTTATCTTTATCTTTATCTTTATCTTTATCTTTATCTTTATCTTTATCTTTATCTTTATCTTTATCTTTATCTTTATCTTTATCTTTATCTTTATCTTTATCTTTATCTTTATCTTTATCTTTATCTTTATCTTTATCTTTATCTTTATCTTTATCTTTATCTTTATCTTTATCTTTATCTTTATCTTTATCTTTATCTTTATCTTTATCTTTATCTTTATCTTTATCTTTATCTTTATCTTTATCTTTATCTTTATCTTTATCTTTATCTTTATCTTTATCTTTATCTTTATCTTTATCTTTATCTTTATCTTTATCTTTATCTTTATCTTTATCTTTATCTTTATCTTTATCTTTATCTTTATCTTTATCTTTATCTTTATCTTTATCTTTATCTTTATCTTTATCTTTATCTTTATCTTTATCTTTATCTTTATCTTTATCTTTATCTTTATCTTTATCTTTATCTTTATCTTTATCTTTATCTTTATCTTTATCTTTATCTTTATCTTTATCTTTATCTTTATCTTTATCTTTATCTTTATCTTTATCTTTATCTTTATCTTTATCTTTATCTTTATCTTTATCTTTATCTTTATCTTTATCTTTATCTTTATCTTTATCTTTATCTTTATCTTTATCTTTATCTTTATCTTTATCTTTATCTTTATCTTTATCTTTATCTTTATCTTTATCTTTATCTTTATCTTTATCTTTATCTTTATCTTTATCTTTATCTTTATCTTTATCTTTATCTTTATCTTTATCTTTATCTTTATCTTTATCTTTATCTTTATCTTTATCTTTATCTTTATCTTTATCTTTATCTTTATCTTTATCTTTATCTTTATCTTTATCTTTATCTTTATCTTTATCTTTATCTTTATCTTTATCTTTATCTTTATCTTTATCTTTATCTTTATCTTTATCTTTATCTTTATCTTTATCTTTATCTTTATCTTTATCTTTATCTTTATCTTTATCTTTATCTTTATCTTTATCTTTATCTTTATCTTTATCTTTATCTTTATCTTTATCTTTATCTTTATCTTTATCTTTATCTTTATCTTTATCTTTATCTTTATCTTTATCTTTATCTTTATCTTTATCTTTATCTTTATCTTTATCTTTATCTTTATCTTTATCTTTATCTTTATCTTTATCTTTATCTTTATCTTTATCTTTATCTTTATCTTTATCTTTATCTTTATCTTTATCTTTATCTTTATCTTTATCTTTATCTTTATCTTTATCTTTATCTTTATCTTTATCTTTATCTTTATCTTTATCTTTATTTATATAGCAATAAGATTAGATCCTTGTTTGTGGCGTTAAAAGTACCAGACATATCTGTTTCATTTATGTTTCCTTCAACCGACCTAATTTAATATCCCCCGTTATTCCATTAACTATAAAGAAGATATGAATTAGTTAAGTTCATCAAATCATTTTTTAATTGTCAAATAATCATCGTTATCCTTGAACTCCAATCTCAAAGTTTTTACAAGAAAACTGGAGCTGGAGCAGCGGCATAAGTCAAAGGTGCGGAGTAAGCCAAGGGAGTAGAGTAGGCGGCAGAATAGGGAGTGGCATAGGCAGCAGCAATGGGAGCAGTGTAGGCAGCTACAGTCCTGGCAACAGGGGCAACAATTGGTGCCGCAGCAATGCCATTATGGTTGCGGGCAACAAATTGGCTGCTGGTGGCGGTGACAAAAGGAGCAGGGGCGGCAACGACAGCAGCAGGAGCGGTATAAGCCAAAGGAGCACCAATTAGACCGGGTTTGGCAGCAGCGCAGGCAATGAAAGCTAGGATAACAACGGCCTAATAGATAAAAAGAGAATAGGAAGTAGTTACTTAGTATGGTTACTATTTAAAAAATAGTACAAAAACAACTTACGAATTTGAACATTTTGTTTGAGGTTTTTTTTTTGGGATACGCTTGTTGTGATGATTAACACAAGTTTGATAACATTTTGAAAATCAGCTGAACTATTTATACCATAGCTTACTGTGTTTAATTCATTAAAACAGCATATGGGCGACTAGCTGTTTATCAATGTTTAAACTCATTTCGTATAAACTTAGACGAAATCTTTGCTTGACATTACGCATGCGCAACACGATTGCGGCATAACACCGACTGAGCATGTTAATAGGTGCATAAATTGGTCATATATTTACCACCTGCAAAATATCTTAGGAATACACTATGATATAAATAAAATTGAAATAAAGTTAACGCGTTATTATTGCAACTGTTAAACAATTCAAGAACATTGAAAACTAAAGGTCAATGTGTAAATAGTTAATACCGTTATACCCTTAACATTGTGAAATTCCTTACTATAAATACTGAAGTGCATTCCCAAAAAAGATATCACAATTGTGTTAACCATCACAGTAGATAAACCTTAAATCAATCGCCAACAAAATGTTCAAATTCGTAAGTTTATCTTGAAGGTTCTTAAGAAAAACAATCAAAATTAATCCAAATTTCTATTATAGGCCACTATTATTTTCGCTATCATTGCCTGCGTTGCTGCCAAGCCCGGTTTTATTGCTGCTCCTTTGGCTTATACCGCCCCTGCTGCTGTCGTTGCTGCTCCTGCTCCTTTTGTCACTGCCACTAGCAGCCAATTTGTTGCCCGCAACCATAATGGCATTGCTGCTGCCCCAATTGTTGCTCCCGTTGTTGCTAAGACTGTAGCCACCTACAGTGCACCCATTACTGCTGCCTATGCCACTCCCTATGCTGCCGCTTATTCTACTCCTTTGGCTTACTCCTCACCTTTGACTTATGCTGCTGCTCCAGCTTCAGTTTTCTTGTAAAAACTTAGAGTTTGGATTTTAAGGATAATGATGATAATTGGACAATAAAAATGTGTTGTAATAAATGGGGGATTATAATTTACATCGTTTTAGATCGGAGGAGTGGGGTGAGGTCGCTGATTTACGATTTTATGTAAGAATTTTTATAATATGTATGACATTAATCCATATCAACCACTCTGTCTATGGTATGAAGATTAGACCACTTGGTGATGATGGTTAGCGTGCGGGATATCCCAGGTTCAACTCCCGGCACCGACTAGATGATGTCGTCAGCAACTTCGCAGTATAAGTGTCTAGTCAATCGGCATGTCTAGTAAAAGCTTTTCAAACAGTTACGTTCGCATTCATCGATAAACAAGTAGGTGCCGTCAGTTGTGAATCTAAAAATAAAAAGCGTGTAAATTAACAACACGCGAGAAGCTATCTCATACCTCATTCATGGGGCGAAAAGGTGTATTAAGTATTATAATATGTACCAGTTGTTTAAACGAATTCACACAAGTCTTATAAAAATCATAACTAATCGAGTACAATTAATATGTTGCTAAACATCGTCAGCATAAATGCACACAGCTCTAACTGACAAACAATCTAAAATCGATGTTTTGATAGATTATGATGTATTTGAACACGCTCCATGTCTACACAACAGTTTATGGTGCTGCGATCGAATATAGAAATTTTTTAAAGTTAATTCAATAGACTCTTACTACAGGTGCGTTCATTTGATTACAATTTTATTTTCCTTGTACTGAGAAATAATCAAAATGATAGTTATGGCCGTTTGCTTTCTCGCTAACAATATGTAAGTTTGTACAGGTGGTACCGGAATGGGCTGGTTAGTGTCTCCGATTCGCAGTAATATGTTAGAACTAAGAATAATTATGATCAATATGATTTGCTAGGGATAAAGGGTAGTTTGTATGTGGGATATAAGAAGAGGTAGAATAAAATGACCAATACCATCCTTTGCATATTGCGTTTAATTAATGACAACTAAGTATAGCCAATGACATTAAATTCAAAACATATCATATTCATATTACTAATATCTTCCATACTATTTATAAAATCGTATATATGAGAAAGTTTGTCACGGGTAAACTCAACAAATAATGAACTAATTTTAATAATTATTTTTTTAAAAGCTAGAAATTTCGGTAATAAAACGGGTAGGGTATTTTATTTGTTTATTTCTACACGTAAAGAATAAAGTTAGCTTTGTTAAAATCATAAGCATAAGCAACAACATTACATGTAGACACCAAACAAAGCCAACAGGATCCGACTCACAGTAATAAGTTAAAAAAGTTGCAGTGTACAAAATAATTATAATATGTTAAGCCGTAGTATGGGGTCTACAAAAGGGGAGAGATAAAATTACAAATATTTCGTGACCGTGACCAATAAGCGCAAATGGTTATCTAAAATCCTACTGCTACAAAATACAATTATTAAAAAAAACCAAAAACCAGTTTTTCGGGACTTTCCTCACTTATGAACTGATAAATTAGTCTATTTTAGTCCAGTTTTGGATTTATTATCGGATTTCAAAAGAAGAATCTTAGATCTTTCCAATGATATATTTATATAGATAACTTGTCACATCTGTCTGCTTTTGCCTCTAAATTACAAACTTTTGAATTTTTTTTTTTTGCTCATTTTTAAATTTTAAGAAGTTTTTAGCCACTATTTTATTACATTACTAGTGGACCCGGCAATGCTTCGCTATTGCTAAATATTCGAATACCTATAATATGTTTGGTACGCCTACTTAATGGGCTAAGCTTAAGCATCGTTCTTGTACGATCTGTAAACTATTCGTTATCCCAAGTTACTCCTTAACCTGATCAAACTAACAACGTCTCACTAACGGATATTTAAACATACGTCAACAAATTCCTATCTATAGCGCCAAGTACTATCTTTATACAAATATTACCTTATATAGCCCTAAAAACATTATTCCCACTTTTCTTTGTGCCCACCGATCGGAAATAAATATTTTGTCGGTATATTCATGGCTCATTTATAGTACTGACATCACTGTCAGTATTTTGTATTTTTGACAAAACAAATTGACGCAGTGTAAATAGTCCTAAAAATTAACTAACCAAATTCTGAGAAACATGAAGTCAAAAGTGTCAGCAAATAAAATTTAAAAATATTGGAAATTTAAGAAAAATTAAATTCTTTTACTCCTTGCTCATTGCTTCAACAACTGTACTTTTTGATACAGTAAACAAAATTTTTGACACAATTCAAAAACATTTTGGTACAATAATAGTAATTCTTAGTAAATTTGAAGTGTTTTTTTGGTACAATAAAGGTAATCTGTGATACAATTAATTGTTTTTTTTTGTGCATAATAAGAGTATCTTTCAATACTATAAATTCTACATTTTGGTACCAATTAAGTACTCTTTGATACCTTAAATGTTCTTTTTTGGATCAATAAATGTACTTTTTTGTACAATAATAGCACTTTTTGGTACAATAAATTGTACTTTTTGGTACAATAAATGTGCTTTTAGTACAATGAATGAATTTTTTGATAAAAATAAAATCAATTTTTGGTATCGAATATTATCTGTATAACAAATATTATCGCTCTAGGGCTAAAACAGTTTTGTCACGCTCGCTCCGCCCACTGATCCAAAATGTCATCTACATATTCATATTCGTGATGTCGTGTACTAGGGCTAGGGCTTAAATTCTGGGTGTCTTTAGGAATAAAATGCAGTTTTTACACCCACTCCGCCCACCGATACAAAATATAAATTTCGTTTGCATATTAATATTCGTGTTTTCGACTTCTATCTGTGTATTAAATGTTATCTCTCTTGGACTAAAAAACAATTTTGCCACGCCCACTCCTCCCACTGATCCAAATTTCAAATTTTGATTGCATATTTATATTCGTGTTGCCGAATACTATTACATTACATTTTATCTCTCTAGATCTTAAATACAGTTTTGCCACGCCCCCTTTCCCCAACGATGGAAAATTAAAATGTCTTCTACATATTCATATTCGTGTTGTAGTGTACTATATGGGTACTAAATTTTATCTCTCTAGGGCTAAAATACAGTTTTACCACACCCCCTCCGCCCATTGATCCAAAAATAAAATTTCGTCCGCATATTTATATTCATGTTGCCGAGTACTATCTGTGTATTCAATTTTATCTCCCTAGCTCTAAAAATATGTTTTGCCACGCCCACTCCGCCCACTGGTCCAAAATAAAAATTTCGTCCGCATATTTATGTATATTCATGTTGCCGAGTGCTATCTGTGCATCAAATTTTATCTCCATAGCTCAGAAAAAAGTTTTGCCCCCATTTTTTTGGGTAATAAATCTATACTTATATGGCAAAACTTGATGTCAGTGTTTTTTAAATATGTTTTTTTTACTTGATATGTCCTTTAGGACTTTAACAATGATTTGATAGGTAGAAGTTTTTTAATTTGCTGTACAAAATGTTGATTTGCCCATATGTCTTCATGAAGTTTCCAAAAAATCGGTTATATCAACTTTTACCAATATATGATCAGTTTCGGATCCGACAAATAATAATATTTTCATAATAACGTTGTAGCCCTTACAAAATTAATCGAGAATCGAGTCAAATTTCACCTAGACTAAATCTGATATAATCAAATATTTCACAAAATAAATTCGTATCGAACTCTTACTTAGAAATACTAGATTATATTATTCTGGTCCTACTGGTACCTTCCTTTTAAATTATTAAAAAATTCAATTGATGGGTTTAGATATCAGCTTTGGTAATTAAAATTGATCTTATCTCATTCTTATAGACAGATATAGTGGCAATAAACACAACTGCACACTTATCTCAATATTTATCAATTTGTCACATGCACGCCTTTGCTTCTAACCCCCTCAATTATACACTCATTGCTCATAAATACACATACACCATTATTATTTTTATTGCATATTAAGAATCTCCACCATTGATTCTATGCCTGGTCAAAAAATCTACTTCCACAAAGTGCGTCAAAAGGCCATTGGAAATCTATAATTTCTTCATCAAAAATTTCATAGACATCCGATTTGACGAAAACTTTAAACTCGATTTTCTGAAAACACCAAACAAAATTATACCTATTGTTTTATTAAGGGGACGATATTATCTCATCTTCTACTGTCAATGTGGGTTTATTCTTATATGAAGAGATGTACCCTTTAATATATATATATAAAATCTATATGTTTCTATGTTAAAGATACTTTTCAATGCCTTTTGAGCAGTCTTAGTAATTAAGCAAAGCAAATAATTTTCGTTATAATTTATTTCATCAGTCTTTCATATTTCCCAAGATTTTGGTAAAACTTTTTATATGATTTACAAATACAAAGGAGCATGAGCGGCAGCAGCATAATGCAATGGCAATGAGTAAGACAAAGGCGAAGAGTAAGCCAATGGAGAAGAGTAAGCCAAGGGAGTGTTATAAGCCAAAGGATGAGCGGCGTATTTAGCAACAACTGGAGCGGTGTAAGCGGCAGCAAAAGTCTTAGCAATAACGGGAGCAGCAACTGGAGCAACTATGGGAGCAGTAGCAATACCATTATAGTTGCGAGCAACAACTTGGCTACTAGTGGCAGTGACGAAGGGAGCGGGAGCAGCAACAACAGCAGCAGGTGCAGTGTAGGCCAAAGGAGCACCAATCAAACCGGGTTTAGCGGCAGCACAGGCAATGACAGCGAAGATGATAGCGGCCTAAAAATAGAAATTGTGAATAATTTATTTTCAACGATAATTTTGGAGAAGTACTCTTAAGAAAAACTTACGAATTTGAACATGTCGTTTGATGTTTTTTGTGTGGTTTGTTGTTGACTGGAAGTGTCGGTAGTTTATGATTGTTTCTCCCTTAGCGGCTTAACGATTTATAGTCAAAATTTGTTTTCAAATTACGCACATTGGTATGATTCATGTGGCTGTAACAACAACATGGCTGCTTGTTTATTATACTATGGCCACTGTTTGTATAAACTGTTGTTAGACATTTGTAAAACGTTGTTTTTAATGTTTAAATTACTGTTAAGGATTGTTTATGGGCGAGACGTGATGAGAGTTTTACTTAGCGGCTGATTTTGGTAAAATTCCTTACTCGCCTATCTTATGGACGGCAATGAACATATTAGATTTGCAGATAAGTTCGAAAGTAAGAGTGTTATAGATGTGGATTAAAATTTAAAAATTTCAAAAATGATTCTAATATATTTTTGAAAGTTTTCACAAATATTTAATACTAGTGGACCCGGCAATGCTTCGCTATTGCTTAATTGTCGAATACCTATAATATGTTTGGCATGCCTACTTAAAGGGCTGAGCTTAAGCGTCGTTCTTGTACGCTCTGTAAACTATTCGTTATCCCAAGTTACTCCTTAACCTGATCAAACTAACAACGTCCCCCTAACCGATATTAAAACATACGTCAGCAAATTCATATCTATAGCACCAATTACTATCTGTATACAAATATTACCTTATATAGCCCTAAAAACATGTATATGTTATATTCATGGCTCATTTATAGTACTGACATCATTTTCCTTTAAATTTTTTCGACAAACTTTTTCTGACGACTTATTGCCAAAATCTAAGACAAAATAAATTTATGCAGTGTAAATAATCCATAAAATTGACTGACACAATTCTTTAATTCTTGCTCTTTGCTTCAATATCACTATTTTTTGACAGAAATAAAAGTACTTTTTGATACAGTAAACATAATTTTTTACACAATTAAAAAACTTTTTGGTGCAATAATAGTAATTATTAGTAAATTTAAAGTATTTTTTGGTACAGTTAAGGTACTCTGTGATACAAATTATTGTTCTTTTTGTGCACAATAAAAGTATCTTTCATTACAATAAAATCTACTTTTTGGTACCAATAAAGTACTCTTTGATACCTTAAATGTTTATTTTTTTTTTACAATAATTGTACTTTTTTGTACAATAAAAGCACTTTTTGGTACACTAAATTGTACTTTTTGGTACAATAAATGTACTTTTAGTACACTAAATAAATTTTTATTATCTGTATATCAAATATTATAGCTCTAGGGCTAAAACAGTTTTGTCACGCTCCCTCCGCCCACTGGTCCAAAATGCCATCTACATATTCATATTCGTGTTGTCGTGTACTATCTAGGTGTCTCTAGGGATAAAATACAGTTTTCCACGCCCACTCCGGCCACCGATCCAAAATATTAATTTTGTTTGTTTATTTATATGCGTGTAGTCGAATACTACCTGTATATTTCATTTTATGTCTCTAGGACTTAAATACAGTATTGCCACGCCCCATTCCCCTAATAATGGAAAATTTAAATATCGTCTACATATTCATATTCGAGTTGTAGTGTACTATCTGGGTGCTAAATTTTATCTCTCTAGGGCTTAAATGCAGTTTTGCCACGTCCACTCCTCCTACTGACCCAAAATTCAAAATTTGTTTGCATATTTATATTCGTGTTGTCGAATGCTATCTGTGTATTAAATTTTATCTCTCGAGGACTAACATACTGTTTTTCCACGCCCCCTTCGCCCACTCGCTCACTGATCGAATATTTAAATTCCGTCTGTATATTCATATTCGTATTGTCGAGTACTATTTGTATACCGAATTTTATTTCTGTGGGGCTAAAATACCGTTTGGTCACGCCCTCTCCGCCAACTGATACAAAATTTTAATTTCGTCAGCATATTCATATTCGTGTAGCCGAGTACTATCTATGTACCAAATTTGATTTCTCTAGGGCTTAAATACAGTTTTCCACACCCCCTCCGCCTATTGACCCAAAATTAAAATTCTGTCTGGATATTCATATTCATGTTACCGAGCACTATCTGTGTATCAAATTTTATCTCTCTAGTTCTAAAAATATGTTTTGCCACGCCCACTATGCCCATCGGATCCGAAAATAAAATTTCGTCTGAATCGTCATATTCGCGTTGCCAGGCCCACTCCGCCCATTTGCCCAAAATTAAAATTTAGTCAGTAAATTCAAATTCGTGTTGTCGAGCACTATCAGGGTATCAGATTGTATCTATCTAGCTCTAAAAAAAGCCACGCCCACTCCGCCAACTGGTCCAAAATAACAATTTCGTCAGCATATTCATATTCGTGTTGTCGAGTACTATCTGGGTATCAAATTTTATATCTCTAGCTCTAAAAATTTTTTTGCCACGCCCACTCCGCCCATTTGGTCCAAAATTTAAATTTTGTCTGCATATTCATATTCGTGTTGTCGAGCACTATCTGGGTATCAAATTTTATCTCTCTAGCTCTAAAAAAAAGTTTTGCCACGCCCACTTCGCCCATAGGGTAAAAAATTACAAAATATTTAGCCTATAGTAATTTCCATATAGTACACTTACTGTCTTCCAAATTTCATTGAAATCGGTTCAGCCGTTAAGGCATGATTGAGCAACAAACATACAAACAAACAAACAAACAAACAGACAGACATTCACATTTATAATATTAATAGGATTTAAAGTTCCATACCTCAAAACTGCTAAAATGTAGATCTGACAGCATAGGTAGCATAGGCTTTTCGAAATTTGTACTTTTAGGGGTAAAAAGGCAAAAAAGGGGATTAAACTGGTACAATAATCTAGACCAAATGGTTAAAGATAGAATCGCGAAAATCGTATGGGCTTGATTTCTAAAGAATTAGAGAGCTACATAAGGGGTTTTTAGAAATTCGTACCTTTAGGACCGAAAAAAGGGGATAAAACTGGTACCATCAGCCGGACTAAACAGGTAAAGCTAAAATCACGAAAATCTATATGAGATGCTCTCTATAGAACTAGACATCTGCACGAAGGTATTTTTCAAAATGATTTCTTTTAGGGCTAAAAAAAGGTTCAAAAAGGGATTAAACTGCTACCATCACCCGGACTAGACGGGAAACGCTATAATCACACATATATATATATATATATATATGAGGATTTTCCCTATAGAACTTGAGAGCTGCACGAAGGTACCTCTGTTCAGTTATGTACTGATCTTATATATTAATAGATTTTGTTGCTTGTTGTTGTTCCACACAATAAGCAAATATTGAGTACTAGTGGGCCCGGCAATGCTTCGCTATTGCATATCCCGTTATATTGGAATACAGAGAGTTATTTAAAGAATTTTTTTTAAAGGTTTTCCCATGGACGTACGCAGGTATCTTAAAAGAGTACACAAAGTTGTTTATCATCGATTGATAATATATTATTTTTAACTTCTTGTAAGCGCGGAATACCTTGTGTTATCGAATATTGCCAGTTTCACCCCCTAAATGTAGAAAAACCCAAACAATGTGTAGCCTACGTTACTCGCGGTGTTATTCGGAAGATTCCCTGAAAATTTCATCAAAATCGATCCAGCCGTTTTCGAGTCCATACGTTACATATATACACACATCCTGTTTTATATATATAGATTTTCCTATGTTGTTGTTGTAATGTGCGTAGAATGTGTGTATCTAATTTACTCGAGGAATTTACAAATAGATAAGAAAAGGGACCAACGTTTGTGTACACATTACAACAACATCAGGTAATAAATATTGTATGTATTTTGTTTACTTTACATATTAAATAAATTGAGTTCCCTAAGAACCGTCAAGGAATACAGTCGCATTTTTATTCTCTCTCTTCCAGTGATTAACAGTACCTTTTGGGATTTTAGGGCTAAAAAAGGCCCATAAAGGGATAAAACTAGTACGATCACTCGTACCAAACAGCTAAAGGTAGAATCGCTAAAAGGTTGGTGAAAATCTATTAGAACTTTTGGAGAAAAAGATCGAAAAGTGATAAAACTGATATCATCACTCGCACCAAATAGAACGGGGGCGTTAATGGCGGAGCCTAGGAAGATAAAATTTCTACCACCTCGAAATTAAAGTTCGCCCCTGATTCTTACTTACTTAGCTGGCACTTCTTTGCAATCCTATCCTATTAATATTATAAATGTGAATGTCTGTCTGTTTGTTTGTTTGTTTGTTTGTATGTTTGTTGCTCAATCACGCCTTAACGGCTGAACCGATTTCAATGAAATTTGGAAGACAGTAAGTGTACTATATGGAAATTACTATAGGCTAAATATTTTGTAATTTTTTACCCTATGGGCGAAGTGGGCGTGGCAAAACTTTTTTTTAGAGCTAGAGAGATAAAATTTGATACCCAGATAGTGCTCGACAACACGAATATGAATATGCAGACAAAATTTAAATTTTGGACCAAATGGGCGGAGTGGGCGTGGCAAAAAAATTTTTAGAGCTAGAGATATAAAATTTGATACCCAGATAGTACTCGACAACACGAATATGAATATGCTGACGAAATTGTTATTTTGGACCAGTTGGCGGAGTGGGCGTGGCTTTTTTTAGAGCTAGATAGATACAATCTGATACCCTGATAGTGCTCGACAACACGAATTTGAATTTACTGACTAAATTTTAATTTTGGGCAAATGGGCGGAGTGGGCCTGGCAACGCGAATATGACGATTCAGACGAAATTTTATTTTCGGATCCGATGGGCATAGTGGGCGTGGCAAAACATATTTTTAGAACTAGAGAGATAAAATTTGATACACAGATAGTGCTCGGTAACATGAATATGAATATCCAGACAGAATTTTAATTTTGGGTCAATAGGCGGAGGGGGTGTGGAAAACTGTATTTAAGCCCTAGAGAAATCAAATTTGGTACATAGATAGTACTCGGCTACACGAATATGAATATGCTGACGAAATTAAAATTTTGTATCAGTTGGCGGAGAGGGCGTGACCAAACGGTATTTTAGCCCCACAGAAATAAAATTCGGTATACAAATAGTACTCGACAATACGAATATGAATATACAGACGGAATTTAAATATTCGATCAGTGAGCGAGTGGGCGAAGGGGGCGTGGAAAAACAGTATGTTAGTCCTCGAGAGATAAAATTTAATACACAGATAGCATTCGACAACACGAATATAAATATGCAAACAAATTTTGAATTTTGGGTCAGTAGGAGGAGTGGACGTGGCAAAACTGCATTTAAGCCCTAGAGAGATAAAATTTAGCACCCAGATAGTACACTACAACTCGAATATGAATATGTAGACGATATTTAAATTTTCCATTATTAGGGGAATGGGGCGTGGCAATACTGTATTTAAGTCCTAGAGACATAAAATGAAATATACAGGTAGTATTCGACTACACGCATATAAATAAACAAACAAAATTAATATTTTGGATCGGTGGCCGGAGTGGGCGTGGAAAACTGTATTTTATCCCTAGAGACACCTAGATAGTACACGACAACACGAATATGAATATGTAGATGGCATTTTGGACCAGTGGGCGGAGGGAGCGTGACAAAACTGTTTTAGCCCTAGAGCTATAATATTTGATATACAGATAATAAAAATTTATTTAGTGTACTAAAAGTACATTTATTGTACCAAAAAGTACAATTTAGTGTACCAAAAAGTGCTTTTATTGTACAAAAAAGTACAATTATTGTAAAAAAAAAATAAACATTTAAGGTATCAAAGAGTACTTTATTGGTACCAAAAAGTAGATTTTATTGTAATGAAAGATACTTTTATTGTGCACAAAAAGAACAATAATTTGTATCACAGAGTACCTTAACTGTACCAAAAAATACTTTAAATTTACTAATAATTACTATTATTGCACCAAAAAGTTTTTTAATTGTGTAAAAAATTATGTTTACTGTATCAAAAAGTACTTTTATTTCTGTCAAAAAATAGTGATATTGAAGCAAAGAGCAAGAATTAAAGAATTGTGTCAGTCAATTTTATGGATTATTTACACTGCATAAATTTATTTTGTCTTAGATTTTGGCAATAAGTCGTCAGAAAAAGTTTGTCGAAAAAATTTAAAGGAAAATGATGTCAGTACTATAAATGAGCCATGAATATAACATATACATGTTTTTAGGGCTATATAAGGTAATATTTGTATACAGATAGTAATTGGTGCTATAGATATGAATTTGCTGACGTATGTTTTAATATCGGTTAGGGGGACGTTGTTAGTTTGATCAGGTTAAGGAGTAACTTGGGATAACGAATAGTTTACAGAGCGTACAAGAACGACGCTTAAGCTCAGCCCTTTAAGTAGGCATGCCAAACATATTATAGGTATTCGACAATTAAGCAATAGCGAAGCATTGCCGGGTCCACTAGTTAGATTATATACCGTACGTAGAAAAATATTATAAGCGCTTCATCTCCAGTTAGTCAAGTTCTGCAAGGTTCGCAGTAACCTGGTTTTTGTCAACGGAGTTTTGGTCGCCCTCTTGTACGCCGACTTTTCGAGCTGGAGCGCAACATGGAGGTAACAACATGACCTAGAAAACGCAACCGCTGGACCTTAATGCGTCTGATCACGTCAAAGTCAGAGTACAGCTCGTACAGCTCATGATTCATACGACGCCGATACTCTCCATTAATAATGGTAGGCCCATATTCCTAACCATACATCAAGACAGGTAGAACCATAGTTGTCAACGTTCACGCTAATAACTAATAACATTAGACCCGTTTTCGCTGATTCTTTTTGTATACTTGAGAAGGCTGCAGTTACATCCCGCAGTTTTCGACCGATGATATCTACGTCATCAGTGTACGCGAGTAGCACGTGCCACTCGTGTTAACTGTAGCTTTCCTCTTTATTATCTCCATCACTATGTTGAAGAGGTCACACGATAAATCGTCGCCAAACTCAGACAAGGCAGCTTTATAGTTGACGAAAATACGTTACGTGACGATCTGCTTCTCTTGGGTCTTTTTTAGGATTCGTTGAAGAGTGACTATCTGGTCAGTTGTTGATTAACCAGGTCTAAAGCCACACTGATAGGGCCCGATCAGGTTGGATAACTCTGACTTTAGTCTGTCACATAGCATACTCGACAGGACCTTATATGCGATGGGTAGGGGCTGATCCCGCGGTAGTTGGAGCACACACTCGCCACCGGACTTGATGAGCTCTGCCGGAAGTCCGTCGGCACCGGCTGCTTTATTATTTTTCAGCTGCGATATTGCCGGCGTCGACAATTGGCGTGATACCTTCACGTGCGCTGCCTTCTATAACCAGCAATTGCTGGAAGTGTTCTCTCCATATATGCAGCACACTCTGCGTATATGTAACCAGTTTTCCATCCTTATCCTTACAGGAGGGGAGCCCATTACCGTAGAATTTTGCTTTTACTTTCTGGTACAATTTACGGGCCTCACCCTGTGTCGTTCAATATCTTCGTTCTCCCGTTCCTTCGTCTGACTATGGCTATCTCTGGGGTTTGCAGCTTCGCCATGTGCAGCTTTCTTTGTGTTTGGTTACGTTCGTTTTTCGCTCTGCTCAATCTTGTGCGCATATTGCAAGAAATGATCCCAACCAATATTAGCACCACGGATCACACGCACGTCCAAGACACTAGATGCATGTTGTCATCAATTACCACATGATCAATTTGATTTTTGGTGTTTTAATTGGGGAAAGCTAAGTTGCCTTGTGGATATCTTTGTGCTGGAATCTGGTTCCATTCACTACCATATTACTTCTCGCTGCGAAGCTAAATAGCCTAAACCCGTTGTCTGATGTGTCGGTATGCAGGCTGAATTTACCAATCAATGGACTAAGAACATCTTCCTTTCCTATTTTCGCATTAAAGTCTGTCCATCTTATCTCCTGGATGGCAGTTATGTCAGCCTCATATTTTTTGGGGACATCCGCCAGTCGGATAGTGGCACCTTCTCTATAGAGAGTCCGGACGTTCCATATCCTTATATCATAGTCCTTATTACGTTTGCCGGTGTCGTCAACATTTGGCGGGTTCCGTTTGTTAATTTTCTCTTTCTCATGTTTTCATAGCAAGCAAAGTACTAGAAGGCAGGTAGCTAGCCCAACCGTCGCACACTATCTGCCGCTTTTTATGATAAAATAAAAATATAACAAATGTTTCGGTTTTCTGAGGTTTTGATTGGATTGGACTGAATGCAGTGTTTTTACAAAAATTATATGTATGTAAAACTATGAGGCTAATTCGAATAGGGCATTTGAATGGGAGTGGAGTGGGAGTGGCAAAGATCTCGGTTTTCTGAGGATTTGTCTGCTTTTATAAAGTTCATCAATCTGACAAAGATTGATCTTCCGAATGTCGTCGGTATCCTGCAAAAAGGTTTCAAGTTAATTTTTTGTGAAATGGTGCAAAAGTGTCCCAAATATCATAGTTTATGCCCTGTTAAAAATCCAATGCCTAGTTTTGTAGTAATTGTATTCAAACAGAAGCGGCCTTTAAATCCTCAATAAATCAGAAACACAAAAAGTGGACTTGAGAAATTTTTGCAGGATACCGACAATATCCTCTCTTAACTATTCGATCAGTTATTCATAAATTTCGTTACCATCCGACAGTCACATTCCAAATTACATAATTCAAGTAAGCAGTATCTGTGACAATTAAGTTTGTTTGCTCCATATTACCTTAAAATCTTAAAATGTTTTTATTTCATCATTATCTTACCACCAAAGTGACCAAGAACAATTATTACTTACTTTCGATTTTATGCTAATTTATAAAATAAATACCCATTACCCTATACCCTATGTGCCCCTCGCAATGAAGGTTAATGAACTCTAGCTGAAACACGTATGAGACGTACCAATAACATGTCACAGTGCACCAAACACTTAAAATACCTTTATTGTGTACTAAACCATGAATGACCCTTAACATGATGTGTGTCTGCATACGCTATACGATACTTAGTCATTATAAATTTGTTCACTTTTCATTGCCAATGTCGTCTGTCGTCGTTGTCTGCGTCGTTGCAGGTCGCAATAAAATTCCCACTTTAAAATTAGGAGAATCTAATCACGTAGTCACATAAAAATACCTTAAACGTAATTTACGGATAATCCCACGTACCATGATGAGCGATGAGTTAGTGAGTGAGTTAGCCGCTTGCCGGCTTCTGTTAAAGAGGTAATCAAAACAGTAGCGAAGTTTGGACGCAAGGTGTTATTGAATTGTTTGGGGGAACCTGGCTCACGTGTCCCTGAAGAATGGGTAATTTTGTTCAGGCTAAGTTGTGAGTAAGACGGGTATAAAAAGAGCTGGCTGCCCAAGAATTAACAGTAAACACTTCAACAACTTTTAGTAATCAACAACTAAAATTCAACAAAACCAAATCAACATGTTCAAATTCGTAAGTTGACTGAACTAAAATTTTTAATTAGTATATATATTTTAAGTAAAAGTAAAATAACAATAATAAAATTAATAATTTGTATAATTTATTACTTTAAGGCCGCTATTATCTTCGCTGTCATTGCCTGCGCTGCCGCCAAGCCTGGTTTGATTGGTGCTCCTTTGGCTTACACCGCTCCTGCTGCTGTTGTTGCCGCTCCTGCTCCCTTTGTCACTGCCACTAGTAGCCAAGTTGTTGCTCGTAATTATAATGGCATTGCTACTGCTCCCATAGTTGCCCCTGTTGCTGCTCCCGTTGTTGCTAGGACCATTGCTGCACCCGTAGCTGCTGCCTACACCTCTCCTGTTGTTGCCAAATATGCCGCACATCCTTTGGCTTATAACGCTCCTTTGGTTTACTCTTCACCATTGGCTTACTCAGCACCTTTGACTTATGCTGCTCATGCTTCATATTTGTTGTAAGAGATTTGCTAAACCGGTATGACTTGGCGAACATTGAAGATTGATATGATAAAATAAATAACTACGAAACAACAACTTTGTGATGTATTTAATTTTTGTGGGACATTAATTTTGTTATGATCTTTTATTACTGCTTACTTAGATGGGGGAGGACTTCGGTTTAGACTTTAGTGTAGTCCTAAATAATACTGATTTGCAACAAAAGATTCTCTTTTGTGATAATAAAGGGTGATTCATTTATAGGTTCCTTTTTTAATTTTAAGTAAAGTACATAAATTTAAATTGAATGGCAAAATCTTAAAGGTTAAGTGAAAGAATAGTTTTTGACATTTACTTTTCAAAATATAACATTTTTCAAATATTATCCGCGAACATGCCATGTACTTAGAGGGTCCAACTTTCGATCACTCTTTCCAGCTTGGCCACCGACGTCTCACGCATTACTGGAGTAATTCTGCCTTTAAAGTTTTGAATCATAGCTAACTTATCGACGAGGACATTTGACTTCAAATAAGCCTAAAGAAATAAAGAAAATGATATCACATGATCTAGGAGGCTGGTTGACGGGACCGAAATTCGAAATTAGTTCTTACTAAAATTATTTCTTTATAATTATACTATAATTGGATATGTCATTGAACCATCTTGATGAAACTTAATGTGGTCGATATCAAAGGCTTCAATTTCGGGCAGCAAAAAAATCTTTATCATAATGAGGTAGCGATCGATTTTTAAGGAGATGTTATATTCGGTCACATTTTTGATGAAATACGGACCGGTGATTTCACCAAACACCTAATTTTAGCGGATGAAACGGTAGTTCGAAAATCTCTTTGGTTTGCTGATCAGCCTAAATACGTCAATTTTGTTTATTGATGTATAACTTGTGCCAAAAATGTGCCTTGTCATTAAACAAAATTCGTAGTGACAGCATCAGATCTTCATTAAACTGTTGCAGAGTCCATTCAATGAAATTAAAGCGTAAATTCAAGTCTGGCGACTTCAATTCTTGAAGCAGTTGGATATTGCTGGACTTTATCTAGCGTTAAATACTGCAAGTTCTTGCATATAAGAGACTATATTGCTGAGTACGGCGTCAATTCGATTAGTCGTGGTTTCAAGCCACTCTCTTAGCTACAGTCGCAATATTATTCTCTCTAAGGACTAAATGTGATCTTTTCGGCCGCTTATAATAAAATAAAATGCACTGAGACTCAAATGATTTGTAAATTTGCGGATGATTTGTCAATAGTGGTCTAGGGAAGTCGGTTAGGCTCACCATATGTTGTGCCATGAGTACGAAAAACACTTTCCACCTAACGCTGATTTTCGTAAAATATCTAAATAATTTGGAGACGTTATTGCAGTGTGAGTCTTTTAGTGACAAATTGCCAAACATTCCTGAATATAAGTTAGATATTAGTATGACACTAGTCATGCGTGATCTGCAAATGAACAACTGCTCCCTTCGTCACTGCCACCAGTAGCCAAGTTATTGCCCGTAATTATAATGGCATAGCCACCGCCCCAATTGTTGCTCCAGTTGCTGCCCCTGTTGTTGCTAAGACTGTAGCCGCTTACACTGCTCCCGTTGCTGCTGCTTATGCTACTCCATATGCCGCCACTTACTCCAGGCATTTGGCCTACTCGGCACCTTTGACTTATGCTGCTGCACCAGCTCCAGTTTTTTATTGAAAACTTTGAGTATGGTTTCAAAAAAAAGGACTAGATATATATGAACAATAAAATCTCTAAAAAAATTTATTAAAAATTGGTTATGAATTTTCTAAGTTAACAAAATGGGTTATGAAAAGAATATATAGATTAGGACAGAAGATAATTCTTTTATAATGGACATAATACTTTACTCTATAGAAATTTTTTGTTAGAAGCTATTGTCCGTAATTGACATTTTGTGATTGTTATCTGGTAATTATGTGGTCATTATTGTTATTATTATTATTATTGAATTAGAAATTTATCCTGCCTTAAGTTGGCAAGGTGTATCTCTTTTTATTTCTTTTGTATCTCAAGATGATGGAAGAATGTATAGAAAACCAGTTTGAGTCGGGCAACCCGACTTACATATGGGTGTTTCCAAAGTAACGGTCGTTACCGATATTCTGTGATTTTTTAAATAAAATTCCACCCTAAGAATATGTGTCACGAGGTTTGCTTAATTTTGGACCTACGAAAGTTCAAGCTTCGGTAGCAGCCGAAAGCATTCATAAAAAATCTAATTTCAATACTATTTTTGACCATTAAAAAAGTAACGGTCGTTACTTTATAAATGTGCTGTTTTCATATTTCGGAAACAAATATCATGTATTGTAAAATTTTGCACAGGATGTGTCAAGTAAAAAATCTGATTAAATTCTTTGTAATGTTTTCTTTCAGTAATAGGTTTGTTTTCAAGTCAAAGAAAATTATTTATCAAAAAAAAAATTCTTTTAAAAAGTAACGGTCGTTACAATATAAAAACTTAAACGATTTTTGTGTTTGAATTCATTTATTGTGGGTAAAAAAAAAACATAAACGAAAAGCTATATTCTATTGCATAATTCTTGCATACTTTTATTCGATAGTGTTGATTTTTAAAGTTGATATGCCTGTTAAGGCCGATTGCACAGAATTAACGTAAACTTTTTGAAAATAATGCTGTTGTTGAATATTTTCGATGCATTTTATATTTTCCCAACGTTTTTTTAAAAGTTCAGTTTCGGATTTGATGAAGTTTTTTTCGCAGTAAAGCACTATAATACCTTCCAACTTTCTTGTAGTGTTAAATAAGTTAAAGGCTTCTTTTGGAGAGTTTATTATTGCTTCCAGGGACATAATTGCAAACCACAAGGATCTTTTGACGGTGGCCCCTATACCATCTACAGCACCCTTACCATGACCAGATGCAAAAAAAGACCAAGTTAAGTCAACATCAAAGTCTTGTTTCGCAAAGCATAAATTAAAAAGGTTGAATCTGTTTTTAAACTGGGCGGCACGTCCATCAGAAAATACGTGAATAGTAGTTAACTCTAATTTGGTCTTAAGGTAAGCAATGATGACTTTTAGAAAATACCAAACGCTTTCTTTGATGTGTGTCAATTCGTTGCTGATTATAGCAAAAGATGATGTGAGACCAGTTTCCGTTTTTAACCATGCACATGCTGTAAAAATAGTGCATTGTGCTTGATTCCAGTGAGCGCTTTGCACTTCATCCTAGGAAACAAACGTGAAATTTTCAGCAAAGTCCTGTATTTTTGCATCTTGGTAAGTTGATCAATGATTTTTCAGCTAAAATCAGATAGAATCAAATTAAGTAAGACGAAAACAGTTCAAATGCAAAATGCAAAGAAAAAAAGTCACGGTCGTTACGTCTTCAAAACAATGTTTAAAAAATCAAAATAGACTTTTGATGCTTATTTCGCCATACAAAATTCTTTATGTTACTAACCTTCTAACTATCCGCTACTAAAAAATTAAATCGTTTGAACAAATTAGGAAAAAATCAAACTTTTGTACATTTGGGGTAACGGTGTTACAGTCGGTGAGATTGTTTTTGAACTATTCACAAAAAATTAGATTTAAACTTCTCGCCTTCAAAATTGTGACTAAGCATGAAGAACATTGTCAGCTTTCAACTGGCTTTTGTTTTGTTCGTAAACAACCGTTAGAACAGTGTTGCCAAAGGGCTTTAAAAGTGGCCTTGCAATTCACATGAAAAAAAAATTCCAAATACCAAATTCAAAGTAGCATATTTTTGTAAGTATAAAGAAAATTAAAGTTAATCCTTCGGAAAATGACAGATACATTTATTTTGTGTAATATTAGCGGACAAATACATAAAAAATAATAATTTTATTTTTAAGCTGTAGGGGTCATTTACTTTGGAATTACCCATATACCATCACCCTCAGTACAACATAAAGTTTTCTATTATACTAATATTATTTCTCGATTTCTCAAGTGGGCGGAGTGGTACATTTGTATGGGAGGTACCAGAAGGGGCGTGTCTAGACTTCCAGACTATTTCTCCAAAACTTTATCATGATATACCTTTACTAAATACAGAATTAGGGCACGGTGGCGTTAAGTGTATTGATATTATTACTCCATCTCTAAAGTAGGCGAAGTGGTACATTTGTATGGGAGGTACCAGAAGGGGCGTGTATAAACTTCCAGATTTCTTCTCTAAAACTTTTTCCTGCTTGAACATTACTAAATACAGAGTTTGGGCACGATCGAGTTAGGTCCATTAATAATATTAATCGATTTCTAAACTGGGCGGTACCAGATGGGTATTTGAGGTACCAGATAGGGCGTGGCCAGACTTCCAATTTTTTTTTAAACTTTATCCTGTTAAAGCTTTAATAAATAAAGAATTTGGGTACTCTCACGTTGGATTTATTGATATTATTACTTCATCTCTATAGTGAGCGGAAAGGTACATTTGTATGGGAGGTACCAGAAGAGGCGTGGCTAGACTTCCAATTTTTTTTTCCAAAACTTTATCCTGTTATAGCTTTACTAAATACAGAATTTGGGCACGACCGCGTTAGGTATATTAATAACATTAATCGATTTCTAAAGTGGGCGGTACCAAATGGGTATGGGAGATACCAGATGGGGCTTGGCTAGACTTCCAAT
The DNA here is from genome assembly GCA_964034835.1 of Muscina levida. Taxonomy (NCBI): domain Eukaryota; kingdom Metazoa; phylum Arthropoda; class Insecta; order Diptera; family Muscidae; genus Muscina; species Muscina levida. Next base: position 15,988,244 of record OZ035883.1, on the reverse strand, counting down.
TTTTTTCTCAAAAACTTTATCCTGTTAAAGCATTTATAAATAAAGAATTTGGGTACGATCACGTTGGATTTATTGACATTATTACTCCATCTCTATAGTGGGCGGAAAGGCACATTTGTATGGGAGGTACCAGAAGGGGCGTGGCTAGACTTCCAATTTTTTTCCGAAACTTTATCCTGTTATAGCTTTACTAAATACAGAATTTGGGCACGATCGCGTTAGATATATTAATAATATTAATCGATTTCTAAAGTGGGCGGTACCAGATGGGTATGGGAGGTACCAGATGAGGCGTGGCTAGACTTCCAATTTTTTTCTCAAAAGCTTTATCCTGTTAAAGCATTTCTAAATAAAGAATTTGGGTACGATCACGTTGGATTTATTGATATTATTACTCCATCTCTATAGTGGGCGGAAAGGTACATTTGTGTGGGAGGTACCAGAAGGGGCGTGGCTAGACTTATAATTTTTTTTCCAAAACTTTATCCTGTTATAGCTTTACTAAATACAGCATTTAGGTACGATCCCGTTGATTGCATTGATATTATTACTCAATTTCTAAAGTGGGCGGAATGATGTATTTGTATGGGAGGTATCAGAAGGGGCGGGCCATGTAATCCATTTACAATACCGTAAGTAGTTTTGGGAAAATATTAACTTCTGCAAAATTTCGAAACATTTAGTTGCGTTTTTCGAAAGTTATCGTGTGCACCAGCCGGACAGCCAGACAGACAGACGGACATGGCTCAAACGACTCAAAAATTCATGAATCGAATTTGGTTCAAAGATACCTAGGGTCTTAAGTGACTCCTTCTATATGTTACACTTATGGGTCGTATCAAATGATATATACCCTCATCCCTAAGGGTGATGGTATAAATAACATCCCTTTAAAATTGCCTCTCCTATCAAATGTTTTTAATAACATAATTATAACTATAGTTTCTTAGATCATACTATTGGCAACTTTTGCCAATTGGCCTGATTTTACAACAGTTGTGTGTGTAATTGATTATGTAACAGCTGGCAGGGAGGATAGCAATTTCTATATCAGCCACACTACCACAATCAGCAGCTTTTGCTGTGACTTCTCCAACATTAATAATACAGTCTAGCACATGATTTTGAAACTCAATTCTGAGGATTGTATATGAAAGAAGCCCCAAAAATAATAATAATAAAAAATAATCATTCGTTTTGTCAAGTTGGCTGCATTAATAATTTAATGGTCTTATGAATTTATATTGCTCAAGGTGGATTTTGAGCACATTTTCTATATTGTAACACATTATATCTCGTCCGTTTTGGGACCGACCATGGCATGATGGTTAGAAGACGCGACTACCATGCGGGAGATCCCAGGTTTCAATTCCGGCTCCAGTCATCTAAAAAAAAAAAACAAAACGAATGATGCAGAAGTTCTTATTTTTGGAGCTACTTTCACGTGCAATTCTCAGAATTGAGTCCCGAAATCATGTATTGTCCTGTGCTAATTAAATACGAAATAAACTATTTACTGTTTCACTTTATAAACAATGTTAAAGATAGGTACTTGGAATAACACTGAACAAATATCAAATTACAATGAATTGATTACACTATCAGTAAAACTTTATAGAAATTGACACAAGTCTCTGGCGCAGGATATGACTACTCGCGATGTATGGTCGGATTAAAACCAAAGTTATTAAAAAACAAATCTCGGCTCAGCAACATGAACATCAAAGAAAAACCTCAAAGTGAATCAAGTCTTTATTAAAATGTCTCATGTTCTCATTCCCTTAAAAATTACTTTACGGTATAAGCTGTTTCCGAACTTTTTATGGCTTTTTAGTGTTACGATATTTTTTTTATCAATATTAGGCAGATGTAGAACACTCTATTTTTACTCATCATTTGCATAATATAACTTAAATACAAGTCTTAATTAACACTTCCCCATTGAAATTGCACAGCAGAGATATAGTAGTAATAAATTAAGTTTGTTTATTGTTCAAATATCGTTGTCATCATTTAAATCCATTCTTAAAGTTTTTAGAAGAAAACTGGAGCTGGAGCAGCAGCATAAGTCAAAGGTGAGGAGTATGCCAAGGGGGTGGAGTAGGCGGCAGCATAAGGAGTAGAATAGGCGGCAGCATAGGGAGTGGCGTAAGCAGCGGCAACAGGAGCAGTGTAGGCAGCTAAAGTCTTAGCGACAACTGGGGCAGCAACTGGAGCAACAACAGGAGCGGTAGCAATACCATTATAGTTGCGGGCAATAACTTGGCTACTGGTGGCAGTGACGAAAGGAGCAGGAGCAGCAACCACAGCAGCTGGTGCAGTATAAGCCAAAGGAGCACCAATCAAACCAGGTTTGGCAGCAACGCAGGCAATGAGAGCGAAGATAACAGTCACGAATTTGAACATTTTGTTAGTGATTGATTTAGGATATGTTTACTGTGATGGTTAAACAAATTTTGATATTATTTTGAGCTAACGTTTAACTTTTTATAGTCAGCAGTTTGAAATCTTAAATTCATATTACTCATCAGTGGCATATAACGGTAGTGAACAATAGACACGCCGACCTTCAATTCTTAATGTTCTTGAATTGCTTGTGTGTTCATGTTGATGGAATTTCGTTTGCATTAAGCTGCAGTGCAAATATGTTCATGTCTGGTAAATATTAGACTTCCAATTGATGAAATTAACATGCAGACCTGAGGGGTAAAACAAAATCATGTGTTGCGCATGCGTAATGCGCTACTGTTAGTGATTTCGCCTAAAACAATATAGGTACATTGTTAACTATCGGTGACACATATAGCGAAGAGGGGTTCAACTAAATGACGACAATTTACTAGTTTTTGCTATAAATACTTACGTCGATTTTCAAAACCATATCAAACTTGTGTTAATCATCACATTAAACGAATCCCAACCAAATATCAACAAAATGTTCAAATTTGTAAGTTTTTTGTACAGTTTTTTTAAGAGATATACTTTTTATACTGATTTTGTTCTTTTAAATAGGTCGTTGTCATCTTTGCCATCATTGCCTGCGCTGCTGCTAAGCCTGGTTTGATTGGTACTCATTTCGCTTATACTGCACCAGCTGCTGTGGTTGCTGCACCTGCTCCTTTCGTCACTGCCACCAGCAGCCAAGTGATTGCCCGCAATTATAATGGTATTGCTACCGCTCCCATTGTTGCTCCAGTTGCTGCCCCTGTTATTGCTAAGACTGTAGCTGCCTATACTGCTCCTGTTGCTGCTGCTTACGCCACTCCCTATGCTGCCACCTACTCCAGGCACTTAGCCTACTCTGCACCTTTGTCCTATGCTGCTGCTCCAGCTCCAGTTTTCTTTTGAAAACTTTGAGAATGGATTTAAGTGATCTGAACAAGAAAATTTCAATAATAAAAAAAATAATTTATTAAAACTAAATATCTGCTACACATTGTTAATGGGAAAGTGTTATATCAAAGGGTCGGAAAACGATACTTTTTTTTGTTTCTAACAAAAATAAATAACAGAAGTTGAAAAATATTTCTCAACACATGACTTCAATATGTTTTCTAACAATGATTGTTTGAAAACATAACTCTCATGTTCAAAATAAATAATGAACAATGATGGAAAAACTATAAAATTTTTATTTTCAACAAAGATAATAACATTCAAGTTGAATATTTTTTTCAACTTTAGAGTTGAAAATCTTTTCGAACAATGTTCGTTTCAAATTATAATACATATACATTTCTATATATACATGAAAAAACTGACGATGGGTTCTATAAGGATTCATCAAGTTGATTATTTCACAGTATTCAAAATACCTGGCCTCTGTTATTGGCGATGGTATAGAATCGATCATATCTCATTCATTAGATGTAAGGAAAAATACATAGCTCTAGATTCTAGCTCTAGCTCTAGATTTTCTCCCAAAAATTTTTGTTGAAATTCTTAAGATGCTGTGTTCCATTTGTATAGTTATAACTTATCTTAATACAAACATATTTCTTGCATTTAATTTGGTCGACCCAATAATTATGACAATCCAGTTTCGGTACGATATTTGATATAAATCTTTTAAATTTGGAGAAAATATCAACACCTATATTTATATAGCCGTACTGAATACGGAAACATATAATATTCTTCTCCTATCATTTTAACACAAACGATCCAAATTGACGAATTGGTCGGACATTATAGTGATAGGGAAGTTTGCATTCTCATTTCTATTTATTTGACATCTGAAATAAAAACTGGATTTGGGACCAATGTGCATAATATTGATGTCGTAAGTGCCAGCATTTCACGCTTTTCACTAATCCGAATCCGAAACCTTATTAAGACGTAGGGGCATATCAGTTTTTTATATAACAATTTAATAGACTTCCACTTATCTCAAACGTAACATATTTTGCCGACTGGTACTAAAATTCCTTAAAGTCATATAAAGTAACTTAATTTCCCTTTACTCTCCATGAATTAGGTATGGGACAGAACCTTGCCTTGTTGTGAATTAACACGCTTACTATTTAGATTCACAACTTACGGAACCTACTGTTTGTGAAGTTTTTACTAGACATGCCGATTGACTCGACATTATACTGCGAAGTAGCTGTCTACAACATCGAGGGGGTCGGCTATGAAAGAAAAATTTAGATGACTGGTGGCGGGAATCGAACCCCGGATCTCCCGCATGATAATCGCGCGTTCTAAACATCATGCTACAGCCGGCCCCATTTAAATTGAAAAACCAAGTTTAAAACCAGTAAGAAAGTTTCAGTCGACTTACATATACCATCACCCTCAGTACAACAACAATTTTTCTATTATACTGATATTATTACTCGATTTCTAAAGTGGGCGGAGTGGTACATTTGTATGGGAGGTACCAGATGGGGCGTGCCTAGACTTCCAATTTTTTTCTCAAAAACTGTATCCCGCTATAGACTTACTAAAGAAAGAATTTGGGTACGATCGCGTTGGATTTATTGATATTATTACTCCATCTTTAAAGTGGGCAGAAAGGTACATTTGTATGGGAGGTACCGGAAGGGGCGTGGGTAGACTTCCAATTTTTTTTCCGAAACTTTATCCTGTTATAGCTTTACTAAACATGGAATTTGGGTATGCTCCCGTTGGGTGTATTGATATTAATACTCGATTTCTAAAGTGGGAGGAATGATGTATTTGTATGGGAGGTAACAGAAGGGGCGGGGCCATGTAGCCCATTTGCAATACCGAAGGTAGTTTTGGGGAAATATTAACTCGTGCAAAATTTCAAAACATTTGGTTGCGTCTTTCGAAAGCTATCGTGCGTACCAGCCGGACAGCCAGACAGACGGACACACTGACACACAGACAGACAGACGGACATGGCTCAAACGACTTAAAAAGTAATAAATCGAATTTGGTTCAAAGGAACCTAAGGTTTAAAGTGAATCCTTCTATGTGTTACAGTTTTGGGTCGTATCAAATGATATATACCCTCCTACACGTGGGGTGAGGGTATAAAAATTCTTAAAGTGAGTAAAATTGTAATCGCAATACCCGAGAAAAGTTTCTTCGACTTTTATATTTCTATTTTCGTCGTGCTTTGGTTCTTAATAAATCACTTTACTTTTAACTCAGTCATATCTGTAACATAGCATAGCTAACACCCTTAATAAACACTTTCTCATTAATATGGTAAAGCAGATATTTAGTTTTAATAAATTAATTTTTTTATTGTTCAAGTAATGTTGTCATCGGTTAAATCCATTCTCAAAGTTTTCAGAAGAAAACTGGAGCTGGAGCAGCAGCATAACTCAAAGGTGCAGAGTAAGCCAAGGGGGTAGAGTAAGCGGCAGCATAAGGAGTAGAATAGGCAGCAGCATAGGGAGTGGCGTAAGCAGCAGCAACGGGAGCAGTGTAGGCGGCTACAGTCTTAGCGACAGTAGGGGCAGCAACTGGAGCAACAATTGGGGCGGTGGCAATGCCATTATAATTACGGGCAATAACTTGGCTACTAGTGGCAGTGACGAAGGGAGCAGGAGCAGCAACCACAGCAGCTGGCGCAGTATAAGCCAAATGAGTACCAATCAAACCGGGCTTGGCAGCAGCGCAGGCAATGAAAGCGAAGATGACAACGATCTATTTAAAGGAACCCAAGCGATATTAACCTATTGTTTAATAAAATGCCTTTGAAAAACTTACGAATTTGAACATTTTGTTAAAGTTTGGTTAGGATTTGCTAACTGTGATGATTAACACGAGTTTGATAAGGTTTTTAAAATCAACATAAGTATTTATAGCAAAATATAATTAAATTGACGTCATTAAATTGAATCCCTCTTAGGCAGCAGTACGTCTCATCAATAGTTTAACATACTCCATTTATTTAGGCGAAACCACTAACGGTATCATATTAGTTGTTACGCATGCGTAACACGATTTTGCTTCACCCTCAGATCTGCATGTTAATTTCAGCAATCGGTAGTCTGATATTTGCCATACATTTAAATATGTTTGCTACACAGTAAAGCAAATGAAATGTAAGCAAGATACCGGTTGAAATATTTAAACTCTTACCCAATTCAAGAACATATAGAATTGGAGGTCAGTGTGGAATAAGTATGTGAAAATGGGGAGTAAAATATATTCAAGATTTCAAACTGCTGACTATAAATAGTTTAACGTTAGTACAAAATAATATCAAACTTTGTTTAGCAATCTCAGTAAACATATCCTAAGTCAATCACTACCAAAATGTTCAAATTCGTGACTGTAATCTTCGCTCTCATAGCCTGCGCTGCTGCCAAACCCGGTTTGATTGGTGCTCCTTTGGCTTATACTGCACCAGCTGCTGTGGTTGCTGCTCCTGCTCCTTTCGTTACTGCCACTAGTAGCCAAGTTATTGCCCGCAATTATAATGGTATTGCTACCACTCCTATTGTTGCTCCAGTTGCTTCCCCTGTTGTTGCTAAGACTGTTGCTGCCTTCACTGCTCCTGTTGCTGCTGCTTACGCCACTCCCTATGCTGCCGCTTACTCTAACCCCTTGGCCTACTCAGCACCTTTGTCTTATGCTGCTGCTCCAGTTTTCTTCTAAAAACTTTTTGGTTTAGATTTATAGATGATGGACCAAACATATTTGAACAATAAACTCGAAAATAATTTATTAAAATTTGGGTTCGTTTTTTTATTTTAAAATGTATTATGGAAGAGATAAGGCAAGTAGGCGTTAGGGAGATAGTTCCAATTTCTGACTGTTTGATATGATACTCCTATATTTACAAAACTTAAAAATTTCATGTAGTTCCACCTATCTAGTTTTATTAATGTATACATTGTTTAAAAACCCTTCTGATATTAAAAATTGTCAAAACGTAAGATATTTATACCATCACCCTTAGGGATGAAGGTATATATCAGAGAACGCCAAGAGTACACCCTAACAATAAGTGTACCCGAATCATTTGTGCGTTTACGACACATAGAGTGTGATCGGCACTCTAAAATAAGGGTTGTTGCCTTGTACTGATAATTTCGAACATGTTCATAAGCACAATCGCAAACCGATTTCGTGCTCTTTTTCTGCATGTATACATAAGTTGAGGCCTATCGAAATGCTAAAGCAAAAGGAATGAGCGAAATTGAGAGCACAACACTTGAGACAACCAATATGTGAGAGACATGTGTGTTGTTGTTATTCTTGCATTAGCTTTATACATGCATACATATTTGTTTTTGAATACCCAGCTAGCATTTGGACGTTTGTTTGACGATCACGATTGTTTCGCGACTGGATTTCCAATCGTCACCACGATTGTCGGAGCAGAACTCGAAATCGTTTCGCTCAGAGCGCATTATTGCGCATTGCTTTTTGTGGTCCCTTCTGGTACCTCCCATACAAATACATCATTCCGCCCACTTTAGAAATCGAGTTATAATATCAATACACCCAACGGGATCGTACCCAAATTCTGTACTTAGTAAAGCTATTACAGGATAAAGTTTTGGAAAAAAAATTGAAAGTCTAGCCACGTCCCTTCTGGTACCTCCCATACAAATTCACCTTTCAGCCCACTTTAGATATGGAGTAATAATATCAATAAATCCATCGCGCTCGTACCCTTATTCTTAATTTAGTAAAGCTATAGCAGGATACAGTTTTTGAGAAAAAAACTGAAGTCTACCAACGCCCCATTTGGTACCTCCCACACACATCTGGTACCGTCCACTTTAGAAATCGATTATTATTATTAGAACTACCGCGATCGTGACCAAATTCTGTATTTAGTAAAGCTCAAGCAGGATAAAGTTTTGGAGAAAAAATCTGGAAGTCTAGACACGCCCATTCTGGTACCTCCCATACAAATGTACCTTTCCGCCCACTTTAGAGATGAAATAATAATATCAATACACTTGACACGTTCGTGCCCAAATTCTGTATTTAGTAAAGCTATAACAGGATAAAGTTTTGGAGAAAAGATCTGGATGTCTAGACACGCCCCTTCAAGTAACTCCTATACAAATTTACCACTCCACCCACTTTAGAAATCGATTAATGATATCAATATAATAGCAATTTTTTTATTTTACTGAGGGTGATGGTATATGTAAGTCGGGTCGCCCGACTGAAACTTTCTTACTGGTTTATTTTGAAAGTTTATTTGAGACATTTTTTATAGACCCTTAAAATGACAAACAAACGTAGTTCGTATTGACGGGTGCATCTGTGTGTTTGTTGTAGAGAAAAATCCTGATCCATTTATAAAGATAAAACTATGATTAGGAATAGTTTAGGTGAGGCGTATAACTACCAGCGTCAGCTGGCATAGGAATGTTTAGAAGTCCGGTCTTATGTGTATGTCGTTATGTTAGGTATAGAATGCTTAGTCGTCCTTTATATCAAGAAGAAATTGTGCGAAGTAGTTTTTGATATTTCAGCTATGGTTTCAAGGGGATAACAGCATACATTTGAAGGATAAAGCACTACAGTACCGTTTTTAGATGAATGCGAAAGTCAATCTTTTGAGAAACTTTAATAAGACTTTTACAACGAAGTTGCTGTCGACAACATCGAGGTGGCCGCCGATGAATGAAACTGAGGGACTGAGGCAGGAATCATACCTTGATAGTCGCATGTTCTTACCATCATGCAACGGTCGGCACCATAGTAAAATGTTCTCCCCCCAGTTTTATAGTTTGGCTGAAGACAATTTGATGGTATCAAATTTTTTCGGATCCATTAACCCTACGACTCCAAAGGTGACATCGGAGTCAAAAATGTCTAATATGCTAAATGTAGCCCATGATAAATTTAAAACAACGATGTGCGCCCAGTTTCAATTAGATATTAAACCGTTCGGGGGGTCGAGAAAACATAAACTTTTTTTGGACCCTATCTAACACAGTACAACACAGTACACAAATAAGAACTTCTGCATTATTCGTTTTGTCAAGTTGGCTGCATAATAATTTTATGGGAAAATTGCTAAAAATTCACCTCAAGCTAAAAAATTCGTATGGCCATTAAATTATTATTATGACAAAACAAATGATGCAGAAGTTCCCATTTTAAGGGCTACTTTTACGTGCAATTCTCTGATTTGGGTCCCAAAGTCATGTATTATACTATGTAATATGACACTGTAGTAGCAATCGAACCATTTAGACATTTCCTATTTGAAGACATGTAATACTTAATATTGATAACACAATTATTTGTTCATTACCCAATATCCAATTGAACAGATTTTTTTTTTAATTAGTTGTTCTTATCCCATTTCTTATATCAAAAAATCATTCCCTTTCCAACCCAATTCTATTCTATTAACTCGTTAAAAATGAATACCACATTTTTTTTATAAATTAAGTTGATTTTATTGTTCTAACATCGTTGTTATCATTCATAACCATTCTCTAAGTTTTCAGAAGAAAACTGGAGCTGGGGCAGCAGCATAAGTCAAAGGTGCAGAGTATGCCAATGGGCTGGAGTAAGCGGCAGCATAGGGAGTAGAATAGGCGGCAGCATAGGGAGTGGCGTAAGCAGCAGCAACGGGAGCAGTGTAGGCTACAGTCTTAGCAACAACGGGTGCAGCAACTGGAGCAACAACAGGAGCGGTGGCAATGCCATTATAATTACGGGCAATAACTTGGCTGCTGGTGGCAGTGACGAAAGGAGCAGGAGCAGCAACTACAGCAGCTGGTGCGGTATAAGCCAAAGGAGCACCAATGAAACCGGGCTTGGCAGCAGCGCAGGCAATGATGGCAAAGATGACAACGACCTATTAAACAGTAACAATCATTATAAAATTATCATTTCGAGATATAGAATGAAAAACTTACGAATTTGAACATTTTGTTTTTAGTTTCTTTGGGATTTGTTAACTGTGATGAGTAACACGAGTTTGATATAGTTTTGAAAAACAACGAAACTATTTATAGCAAAAAACAAGTAAATTGACGTCATATAATTTAACCCCCTCATGGCGCAGTATATCTCATCAAATGCGTAACATTATTCATTCAATTAGGCGACATCCCATGCTCAGTTGTGTTACACATGCGCAACACGTTTTTTGTATTACCCACGGTCTATTATGTTAATATAAACAATCGGTAGTCTAGTATTAACTAGACGTGCAAATATGTTAGATACAACATAATACTAACCAAAAAGTAAACAAGTCACTCAGTTAAATTATTGAACTCTTACAAAATTCAAGAACATTTAAAATTAAAGGTCATTTTAAGATTTGTGTATAACCGTTATATGGCAATGAATATCAATACTGTACAAGTGTTGAGTATAAATAATTAAGCTTATGCCAAAAATAGTATCAATCTAGTGTTAACCATTACAGTAAACGCAACACAAATTAACTTTAGCAAAATGTTCAAATTCGTAAGTTTTTTTTTAAAAAGATTATCATACAATTTTTTTTATGATTTTTAATTGATTTACATACATTTTTTATTTCAATAGGCCGTTGTAATCTTCGCCATCATTGCCTGCGCTGCTGCCAAGCCCGGTTTCATTGGCGCTCCTTTGGCTTATACTGCACCAGCTGCTGTGGTTGCTGCTCCTGCTCCCTTCGTCACTGCCACCAGCAGCCAAGTTATTGCGCGTAATTATAATGGCATTGCCACCGCTCCTGTTGTGGCTCGATTTGCTGCCCCAGTTGTTGCTAAGACCGTAGCTGCCTATACTGCTCCCGTTGCTGCTGCTTACGCCACTCCTTATGCTCCCGCCTACTCTACCTCTTTGGCCTACTCCGCACCTTTGACTTATGCTGCTGCTCCAGCATTGTGGTAGACACTAGAAGAATTTGAGTTATGGTAGAATGATCTTTTGAGACTGATGTTTAAAAATATATTAAATAATATAATTATAATATACGCAGTTTTGTTTTTTTGAGGGTTAGTCCCATAAAATTATCATTTTTATTAAAATCCTTTTTCATATTCTAAGAAAAAAATCATAATGTTAATAATTAAAAATTAAAAATTAAAAACTAAAAATTAAAAATTAAAAATTTAAAATTTAAAATTTAAAATTTAAAATTTAAAATTTAAAATTTAAAATTTAAAATTAAAAATTAAAAATTAAAAATTAAAAATTAAAAATTAAAAATTAAAAATTAAAAATTAAAAATTAAAAATTAAAAATTAAAAATTAAAAATTAAAAATTAAAAATTAAAAATTAAAAATTAAAAATTAAAAATTAAAAATTAAAAATTAAAAATTAAAAATTAAAAATTAAAAATTAAAAATTAAAAATTAAAAATTAAAAATTAAAAATTAAAAATTAAAAATTAAAAATTAAAAATTAAAAATTAAAAATTAAAAATTAAAAATTAAAAATTAATAATTAAAAATTAATAATTAAAAATTAAAAATTAAACATTAAAAATTAAAAATTAAAAATTAAAAATTAAAAATTAAAAATTAAAAATTAAAAATTAAAAATTAAAACAAAAAAAAATAAAACAAATTTAGTTAAACATAAAAATTTAAATAAAATTTAAAATGGAAATTAAATATTAAAATTTTTGAATGTTTTCATGGTTCAAGATCTCTCTCTATTATTGCTAAAACAGTCGAAACTCTCTATAACGAACTCCTATATAACGAAGTTTTCTTTATTGCGAAGCAATTAAAAGAACACTGTGTTTTGGGTCTACTTTGAGTGTATTATAATCTCCATATAACGAATTTCCCTATAGCGAATATTTCCTTATAACGAAGCATTTTTGCGACCGTAACTTTAAAATTGAAGCGTTTTTAATCTCCATATAACGAATTTAGACAAAACCAAACGCAAGCACACAAAAAAGAAATCGACGTCGCTTTGTTGTGTGTTATTGTTGCTCTGTGTGTACTTTGTTGCTTTCACTAAGCACAATCAGAGAGTGATGCTTTTGATCGTTAATTTACCTTAAAATTGAAAGTGTATTTTGGGGAACCACACAAGGTGTATTTAATAAGGTGGTCGTACTAGAACAACAACTAAAGACTTTGCAACAAAAACATGTCCATTGTTTTTGCAAAGAGTCCCGAACTGTCAAATTGAGTTGACAGAAGTCGAACAAAAAGTAAACAAATCGAACTAAGCGCATGAAAATTTGACAATTTAGGTCCAAGTCGAATGAAAAAAGTTTAAATCAGCTGTCTAGTGCGACCACCTTATAAAATACGTCTTGGAACCACCGAACTATGCAATTGACAACTGGAATCATTACCATCTCTCACATTTCAAGCAGTCGCTATCAGTTTGCCTTTGCATATCGCGATATGTACTGTGTTTATTTCTCTAAATTTATTAGAAAATTATATTGAAGCAGAAAAGTGGAAAAATGTACTTCAAACCAAAATAACTGACTGCTACAAATAAAAAATTTTAAAAGTAACAAAAATGTTTTTCTTTTCTATATAGCGAATTTTCTTTATAGCGAAGTAAATATACAGTTCCTGGGAATTCGTTATAGAGAGTTTCAACTGTAGGATGTATTTTACAAGAGTTGTGTGAAATGGATTATGATGACAGCTGGCAGGGCAGATAGCTATTTCGATGGTTGCCAAACCATCATCATCAGTACCCGTTTGCTGTGACTTCTCCACTCATTATCGCAACCTTAAGTGTTAAAAGCTTCAAGAAATCCATGTGAAGCTCACACACACCGGTGCGAAAATGGTATCAACGAAGACCACACGTCAACATAATCCACGGATTATGGACAAAATTGCATAGAATTGCATAGAATTTTGTTTATAATTTTTTTACTGATATGTTAAATGCTGATCTTAAATGGTTTAAACATACCATGTATATTGTTATTAATTGTTTAACACCCCGAAAAGGGGAGTTTTGTATGTGAGGTGGGAATAGTTTTTGTCCGAATTTGCTCATCTTATAACTTATCCTCCGCTTAGAGGATAGAAGCTTGTATACCCAATTTCAGCACGATAACTCATACATTAAAGTTGTAATCGCAGGGATACATAGACGAACACATTCAAAAAGGGTTGTTTGTATGAAAGGTGTTTGCATACCAAATTTCAGTTCGATTAAATAAAAAATTCGATTAAACTACGGTAGTAATTGCATGGACAGACTGGCAGATGGACGGACGGACATCTTCAAATCAATTCAGAATCATCAAACGATTTATATATATTAGGGCTGCAGAAAAATATATGGATGATTTTTTTTGAAAATTTAAAAATGCTCGATTCCGTTCGAATTGTGCCGCTTCCTGTAAAAAATTCATGACGGAAATTGGAGTAAGATCGGGCAACTATTTCCCATGCCCCATAGAGGCCAAAGGTCAGGTTTCTAGTAAATACTTAGTAAATCTAATATTTGTTTCTAATTTTCGATTAAGGAATTGTTTTCAAACGATCAAACTATTATACTGGCTTTAATAATGGTTTCTTCTAAATGGGGCGTGGCACAGCCCACTTCCACCCTGGCTGTAATTCATACTGTACCAACAACACATATCAAATATCAGCTTTATACCTCTGATAGTTCATGAGATACAACCTTTTCATATTTCAAGCTTTTTACCACGCCCACTGATCCGATCCCGCCCTGTTTTTGACGAATTGTGCTGCCAAATGCATTCACTCAAATTTTCAAGGCGATTCCATTTGGCGGGGCCACGCCCACTTGATGTATCAAAAATAAAAGTACCCAAGTATCACCACCGATATCTCAGCTTAATTCTGAGAAAATTTTCAAAAAGATCGGTCAAGCTCAAGTTTTTACCACTTCTCTTTATGGTCGTTACAAATAGAAGAAATGCGTATGGTGTCATAATTTTGGTCTTCTGTTAATTTCTATCCATTAGTTACTATTATAACGTCCTATTCATGTGTTCATTGGAGATAGACAAATACTATTGACCTTCCTCGACCTGTAAATTGCTGTAAGTTTGATTAAGAAACTACTTTCCATTTCTTCGTGTACCCTCCCCTATTTAAAATCATAAATTACTCATTTACTTTTCAGAAGTTTTCATCATTATTTATTTTCCCTGTATCTTTGTTATCCTTTTTAAATCCATACTCTAAGTTTTTATAACAAAACTGGAGCTGGAGCAGCGGCATAAGTCAAAGGTGCGGAATAAGCCAAGGGGGTAGAGTAGGCGGCAGCATAGGGAGTGGCATAGGCAGCAGCAACGGGAGCAGTATAGGCAGCTACTGTCCTGGCAACAACGGGAGCGGCAACAGGGGCAACAATTGGTGCAGAAGCAATGCCATTATGGTTACGGGCAACAAATTGGCTGCTGGTGGCAGTGACATAGGGAGCAGGAGCGGCAACAACAGCAGCTGGAGCAGTGTAAGCCAAAGGAGCACCAAACCAAGCGGGTTTAGCAGCAGCACAGGCAATGAGAGCGAAGATAACAGCGATCTTTAAAGAAAAACAATATGGTAAGGTCAATTCCTTGTCCTTTTCCTTATACAATTTCTATATAAACTTACGAATTTGAACATTTTGTTAAAGTTTGATTGAGATTTGTTTTCCGTGACGGCTAAAACAAATTTGATACCGTTTTGCACTCGAAATAAACTATTTATACTGATTTTGGTGGAAATGCATTTATTGAACTAAATTAATTTCATAAAGATAGTCACTAAGGCTTTTGTCATCGTTGTGCATTGCTTTAAAATTATTTGTAGTACCATCAAAATGCGTAACATGCCTGTGACACGGACTTTAGTTTGAACATGTTATGAATTCAAATGTTATAATTTACTCGCCGGTTAATGAAATAAAACTTATGCATTTGCAGAATATGCTAAAATGAAGGACAGTATTTGTTAGATGTAGGAACTCACATCATGGTGAATGTGCATTTTGGGTCTATATTACAGAATTATAATATTAAGAATGTATTTGTATAACAAGCTAAGATAACTGTTGTATGAAAGTGAGAAGGTGTGAAAACTTTATTTTTTTATTATTATTTTTCATTATAAAAGTAAATTTTGTTATTTTTAAGTGAATAAAAAAATTAACAATAACTAATAACAACAATAATTATACAATTTGACGACATTGGAACCAAAGTGATCTAGAGAGAAAGTACTAAAGAGCACTTACATCAGTGTAGAAGGAAAGAACATCGATTTTTCTATGCCATTGTTTAATAATCACATTAGGGATAACAATGTGACTTAGATCACTTTGGTTCTAGTGTCGTCATTTATTCTCATTAACCCGCTCCACTCTGAACTTTAAATTTGCGCCTATCGTAAAATCTTAGGCACAATCCATCTTAAATCTTACGAGAGATTCTGGGGTGAAGGTATGTATTTAACTAACTGAAATTTCTATACTGGTTTCTACACTTTTATTGGAGATTAATAAACTTAAAGGCAAAATTTTTAGAAAACACAATGCACCAATATCTGCTCTTCTTTTTGTCTGTCTCGGCCTAATGTTTCACACATATGTGGGTGCATAAGAACTGATACGAATATTAAGTGAATATTCTTATGTATATTTCAAAATATCTACATGCTCAAACCTATACTTGCACACATATGCTTTTGTATATACTCATAGTTTACCACTTATATATGTATAAAACGTATATATGCATAAAATTTGCATTTATAAGAGTATTAAATTGAACTAATTTTGAATACGTAACACGTCTCACTTGAAGCCAACACAAAACAATCATCAAAAAACCATCAAAATTTGTGGTTTTTTGTATAAAAAGTCATACACAACTTCGAAAGAGTATTCAGTTTCTTAACTACAAACAAGAATTCAACAACAAACTACCACTAAAATGGCCAAATTCGTAAGTTATTGATATAATCCAAATTTATACACATTAGAAACTTGTGATAACTGTTATCTTATGTCCTTTTTTCAGATTATTGTCTTGTGCGCTCTGGTTGCCTGTGCCGCTGCTAAACCCGGTGTTGTAGCTCCTTTGGCTTACACTGCTCCCGTTGCCGCTTACAATACTCCTTATGCTGCTGCATATGCTGCTCCTTATGCTGCTGCCTATGCTTCTCCCTATACCGCTGCCTATGCTTCTCCCTATGCCGCTCCTTATACCGCTGCCTATACTGCCCCCGTAGCCGCTGCTTACTCTACTCCTTTGGCTTATACCGCTCCTGCTGCCGTTGCTGCTCCTTTGGCTTATGCTAATGCTCCTTTGGATGCCGCCTATGCCAGCAGCCGTGTTGATATCAAGCAAAACTACAATGCTGCTGTTGTTCCAGCCACTTATGCTGCCACTCCCGTAGCTGCTGCCGTTGCTCCTGTGGCTCCTCTTAAGTACACCGCTGCCCCCGTATTGTTGTAAAGTGATCGAAATTGAAAGTAGTTTAAATAAAGAGAAATGGTGATAGTTTTTAGCAAATGAAATAATGAGATCGTTACTTGCACCCACAATGTGCACAGTTGGGGAATTTGGCTTTAACCGCCTAACGTTTATGAACTGTAGACATTGGTAGTCGTTTGTGGCTGACAGACACAATACATGAGTAGCGAAAAATAAACAGTAAAATTTGCATGAATGACAGTATTTTTAAGAATATTTAATTTGTCGACGTAATTGCATATTGTTCAAATACTCTTTTCTTTGACTTTTTAACATTAGCCCGATCTAATGTTTAACATGAATTATTGTAGTAAGATATTTTTAAAGGATATTTAAGATTCTGATAAGTATCTGATATTATTAAATGTGGCACTATGAAATTAGGCCCCAGAATGAGATTTAAAAAAATGTTCCAAAAATTTGTAAAAAAAATTTTTTCACTGCGAAAAATGAAACAAGGACCCAGAATGTAAATGAAAAAATAAGTAAAGTATTAAAGTTTATTTAAAACCAGTACGAAAGTTTCAGTCGGGAAACCCGACTTATGAGATTTAAAAAAATGTTCCAAAAATTTGTAAAAAAAATTTTTTCACTGCGAAAAATTAAACAAGGACCCAGAATGTAAATGAAAAAATAAGTAAAGTATTAAAGTTTATTTAACACCAGTACGAAAGTTTCAGTCGGGAAACCCGACTTACATATACCCTCACCCTCAATAAAACAAAATTTTCTAGTATATTGATATTATTACTCGATTACTTGGGCAGAATGATGTATTTGTATGGGAGGTACCAGAAGGAGCGGGCCTATATAGCCTATTTGCTAAACCGTAAGCAGTTTTGGGGAAATATTAGAAAATTTCGAAACAATTGGTTGCGTTTTTCGAAAGTTATCGTGCGTTTTTTACTGTCATCATTTAAAAAGTGAAAAGATTTTTTGACCAGTCTGCAGAAATGAAAAATATCAATAATTTCTAAAAATGATCAGCTAGGATTTCAAATTAAACATTTTTGTGATGCATGATCAACCCAGAACAGAGTGACATTTCCACTTTTTATCGGCATTTTCATGCAACGTAAAGTTTAGCTCTACGCCTACCGTGATATGCTTAAAATCAAAAAATTTACAATTTAAAGTGTCTTCGTAAAAAACGTGTAACTCTCCCTCTTATCACCCAATTTTTATGAAGGATGAATGTTTTGCTCGGTGAAGTCCAATCTTTATACTCAATTTATGGAATTGGATTTATTTTTGCAATTAATATTTTTTATAAATTTTTTTTAAATGAAAAACCGTGATTTTTGCACAAAAAAATTAGTTTCTTAAACTTGGAATGCTCCTACCACCAAAACTATCCAACCGATGTTAAAAGCTTGTAGAGAAAAATTGTAGAGAAGCACATAACCATTAATTGGGACCAATCTTGTTCGAATAGTTGTACGAGTTTACGAATTATTCTCCAATAAGCTGATGCATCTCACAAAAAATTTGGAAACTAATTTTAAAAATTCATATCTTGAAAACTAATCAAAGAAAAACTTTGTAAATCTCATATTCGTGTTTAGGGGGCCAAAATCTATAGAAAAAAATTATTTAGAACTCTGCAGCAAAATGACTGTAAACTAATGTAATATATGAATGGAATAAAAGAATTGTAATTCTTAATTATTCGAAATTTGTTTCAGCATGTGATGAGTTATGTCAAACAAAAGACCTACCGGCTACTGAAACTTTGGAACCTTGAGCCCCAACTTTTAAGCATTCCCCAATCGTACTCAAACTTGGGCTATTGTAAATCTGTAAAGAATTATCATTTTGTGAGGATGGCGTTCACAAAATTTCTGAATTTTCTTTCCCAAGCATTGAATTCTGAGTCGATTTTAAGATGTCTACCTGTCTGTTTCTCCCTGCGATCACAGTCGTAGTTTAAGAGCTATTGAGCTGTAATTTGGAATAAAAACTGCAATTCCCTAAGAGAAGGTTAAATTTTGAGATGAGCAAGATCGGTCAAAAACTCTTCTACCTCTCATACGAACCTCTCATAGGGGGTGTCCGTCTGTCTGTCCCCGCCATTACAGCCTTAATTTAAGAGCTATCGGAGGTTAAGTCCTATGAAATTTGGTATACAAGCTTCTATCCTCTAAACAAAGGTAATATTCTAAGATTAACAATATCGTACAAAAATAATCTCCAACTGCCATACAAACCCTCCCTTTTTGGGGCTGTCCGTCTGTCTGTCCCCGCTATTACAGCCGTAGTTTAAGAGCTGAAATTGCTTCTACCCCTTAAGCAAAGATTAAGTTCTAAGATTAGGAAAATCGAACAAAACGACTGCCACCTCCCATACCAATTCCTACTTTTTGGGGGTGTCCGTCCGTCCCAGCGGTTACAGCAGTAGTTTAAGATCTGAAATTTGGTAAGCAAGCTTCTATACGCAAAGCAGAGGTAAAGTTCTAGATGAGCAAGATCGGACAAAACGACTCCCACCTTCCATACAAACACCCCCTTTATGGGACTGCTCGTCTATCTGTTCCAGCTATTACATAAGTAGTTTAAGAGTTATCGAGCTGATATAGCTTGTATCCATCATGCGTATGTTAAGTTTTGAAATAAGCAAGATCGTTCTGTCCTATCTCCCTCATATACCGTACAAACTCACCCTTTTGGGGAATGTCCGTCAGTCTGTCCCCGAGGTTACAGAAGTAGTTTAAAACATACGGTGCTAAAATTTGGTATGCAAGCTTCTATTCTCTAAGCGGAGGCTTTGTTCTAAGATGAGAAAGATCAGTTAAAAACAACTAAATTTTAATGCGCAGTCTGCTCACTTAAAAGACCAAAAAAATGTTACGGAATCGCTGTGACTGAACAGCAACCCTCTTTTTCGTTTCGTTCGTGTTCTCACTCTCAGGATTCGGGTTGAACGCAACACTTGAATCGTTCTCTTACAGACTCCACACGCGCATCTCGCATACATGCTCAGAAGACCGTTTACCATGTTTTCACGAAGTAAAAGGTCTCGAATTAACCCATGAGCCAAAAACGGTCGTCATTTGAGCGAAGAGCAAACAAAAAAAGAACGAAGTTTGAGGGTTTTTTGGCGACAGTTTCGCATTGTGTCAGTGGATGAGTGCTTTTTTTCTGCCTCCTCTGGTTAAAAACTACTCCTACCTCTAGTACAAACTCTCCCTTTTTGGCGTCTGTCCCAGCGATTACAGCCTTAGTTTATGAATTATGTTCTAAAATAAGCAAAATCGGGCAAAAACTACGCGTACCTCTCTTACAACTCCTTATTTCTAAGGGTGTCCGTATGTTTGTCCCCGCGATTACAGCCGTCGTTAAGAAGTTATCGAGCTGAAATTTGATATGCAAGCTTCTATTCTAAGATGAGCAATATCGGACAAAAACTACTACTACATCCCATACAAATTGCCACTGTCTGTCCCTGCGATCACAGTCGTAGCTTTAGAGCTGTGACTGAAATTTGGTATGATAGCTTCTATTCTCTATGCGGAGGTTATGTTCTAAGATGAGCCGAGCTAACTAGTTGAAATATGATATGCAAAGCTTATTTCATCTAAGGGGAGATCAAGTTCTATCGTACAAAATCTACTCCCACCTCTCGTACAAACTCCCCGATTTTGGGGGTGACCATCTGTCAGTCCCCGCGATTACAGCCGTAATTTAAGAGCTATCGAGCTGAAATTTGGTATACAAGTTCTATCCGTGGATAGGTTAAGTTATAAGATAAGATCGGTTAAAAATGTTCTCCCATACATAACTCACTCTTCTTGGGAGTTAAATAATGCATAACAATATTGTCAGCTCCATTCTCAGGGGAAGGGGTTTATGAGCTCAAATCGATTTTTGTAGACTATAGTTGGATTATCTGATAAGCCGTATTCGACAAAGTAGTTTTAAATATGTCAAGCTTATCCGAAAACCCAAATATATTCTGTGTATATTGGACGTATACGCTATGGTAATGTAATGTAACTCATACGTAAATTACAAATGTTAACAATACTTAGATTTGGAAGCAAAGCAAATTTAAAAACTTTGCGAATTCCCTCTTAAAATACAAAGGTGATATTGACATTGAACTGGCCGCCTATATTGCGGGTGACCTGGGTTCGAGCCATAATTCTTTGAGCGGCGGTCGCCTGATTGTAGTCGACACTTTTAAATTGTCAGGTCAATCGGCATGTTTTGTAAAATCTTCTAAAACAGCAGACGTTCGTATTCGTCGTTAGCCTGTAGGTCTCGTTGTGTAAGTCTAAAAATATAATATAGAGACTATTCAATTGCCAGAAACTCTTTTAATAACACATTCTTGGGATGCAAAGGGAAAAAAGTTGGTGATATTGGTGATATGTACAGCTTATATTTTCCCCACCTTTCTTCAAGAGTGCCTTCGAAATGCTTTTAACTTTAGAGATAGAAAAAATCTTCGCAGACCTGTTAATATTCTATTGCTAGGCCTGAGTACAAGGCAATTGTGACAAATCTTTATTAAATGTGAAACTTGGGAAAAAGTGAAGTTTTCTTGAAAACTTATAATATAGTGCAAGATTGAAAAAAAGGGCACAACTATTGACATCAGAAAGTTTATTACAAACAAAATGGAAAAAACGGTTAATTTATGAAAAATTCAAATATAAAAAAAATGTGAGAACAACATTATTATTCTCTGAATTTTATTCATTTGAGCAAAATGTGAGCCGATAAATTTCTTTACAACAAAAAATATAAATAACTAATGATGTAATATTATTGTATACAACATAATTTTCTTGATGGACGCCAGAACGTGAGTGATAATACTGCTTAATCCTTAACATAAATTTAATAATTTAAAAACAAAATTTCGTGCACTTTTATTTTGATTAATTTAAATTCTTAACCATTACCTAGTTTCTAAAACAAAACTGTACTGTAGAACACCAGAGTATTAGCTTAAAAGTGGCGAGTATGCCAACGAAGAGTGTAAGAGGCAGCCATAGGAACAGTGTAGGCAGCAACAGCCAAGGGAACGGTGTAGGCAGCAACTGGTGGGGTAGCGAAAGTTCCAGCAGCAAAGGGGAAAATAAAGGCAGCAGCCGCAGGAAGATGAAAGATTTTAGTATCAATGGGAGCGCCAAAGGGAGCAACAATTGGAGCTGTGGCAATGCTATTGTAGTTACCAGTTACTACTTGGCTACTATTAGCAGTTTTAACAGGAGAAGCAACAGTTACCACATCAGCAGATGCATGATAAGCCAAAAGAGCGTCCTTTAAACGGGGTGAGGCAGCAACGCAGGCTAATACAGCATAGATAACAAGGGCCTATAAAATTAATAGTAAAATAATTTAAGTACACGATCTCCAATTTATATCTCATGTAAAATAAAACTTACAAATTTTAACATTTTGTTGTCAATATTTTGAAATCGTTTCTTAGGCAGCTTAAAACGGAGTGTACAACTTGCATCATTGGCCTATACCTTATGTATACCATCATACACTTATTTAAAAAAAAAATCGCTCAATGCGTCCTTCGCTTCTAGAGTGTTCTTGAAGTTTAATATTATTTCAATAAATTCATAACACTTAAACCAATTTTTTGAAGAAATCCCCAAGGGTTGTACGTGTAGAATGTATAATGAGAGACTGAAGCGATCGCAAATATGTTGGTTTGTTGTTGTAGTACTACGGCACGTATATTTGGCTTTTAGCTTTAACTTACCTAACACACGTGCTACGACAGTAGTGAGAATATGACAGGCGGTCTTACTGCATGTGTGGTTCGCGTAAACAAAATATTTATTGGCATTGAGCTAAACTAATAATTCTGTTTTAATAAATACTCCGTTAGTAGTAATTCATCAGAAGATTGTTAACAATAACACAATTTTTTGTTATATTGCCAAAGTAACAATCATATTTCTTAGGCTAGAGAAAAATGTAACCACAACCAGTACAGAAATTTAAGTCAGATGAACTGACATACGCAAACTCACCCTATGACTTTTTCCCAAAATTAGGGTAGATTACACTTAATTAATAAGCGTAGAAAATGGCACCCATAGAGGAGTTAAATGTCCCCATAGAATTTTTTCCTGCTCCTGCTGCTCCTTTGGTGTCTCCAGACGGGTAAAATGTTGTGTGGATGCATTTGACAATAAAATTCGTGATCGAACAAAAAATGGCGGGATCCAATCAGTGGGCGTACCTTACATCTTGAAACTTTAAACGTCTGTATCTCATAACCTATTAGAGGTATGAACATGATATTTGGTATATATGTTGTTCGTACATTTAGAATTATAGCCAAGGTGGAAATGGGACGCCCTAAAGGGGCGTGGAACCGCCAATACAACTTGAAAATTAAAAAAGTTATATCTCATGAAATATCAGAGGTATGAAGATGAAATTTGATATATATGCAGTATTAATTACAGCCAGGACGAGAGTGGGCAGTTCCACGCCCCTCTTAAAAAAACGCTCTGACGGCTTTTCTAATAGACCGATTGATACGAAAATTTTATTTTAGCAAAGTGGTACTGATGACCTGTTAATAGTCCCTGGCTATATTTGAATATATCTCATGAACTATCAGAGGTATGAAGATGAGATTCGTTATGTTGTCGGCGCAGTATGAATTACAGTCAGGGTGGAAGTAGGCTGTGCCCCGCTCCTTTTAAAATAAACCATTATAACTCCCATAGTAATGGTTTGATCGTCCTCAAAATTCAAATCACAGTATGTTGCAGTTCGCCTAGCGTTGTGAACAGGCTATTTGGAACAAATTTTGGTACAAAGTGACGAGGCGCTTCCCAGACCCTTCAATATTTGACTATTAAACTGTATCAAAAAAGTTAATTTACTTTTCAGGTATGTGTTTTTCAATTACCGGGTTGAACCTTGATAATAGGTGTCGCAATCTCTTGCCAACCACAAATCCACATCCAAACTCGTGCTTGTCCGCATGGCCACTATAGTAGATGTCGAACGTCTTCATGCGCAAGCATCCGTGTACCGTTCACCGGATTTCCTGTAAAGCAGTTAAGTCAGCCTTGTATTCTTGGAGGACTTCCGCCAGTTGGATGGAGGTACCTGGCCACTATAGTAGATGTCGCACGTCTCCATGCGCGAGCATCCGTGTCCCGTTCACCGGATTTCCTGTAAAGCAGTTAAGTCAGCCTTGTATTCTTGGAGGACTTCCGCCAGTTGGATGGAGGTACCTGGTCTAGCCAATAGATGTTTTTACGGACTTCGGAAGCACTTTAGTAACACCACCTTATCTGGGAATACTAAGAAACAGCTATACCCGTTTTGTTGTATGCTGCCGAATCATGGGTGCTTACTACAACGGACATACAAAACCTGGGAGTATTCGAGAGAAAAGTACTCCGAAAAATATATGGACCTATCTGTGTCGACGGTAAGTTTCGCCATCGGATGAACCATGAGTTGTATGAGCTTTACAACGACATCGACGTAGCTAAAAGAGTCAGAATCCAACAACTTCAAAGGCTGGGACATGTTGCCATGAAGGATGTAAATGCTCCAAGGTGTTTGCAGGTGAACCTGAAGGACGGCGCAAAGCAGGGAGACCCAAACTTCGTTGGAGGACCAAGTGGTTGGTGACGTGCCACCATCTGGTAGGACTAACTGGAGAACGCACGCAGAAGACTGAAGCTTGTGGAATTCTTTAATACTTCAGGCCTCAAATTTATGAACCACGTTCGTAAGTTGAATTTGTCCACTTAAATAAGTAAGTATTTTATAACAATATTCCGCTCGGGCATTACCGAAAATCCAAAGTTTAATTTTCACATCCACCCTAAAGTAAATATATCTTAATAGTCGTGTAAGTTTTTTTCATAATTGACACCAGTGTTTTATTTTTACATTATTTATTATATTGAAACAAAAGAGTATTTATTAACCACTTATATATCAAACGCACAATGTTTCATCATAATCCAACACTTTGTTAAGAAATTTCTGTGATGGTTTGACAGAAGAACACCGGGTTTCTAGTAAACTAAAATCAAACATTAATTCAAACGCACTTAAAAGTTACTCATGTTTATGGAGACTTTTTTAATGTTTATTAATGTAATTTTCAATTCTTAATATTCCTTTTTTTCTTACAAACTAAGTAGTAACTTTCGTCAATCTTTTCAAATGATCTTAACATGATTCGGTGTTCGCTTTTTAATATGTTAACTGATTACACTAGTTTACAGCCATTTTGCTGCAGAGTTCTAAATAATTTTTTTCTATAGATTTCAGCCTCCTAAACACGAATATGAGATTTAAAAATTTTTTCTCTGATTAGTTTTCAAGATATGAATTTTTGAATTATTTTGGAAATTTTTTATGAGATGCATCAGCTTATTGGAGAATAATTCGTAAACGCATCCAACGATTTGGACAATAGTGGTCTCCAATTAAAGGTAATGTGCTCCCCTAAAACATTTCTATACAAGCTTTTAACATCGATTGGGTAGTTCTGATGGTAAGAGCAATTAAAGTTTAAAAAACAAATTTTTTTGTGCAAAAATCATTGATTTAAATTGATAAAAAAATTTATAAAAAATATTAATCGCAAAAATAAATACAATTTCATAAATTGAGTATAAAGATTGGACTTTCCCGAGGAAAACAAGCCATCATATATAAAAATTGAGTGATAAGAGGGAGAGTTACACGTTTATAAATAGGACACTATAAATCATAAATTTTTTGATTTTAAATATATCACGGTAGGCTTAGAGCTAAACTTTACGTTGCATGAAAATGACGATAAAAAGTGGAAATGCCACTGTATTATGGGTTAATTATGCATCACGAAAATGTTTAATTTGAAATCCTAGCTGATCATTTTTAGAAAATATCGATATTTTTCATTTCTGACGACTGGACCAAAAGTCTTTTTACTTTTTAAACGATGACAGTAAAAAACCGGACCAATGAGATAAAAACTGTTTGATTGTTATTAAAGTACACAAACAGGGATTCTTGTATGATCATTGATTATTTTGACATTGCGTCAATTTGGAGGCTGGAAGTGCTGTTTAAGCCTATATTTTTAAAAAATCTCTATATTTTCCATTTTTAAACCAGATATATATATATATGCCTATATTGCAAATAATAAATATTCCACTTTTCTAATACTGAACAAATTCTTCTTAGGTGGTTACGCGGTTTAAAAATTAAAAATATAGGGGTTTTTTAAAAATATAGGCTTAAAATGCACTTCCAGCCTCCAAATTGACGCAATGTCAAAATAATCAATGATCATACAAGAATCCCTATTTGTGTACTTTTATAACAATCAAACAGTTTTTATCTCATTGGTCCGGTTTTTTACTGTCATCGTTTAAAAAGTAAAAAGACTTTTGGTCCAGTCGTCAGAAATGAAAAATATCGATATTTTCTAAAAATGATCAGCTAGGATTTCAAATTAAACATTTTCGTGATGCATAATTAATCCATAATACAGTGGCATTTCCACTTTATATCGTCATTTTCATGCAACGTAAAGTTTAGCTCTAAGCCTACCGTGATATGATTAAAATCAATAAATTTATGATTTGTAGTGTCCTATTTAAAAATTTGTAACTCTCCCTCTTATCACCCAATTTTTATATATGATGGCTTGTTTTCCTCGGGAAAGTCCAATCTTTATACTCAATTTATGAAATTGTATTTATTTTTGCGATTAATATTTTTTATAAATTTTTTTATCAATTTAAATCAGTGATTTTTGCACAAAAAAATTTGTTTTTTAAACTTTAATTGCTCCTACCATCAGAACTACCAAACCGATGTTAAAAGCTTGTATAGGAATGTTTTAGGGGAGCACATTACCTTTAATTGGAGGCCACTCTCGTTGAAATCGTTGGATGCGTTTACGAATTATTCTCCAATAAGCTGATGCATCTCATATAAAATTTGCAAAATAATTTAAAAATTCATATCTTGAAAACTAATCAGAGGAAAAATTTTTAAATCTCATATTCGTGTTTAGGAGGCTGAAATCTATAGAAAAAAATTATTTAGAACTCTGCAGCTGATAAAAAATAAAGATTTGTAAACTGGTGTTATAGGTATATGAGTATTTTATTATCAACGACTATACTAAATGTCACTCTTCCCACGCAGTATTTTGTCAACTGTCATGTAATGTTTTTCCTCCACAATTAACGGTCTCTAAACAGCCTTGGGCCTTTATATAAAAGTTCTTGAATTTCAAAACAGCTGTGGTAAACTCACATTAAATCACTAAATAGCTGACGACAAACAAATTGTTGAGGTAATCATAAATAGCCAAGCAAAAACATTGTTAAGAAATTTAAATGCCAAATCCGTTCGGCGGTAGTTGCGTGTTACGCATTTTTAATGGATAAATAGACAACTCTTCGATTTACTTTCAATTTCAATATACATACACACTGAAGACGGACATGTAGACAGAATGTAGAGAAGTAAATTGAAGCCGAGTAAAGATGAAACCTATATACTATAAATAGTTTTATACATTCTGGATTGGACATCAAACTCGTGTTATCCATCACAGCAAGAAGAGCTTAAAACATCAAACTCACAAAATGTTCAAATTCGTAAGTATATTTTGATACAAATTAATTTTTCATAGAGTTTTATTCATGGTTTAAATTATTTATTTCCATAGGCCGTTGTTATTTTGGCTGTCATTGCCTGCGCTGCTGCTAAACCAGGTTTCATTGGTGCACCTTTGGCTTATACGGCTCCAGCCGCTGCTGTTGTTGCTGCTCCAGCTCCTTTTGTTACCGCCACCAGTAGCCAAGTGGTGGCTCGTAACTACAATGGCATTGCCACAGCCCCTATTGTCGCACCTGTAGCAGCTCCTGTTGTTGCCAGAAGTATTGCCGCCGCCCCTGTTGCTGCTGCGTATACCGCTCCTATTGTTGCCAGAACTTATGCTACCGCTCCATTGGCTTACAGCACTCCTTTGCGTTACTCCGCTCCCTTGACTTATGCTGCTGCCCCCGCACCAATTGTATGGTAATTGGTTAAACGATTGTGATCATGTGAAAAATAAAATATTAATTTATTAAACCATCTAAGTAAATTGTTTTTTAATGGTATTAATTGGCATAAATTGAGGACCGGCCGTGGCATAGTGGTTAGAACACGCGACTACCATGCGGGAGATCGCGCGTTTGATTCCCGCCTCCAGTCATCTACATTTTTCCGTCCCCCTCGATGTTGTCGACAGCAACGTCGCAGTATAAATGTCGAGTCAATCGGCATGACTAGTTAAAGCTTCTCAAACAGTGACGTTCGCATTCGTCGATAAACAAGTAGGTGCCGTTAGTTGTGAATCAAAAAATAGAAAGCGTGTTAAAAAAATATCCTCAAAAAAAAAAACCTACAAAATTTTTATACACTACAAAGTTTCTTAGGACGAATCGAATCCGAAAAATCGCTAAAGAACTTTAAAAAGAATGTTATTAAAAAAGTTTGATTTCTGGCTCAAAAAAATCAGTAAGAAAGTTTTAGTCGGGAAACCCGACTTACGTTTTCCCTCACCCTCAATAAAACATACAATTTTCTAGTATATTGATATTATTACTCGATTTCTAAAGTGGGCGGAATGGTACATTTGTATGGAAGATACCAGAGGGGGCGTCACTAGACTACCAGTTTTTGGCGTTGGGTGTATTAATAATATTAATCGGTTTCTAAAGTGGGCGGTACCAGATGGCTATGGGAGATACTAGATTGGACGTGAAAAGATTTCCAGTTTTTCCTCTAAAAATTTATCCCGGTTTAGCTATAATAAATACAGAATTTGGACACGATCGCGTTGGGTGTTTTGATATTATTACTCCATCTCTTAAGTCGACGGAATGGTACATTTGTATAGAAGGTACCAAAAGGGGCGTGGCTAGACTTCCAATTTTTCTCTAAAACTTTATGCTATATATCTTTACAAACTATATAATTTGGGCATGATCGTGTCGAGTGTATTGATATTACTTTTCGCTTTCTAAAGTGAGCGACATTTGTGTGGGAGGTACCAGAAGGGGCGTGGCCATATAGCCTATTTGCAATACCATAAATATTTTTGGGGAAGTATTAGCCCATGCAAAGTTTCAAAATTATTGGTTGAGTCTTTCTGAAGTTATAGTGCGTACCAGTCGGACAGACAGACTTACAGACAGAAAGACATACGGACATGGCTCAAACGACTTAAGAAGTCATTTTGTTCAAAGGAACCTAGGGTCTAAAGTGACTACTTGTATGTGATATACTTTTGGGTCGTATCAAATGATATATACCCACCAACCCGTAGGGTATGGGTATAAATATGAAGACCTCTCAAACGGGTATTAGAGTATCTATCATTTGATACGAGGAACAGCGCAACGCATTAAAGAAGACGAGGTAGACCCCAAGTATGTTAAAACGAAATCCGTTTCAGGAATTTATAAGACAAGGAGACTTGTCCTTCTGTCTATATGGCTGGTGGGCACAATAACAATGTAAACGTTCACTGATTCTTAAAAATTTACCAATATTAAAACTTTACAAAATGAAGTTATGATATTGTAAATATGCAGAAGTGCCCCACCCTTTCTGGTACCTTCCATACAAAACGACCTATTTTTGAAAGAATTATAATAACTGACAAATTCTTAGAAAGCCTAGGTTTCGGCTTAATATATCGGCTGACACCCTTACCTTTTTCCGAAACATACCTACCCCCATCTTTACCCCCTTAAAGGGGTTCCAATACAAACATAAAAATGTTATAAAATTTGCTCCAACCCTAGGAGTAGGGTGCGCCTAGACGAGACAAATATTTTACACAGTGCAACACATGATTTTGGGACTCAATTCTAGGAACTGCACGTGAAAGTAGCCCCAAAAAGAAGAAGTTTTGCATCATTCGTTTTGTCAAGTTACATGCCATAATAATTAAATATCGATTTAAAGTTAGTAAGTATCGTATATGGGAATTTGTCACGTTTAAGTCTCTTCTGTTTGACATAACATAAATACTATATGGTGACATGATTATCATAAGTAATATTCAACGTTAATCATACGACACGGAGTACAACAGTTTTATTGTAACTGCTACAAAATAAACCCAGTTCAAAATCGTTTGATGAATGGAAAAGTGAAACTGAAAGGTTTTGTAATTCCTAATTTTTTTAAATTTGTTTCAGCTAAATCGGACTAGTGGTTCTCGAGTTTTGTCAAACAAATGAGCCTAAAATGTGACAAATTCCCCTATACGATACTTACTGACTTCAAATCGGCATGGCATGTAACTTGACAAAACGAATGATGCAGAACTTTTTCTTGTTGGGGCTACTTCCACTTATAGTTCTCAGAATTGAGTCCCAAATTAATGAGCAGAAGAATGTTGTACTGTGTTACATAGTAATAAGTTTTAATGTTTTTTTTAACTATTTCTTGATGTTATGGGTAGACTTTAAAACTGGTCAATATTTATATCCATCGAATTGAGTGAATTAAATACTGAACACCAAGTTTCCGATGATTAAATAATTTTCCATAAGCGAGTATCAAAGAGAACAAGGATCAGCATTAAATACATTACTCCGTATCGTCCGATGCGGTGTAATGTGACGAAATTAATATTTCGTCCGTACATGATAATATAATAAATATAATAAAATATATACATAATAAACATAGAATATAATTCAATATAATAACTTAAAACAAAAATAATATATTTAAATAGAACAATTTAACACAAAAAAAAAAAAAAAATATTTTTCAACCGACTCCAGTGGGATTTGAACCGGCTTCCCTACAATCGCCAGCCAGACGCTCTGCCACTACACCATTGCAGACGGTTGCGACGCGAGCGCTAAGACGCCATCGGTCAGCAGCACATACGTTTCTTTGAAATTGTGGCGTTCAGGCAATCAACGTAACATTGGACATAATTCTCATTTAGTTTTTGTCACCTATAATATAAGGAGACGACGTTTTTCACAACGATTGTCGGATGACTCCTCCAAGACGAAGTTTATTGCCAAGTCAAGGAAAGTTATCTGATCTCCTTGATCCTTTGGGATTGTACGAAGACAAGCATCTTTGTTAAACGGACTATAAGTCTGTACAACCGGGCAATAGGCCTGTACAATCGGGCATTAGGTCTGTACAATCGGGCAATAGGCCTGTATAATCGGACAATAAGTCTGTACAACCGGGCTGCAGGCCTGTACAATCGGGTAATAGGCCTGTACAATCGGACCTTGAGTCTGTACAATCGGGCAATAGGCCTGTACAATCGGACCTACGAGTCTGTACAATCGGGCAATAGGCCTGTATAATCGGACCTTGAGTCTGTACAATCGGACCTACGAGTCTGTACAATCGGGCTATAAGCCTGTACAATCGGCCTTTTTTTTGTTCTTATCCTTCCGTTACAGGACCTAAGCAAATCTAACTAGCAGGTCCTGCCTGGTTTACATGTGAGTACTCGACGAATTACCGCAACCCGTGTCCCGCACCGAATTATTGCCGCGTCAAACCCGTCCTGTCTTCCGTCACCGAATAACCGCCGTTCGTCTAAGGACCGTTTCTCCGACCAAGCATAATCCCCAGCCATCATTACCCGCCATTAAACATCTTAAGGATATCAGACTGCATTTAGCTTAAGGATTTGGAGTGTTTTGTTCTATTTAAATTTTGTGGATTATAAAATAAGTAAATAATATACAATATCTTGCCCTAGTCAGGGAAAACCCACTCTTTTATTTCGTAAGGTTTTGAGGGTCCTTGCGAAGACCCTGGAGGCGGCTGAGCTACCTCAGCATAAGATAAAACCCCCGTTATAGCGGACAGATGCAAGACATCGGACGAAGCAATAGTTCGTATATTGATTGCTGCGGCAAGAGCTTCTCAAATTGACCCAAGAAAAGATACTATCAATTGGAAGTCCCTTCGAGAAGCAGGTACACAAAATCGACAGCAGGTTGCTGCATTTTTTACCCAAGTAAAAGCTTGTAAACGACGTGGATAATGATATCCATGTCGACCAAATTCAATAAAATCATATATCGAATATTTCAATGAACCCTTGGAGAATAAATGATCTTTCAGTTTCAAAGTAAAGTAAATTTTCACTATTTTTCGGAGACATTCCAACACATTTACTTCAATCCTCTACTTATCTTAATTGAAAAAAATTTAGAGGCAACACAAAAAAGGTTTTGTTTAAATAAATAACAGCTTTATTTTCCAATCACAAATTTTGTTCCAATACTCTCAAGTCTATGATCCTTTTACCACAATACTGGAGCGGGAGCTGCAGCATATGCTAATGGGGAGGCATAACTCAAGGGAGCGCTGTAAGCTAGTGGTGCAGTGTAAGCAGCAGCTACAGGAGCGGCAACAGTTTTGGCAAATACAGGAGTAGCTACGTTAGCAACAACTGGGGCAGTAGCGATACCATTGTAGTTACGAGCAATAACTTGACTACTTGTGGCGGTCACGAAGGGAGCAGGAGCAGCAACAACAGCAGCAGCGGGAGCAGTGTAGGCCAAAGGAGTACCAATGAAACCGGGCTTAGCAGCAGCGCAAGCAATGACGGCAAAGATGATAGCGGTGAATTTGAACATTTTGAGTTGATTGGTGCACTTTGTGTTTGTGTGTTCGATAAAGTGAGAACTGATAATTCCAACAATCGTGTTGCCTATTTTTATACTTTACTCTAATTTACAGTTATGCGCGATTTCCCAAATGTCTTTCAAGAGTGTTCTTGAAATGCATATGAATGTGTATGTTTGGTATTTTGGTTAAAAGTTGGTATATACTGATATGATAAATTAGGTGTTAAATGCATACGAAATGAGTTCACTTGGGCGCACTTAGCTATTCACCAACAGCCCGTAGACTACGGGAATCACAAGGCAAAATATGTGATAGCTTTGTGATACTATTGCTAAAAATTGCTGTCATATTTTTATTAGTTTTGCTTAAACTTATAAGGTATTAAAAAATTAATAATTAAAAATTAAAACTAAAAATTAAAAATTCAAAATTAAAAATTAAAAATTAAAAATTAAAAATTAAAAATTAAAAATTAAAAATTAAAAATTAAAAATTAAAAATTAAAAATTAAAAATTAAAAATTAAAAATTAAAAATTAAAAATTAAAAATTAAAAATTAAAAATTAAAAATTAAAAATTAAAAATTAAAAATTAAAAATTAAAAATTAAAAATTAAAAATTAAAAATTAAAAATTAAAAATTAAAAATTAAAAATTAAAAATTAAAAATTAAAAATTAAAAATTAAAAATTAAAAATTAAAAATTAAAAATTAAAAATTAAAAATTAAAAATTAAAAATTAAAAATTAAAAATTAAAAATTAAAAATTAAAAATTAAAAATTAAAAATTAAAAATTAAAAATTAAAAATTAAAAATTAAAAATTAAAAATTAAAAATTAAAAATTAAAAATTAAAAATTAAAAATTAAAAATTAAAAATTAAAAATTAAAAATTAAAAATTAAAAATTAAAAATTAAAAATTAAAAATTAAAAATACAAAATTAAAAATTAAAAATTAAAAATTAAAAATTAAAAATTAAAAATAAAAAATAAAAATAATAACAAATTTTTTATAAGTATAAATGCTTTTGTTAGGATGAACTGGGTCGTCCGAAATCAGTATTTTTTAATGTTTATTTTAATGTTATATCTTTTATTGCCTCCTTAATTAAAAATTAAAAATTAAAAAGTAAAAATTAAAAATTAAAAATTAAAAATTAAAAATTAAAAATTAAAATTTAAAAATTAAAAATTAAAAATTAAAAAT
Source organism: Muscina levida (assembly GCA_964034835.1). NCBI lineage: Eukaryota > Metazoa > Arthropoda > Insecta > Diptera > Muscidae > Muscina > Muscina levida. The sequence continues at coordinate 15,954,575 of OZ035883.1, read as the reverse complement.
TAAAAATTGAAAATTAAAAATTAAAAATTAAAAATAAAAATAATAACAATCTTTTATAAGTATAAATGCTTTTGTTAGGATGAACTGGGTCGTCCGAAATCAGTATTTTTTAATATTTATTTTAATGTTATATCTTTTTTGCCTCCTTTATTTATTATCATTTGCTTCGAATAGAAGATATTTTATTTTTTAATTTCATAGATTGGTTCTTAATTATTCTTCTTAATTTTGGATCTAAGTATTATGTATTGACTTTAATTGATCAATATCCAACACCCATCTATTATTTTCAGAAGTAAATATGCTCAAAACTAAATTGTAATTGCATATTCCGTATAAAAATGCTTTTTTTGCTAAACTCTTGAAGCACATTTTATTCGTATTAAGTATGTAAGCAATGTGACAACAGTCCCAAATGTGCGTGCGTGTGTGTGTTATTTCTTCCAAACGTCTACCTTTTGTGCTCATTAAAAATGCTGCACACACCTGGGTTATTTTCGGCGCGCTTTATATTCACCAAAAAAGTTCGCCAGATGCTCATAGTCGTATTTCAAGAACACTTTTCAAAAAGCATTGAGAAGTTGTCCACAAGTTGAGGTATAAAGTATAAATCCGGTGAAAAAAATTTATTCGTTTATCAGTTCTCACCTACCTGAAGAAACAATCACAAAACAAATCTATTCAAAATGTTCAAATTCGCTGTTGTTATCTTTGCTGTTATTGCCTGTGCTGCTGCTAAGCCCGGTTTGATTGGTGCTCCATTGGCCTACACTGCTCCCGCTGCTGTTGTGGCTGCTCCCGCTCCTTTCGTTACCGCCACCAGTAGTCAAGTTATTGCCCGCAACCATAATGGCATTGTCAGTGCTCCAGTTGTTGCACCTGTAGCTGCTCCTTTGGTTGCCAAGATTTTTGCTGTTCCTGCTGCTGCTGCATATACCGCTCCTGTGGCTGCTACAGCTTATGCCGCTGCTCCTTTGGCTTACTCCAGTCCTTTGGCATACTCTGCTCCTTTGACTTATGCTGCCGCAGCACCAGCACCAATTGTATGGTAAACATCACATCATATCTGACATCTTGAACTAAGGAAATGAACTGATCTAATTTGAAGAATAAAATAATAATTTATTAAACCAAAATTCAGAGTATGTAATTTTATTTTTTGTTGTATCTCAAAATCGAAGTTTACAAGTATAATGAGTTTTTGGCATATCACGAAAGTAATATAAGCACGGTTGGTATAATTGTTTGTCGTGCACATGAACGTGTGCTTTGACGATGTAGACAGCACAAAAAAAAAACATTAGTCTCAACAAATGTTTGGTATCTTTCTTCTAATGAGAGTGATCTACGTGAATTTGTTTAGAATTTATCACACAATGTCATAGAAATATCAAAATTCTCTCATTCTACACCGATATAAGTTATCTTCACTGCTTCCTTAATTGAGGTACCCCAATATCTGACTATAGACACGTTTCCTTAGGTATCTCAGAAAAATTCAGTTGTGCCGTAGATCACCTTTCTTCTGGGGTCGTTAGTTTTTTTTATTAATTTGGCCGAACACATGTGGGAGGAAAATTTAAAGAGAAAAATTATGCAATTTTCTTGTGGTTTTTAAAAAGATATGAGAGTTGCTTACCTACCTTGCAGTTTGATTCGTTTCAATAGGTCTATAATACTACTGTTGTGGTACTAGTTTCACAATTTGGTAACGTGCGGTAACATGGATCCTTATTATCTTTTTAAAGATAATATCAGTCAAAGTATGGCGGCGGCCATGCCGCTTGTGGTCTATTCGGAAAGTCGAATTTCTCATCATTCCAACTGCCCAAGGCGAGTTTGTATGATAGGTGGACGTTTCTTTAGAATCTCACATTCATTTTTTGTTTATAGTTTTTTACTGAAATATTGAGCTTGAATTGTTTGTATGATCTAAGATTACTTTTATGAATGTTTTAACACTTACAAAACGTGAGTTTGTATGGGAGGTGAAAGTTGTTTTTATCCGATCTTGATCATCTTGATCATCAAAAATTAAGGTTAACATAGGCTAACATTTTTTTTATCGTCTTTTGAAATTTGGAAACAATTCACATATTTAACTTCAGTTAGAGGTTTTCTTTCTGTATTCTGTTCTCACGCATGTGTAAAACCGTTAAAAATATATTGTGGGTGTGTGTGTCATGATTTTTAAAATTTAAATTTTTTTATCAGTTTTCTTTTTTTAAATATTTCTTTTTGCACTTTTTCTTGAATTTTTTAAATATTTCATGAATTCGTCCATTTGTTTCCAAAATTTTTTAAATTTTTTCCCAATTTTCGTTTTTTAATTAAAAAAAAGTAAACAATTCAAAAATTTTTTTTCCATTTTTTTAAATTTTTAAACCGCGCGATTTTTTATTTTTCTATTTTTTTTTATAATTTTTCAAATTATTTCCTTAAATTTTTCTACTTTTTTTCATTGATTTTTTTTTCACATTTTTTTTTGTATATCCCGGAAATCCGTGGGAACTTAAAAATACCACAGTTGGATTCGTTTTGAAAATCATTTGAGTACCCACACATGGGGGGTTATCATAGAACCCATAGAACTGCACTTTTGCCTATAAAATTTTCGTCTGCATATTCGTATTCGCGTTGTCAAGATCTATATGGGTATAATGTTTTATCTTTCTAGGTCTAAAAAACCACTCACACCAGCCATTGGGTCAAAAAATAAAATTTGTCTACATATTCATATTTCTGCTGCCGAGTACTATCTGGGTATCAAATTTCATCTCTCTAGCTCCAACAAAAGTTTTGGCACGCCCACTCCGCCCATAGGGTCAAATATATAAAAAATATATTGCCAACTGTTATTTCCATACGGTTCAGCCATTTATGCGTGCTTGAGCCTCAAACATTCACATTTATAATATTCATACGATAGGATAGCATATATTATCATACCTACAACGCCTCCTTATGGGCGTTACAAATGGAAGAACAAAATGAACATACCCTTTACTCCGTTCGAGCGCCTGGTGAAGAGTAAACAAATACACACAAATTTTTTTTTATAAATTATTTATTTTATAATATTACATAAACCAAGTCATTTTATTCTCTGTTTGCAAATCGAATGTTTTCCCCCGTTTTATAACAAAACGTGAGCTGGAGCTGCGGCATAAGTCAAAGGAGCCGAGTATGTCAAAGGTGCCGAATAAGCCAAAGGAGCATGAGCAAAAGTTCTGGCTACAACTGGAGCAGTGTAGGCAGCGGCTAATGGAGCAGCAAAAGTCTTGGCAACAACAGGGGCAGCTACTGGAGCAACAATGGGGGCAGTGGCGATACCATTATGATTACGAGCAATCACTTGGCTACTAGTGGCGGTAACAATAGGAGCGGGAGCAGCAACAATAGCAGCTGGAGCAGTGTAAGCAAAAGGAGCACCAATCAAACCGGGCTTAGCGGCAGCACAGGCAATAACAGCCAAGATGACAACAGCAAATTTGAACATGTTGAAATAGTTTTGGTTGATTGAAATCTTCGACAGAAAACTGATAACTTACCGAGCACAACGAAGATATTTATACCATTACCCAGTAAATAATGTCCTCTAAAATTGTTCTTGAAGACGACAAAAATGTACTTATGGTATGGTGTGGGTATTTTTACAGTGTTTTAATTACACAGAATATTAACTCCGTAAACTTAAATACATAGTATAAGGCAAGTAGCCGAAGACCTACTCTGATATGCATATTAAATGATCTTTTGTTATGGTATTTAAGAGTCCACAGTTTATAAAATTTACTCACAACTGTATATAACTGTACTTTAAGCTCTCCCTTAGAGATGTAGTGTTGGTATTAAATAATCTTATTGTAATATAGTGATTTGATTTTAGTCAACAATACTCGTACTAGACTTAATTGCTCGTCCAGTTTTTGTTTAAATAATATAATTAATTTTGAACAAAACAATTCATTGCGTACTTACATCGCATTTGGTCGAAATTGAATGTACTAACTGTCGCAATTGTGCTTTATTTTTTTCTAAGCTTGGATATAAATTTCCCAATAAGGTTTAATGAATCTTTGAATTTTATCAAATTCATATCATGGCGTTTCTTTCATTAAACTATCTATATATGACTCACCAACATTGTAGGAGTTTTAAGATAGCTGAACCAAAGACAATTACCTGTATTCTTATTAGTTATGCCCAATGCGCACTTCACTTGTTTACGTTTTCGGCAATTTATTAAACACATTACTTAGTTTTATGGAATAGGTCTAAAGCGAATACATTTAAACACAGACAACTCAGGCCCTTGTATACACAAACTTCAAGAAAACTTTAGAGGACATAGAGGTAACAATCGTTGAAGTATAAATATTACAGCTTGTGTTTGGTTTGACTATCAGTTCTCAGTTTGTTGGAGAATCAGTTCAATCGAAAAAAAAACAACTTTTAAAATGTTCAAATTCGCTGTTGTCATCTTGGCTGTTATTGCCAGCGCTGCTGCTAAACCTGGTTTGATTGGAGCTCCTTTGGCCTACACTGCTCCAGCTGCTGTTGTTGCTGCTCCTGCTCCTGTTGTTACTGCCACCAGTAGCCAAGTGATTGCACGTAATCATAATGGTATTGTCGCCGCCCCTATTATTGCTCCAGTAGCTGCTTCTGTGGTTGCTAACACTTTTGAAGCTCCAATTGCCGCAGCTTATACCGCTCCAACCGTGGCCAGAACTTTTGCCAGTGCTCCATTGACTTATTCAGCTCCTTTGAGTTACTCCGCTCCACTGACCTATGCCGCTGCTCCCGCACGTGTTTTGTTTTAAAAAAATATACTATTGATGTGGAACTACTGGATAAACGCAAGTGATTATGAACAATAAAATTATAATTTATTAAACTAAATATTTAGTGGTTTTTATAACTCGGGTGGCAGTATTTGTAATTGTGGTAGTATTATATAACAAAATTTAGGCACAGCTAGAAATGAATTGGCACGTCACGTATTAAAAAGTGTGTATTCTACCCAATCTAATTAGATCTAACGATTTCCGATATACATTTATACGTAAACATATCAGAGCATCCGATATACATTTTTACGTAAATATATCAGAGCATCTATAACACAAGGGAACAAAATTTAACTTTTTGAGTGTTGTTTGGAATTCGATAGCTGTTTTTTACTAATTTGGGGTCGCTGATTTCAAATCTAATCTCCATTTTTCTCCATCAGCTCGAATTTTTAAGTTACAGGTACTAATCGTATTTTCGACTTTTTTCCAAAAAATTATAGTTCAAAAAATCATAATTTTTTTTTCATAAGGCGGATTTTAAAATTTTATTTTTTTATTAAAGATATCGTTGTTACCTTTGAAAAAAATAAAATTTTTTAATATTACAAAAAAAAAATGACAGAGTAACGGCTGTTTTATTCAAAAAAAAAAAAAAAATTACACAAAAAATTACACATTTTAATTTTCTTCACGCTGAAAGTTAATCGGTTGGGGGCAAATTGTTATTTTTATTAGCTTTATTGAATATCATATTAAGATAGCTTTCTAAAACATGTATGTACATAATAATCGATTGAAAATTGAATGAGTTATGCTAAATTCGGTGATAACAGATTTTTCGCAATTTTTTGTTTTCACCCAAAAAAAATTAAAATTTTGTATTTTTAAAAATCATGACAAATTTGCAAATTTATTTATAGTTTAATTTTTAGTTTTGCCTCCTATTACAATATTAATTAACAGACCAAATTTAATTAATCGGCAGGTTTCAATTTGGAAGTTAAGGAAGAAATATTAATTTTCCAAAAATAGGTAATTTTGTATGGGAGGTACCAGAAGGGGTGATCCGATATAGTGCAAATTCATTCCTGATTTATATTTTCATAACCGTAAAACTTCCGCATAGTTTGACTGAATTCAGTGTACTTACAAAAAAGATATGTATGTAAGATTATTGGGGTGAGTTCGGTCATTTGTATGGGAGGTACCAGAAGGGGTATGGCAACGCTTTCGGTTTTTCTAGGGTTTGTCTACTTTTGCAAGATAAATAAACTGACCAAATTTCAATATCCTCCGGTAGTCTGTTTGGCAGCTATCGAAGATATATTAATTATCCAAAAATAGGTAATTTTGTATGGGAGGTACCAGAAGGGGTGGGGCTATTCCGCCCATTTACAATCCCATAAATTCGTTTCGAAAAATATTAATACTGATAAATTTTCATAACGATCCGTTAAGGTTTGCTCGAGTTACACTTTCACAAACATATTAATAAATGTTATTTCTGTATGGAAATCGTGATTTTTGTAAGTTTAGTTATCTCAGTAAATTGTTGACAAAATCAAAAGTTGTGCAGATATTTTAATGAAATAAAGCTCATTTGATTCACACTATATTAAACTAAATGTTTTAAGACAAACACTGTGATTTTTGTTGCAATAATTTTTTTTATGAATTTTTAAAAAACAAATTTTTTTTTTTTTTGTAAATTTTTTGTTTTATTTTTTAAAACTACAACGATATCTCTGAAACTACTAAGCCAAATTAAAAACAATGTAGGCACGGATTAAAGATAATTTTGTTGACGAGTTTAAGTTTTTTTTTTTAATTGAATATGGTGAACCGTTTTCAAGTTATTTAAATATTTGTAGTGGAAGTGCCTTAGTTATGGACATAACGGTATATCTCGAAAAGTCGAGCTGATACAAAAAAACCAAGTGCAGATTTGGATTCAGCGTCCCAAATTACCTTTAAAACAATATTCAGTTCTTAAACAACAAATACCTTGTTCCCTTGTGTAATTATAACACAATGTACTTGATCGTTATACAATGCAACCCGGTATAGAAGTTCTAGTGGGATCTAACTGTATACACCTAAATATAACATATATAATTAGATCTACATACATAGATATAACAAGATCCAAAAGTATCAAATGTAGTATAGAATAATCAGGTCAAATTAGATGTGAAGCTGGGAAAAATGTTGGATAAATAATATCAAAATTGATACAATTAAGCAATTTATGATCAATTCCGATCCTATTAATAAACATTGTTCGGACATGCCGAGATCAAATTGGATTTAATTTTATGATACAAACAACAGACAATTACACTTTTAGGAATGATGTCTTAGAAAATGGATATAAAATCAGAAAATCTAGATTAGATATGTTATTGTTGCTGTAACAGCTGGAGGAAGTAGCTGGAGTGATAAGCCTTTGTATCAATTTTTATGTAAACCCAATTATCATACGATCATTAATGGCAACTCTGTTTCGTTCCTTTGTAGATAACAAGTTTTGTGTCAAGGGATTTTAAAACGTTGTTGTGAGTTTAAACCGCCAAACTCCTCCAAAGATGGCGCCAGCTGGTTTTATTGATTTATTTGCGATGTTGGTAAATTATTTTTTTTCCTTGGTCCTTGCTCAATCTGGATTTTTGTAACGGAAGCATCTAGGATGAGTTTTGTTGTTTGGTGAAATCGAAAGTATTTGAGAAGTAAATTTTCATTGATGTTGACTTGGCAGTGTCTAAGACGGGAATAGAACACGGCACCTTAGCGTTGCTAATCAATGTCGCTTCCACTGAACTATCGAAGGCCACTCTAGATTAGATATCAGAACAATTGCTATTGTTTGCCGAATAAATATAAACTTAGTGCAAAAAATAAAACAAAAACTGTAGAGAAATTTTATAAGGGTGAACTGACTGACAGATACCCTCACCCTTATTCTATGCATGATGTTATAATACAATTATGATATGATATAATTCGAAACAAAACAAATTGTTTGGAAAATATTACTTTTCGGAAAATTTACTAATTTATATAGGACAGCAACTTTGCAGTATAACACTGTACGAAACGATTTCTCACCCATGATCAAACTGACAAGATTATGAAAATATAGCTCAAACAAAAGATATCGCGATAGGGATTTTAGGATTAATGAACAGCCACAAGAGCTTTAAAATTTGCAATAAAAACTTCGAAAAATTACACATAACTGATTTGGTCGGCGCAGCGACGATATGTATGTAAAACTATAAGGGAATTCGAACATATGTATGGGAGTTACGAGAACGGAAGTAGCAAAGATTTCAATTTTCTGAGGGTTTGTATGTTATCACAATGTTATTAAACTGACAAAAATTAAACGTCCTCCAGATGTCGGCTTGTAAGTTGTTGGAGAAATATTATTTTCCAAAAAATAGTCTTAAAATGTCCTGAAACGAATTTGGTCTCGTATCAAATGATAAATACCACCATCCTTAAGGGTGACGGTATAAAAAGTTAAATACATGCCATTCTATTCTGTTCACTTTTTTAGTAGACTCCTTCACACATTATACCATTTATAGAGGTGTAGAATTTTGTCGGTCTGACGAAATTTAAGAATTAAAATTCTTTAATTTGGAATTTATTTCCAGCTCAAGACCAGTGTTTTTTGAAAGAAGTTCATAACAGAATGATATTCTCAAAATGCCAGGCAGTCTTTACAGCTGTTTAGAATTCAGCTTTGGTATAATGATTGCAAATTGTTTATCAAGTCTTATGCATTAGAATTCACAACAAAATGAGAATTCTTTCTTGAGTGCATAGACTCGAAAAACTTCACAACCATATACTATGAGAAACCATTTGCTAAATTTCTTTCTTGTTTTGTTTTTTATACCCTTCACCATGCGGATGAACGGAGGGAAGGGTATATTCATTATGTTCTTCCTTTTGTAACGCCCATAATGAGAGTTGTGTGAAATCTGAGTCGATTTAAAGGTGACCGTCTGTCTGTCCCCGCGATTACAGCCGCAGTTTAAGAGATATCGAGCTGAAATTTGGAATGAAAGCTTCTATCCTCAAAGCGGTTAAGTTCTAAGATGAGCCCGATTGGTCAAAAACTACTCCCACCTCCCACACAAACTCCCCTTTTTTGGGGTCTTTCTCTGCGATTACAGCCGTGGTTTAAGGGCAATCAAGCTGAAATTTTGTATGTGAGCTTCCCCACACAAAGCGGATGTTGAGTTCTAAGATGAGCCCGATCGGTCAAAAACTACTCCCACCTTCCATACAAACTCTCCGATTTTAGGTATCCCTACACCAAGTTGAGGTTGATAGTAAGATGTGGCCGATCGGTCAAAAAGTACTCTCACCTCCCATACAAAATCCCTCTTTTTGGGGATATGTCAGTCCCCGCTATTACAGTAGTAATTTAAGAGCAATTAAGCTGAAATATTGTATGAATGCTTTTCTACTCTAAGCGGAGGTTGAGTATTAAAATGAGACCGATCGGGCAAAAAGTACTCTGACCTCCCATACAAACTCTTCCTTTTTTGGGTTTGTCCCTGCGATTGCAGCCGTATTTGAAGAGGTATATAGATATTGAATCTTACGTACAAAATGTCAGACGTAATATTCAAAATCTAAGCGGAATCTACTTTCTAAGATAAGCAATGTAGGTCAAAAACTACTCCAAACTCCCATTCAAACTACCTTTTTTGGGGTGTCCGCGTAACTGTACCCGCGATTATAGTCGTAGGTTAGGAAATATTGAGCTGAAATTGTATATGCAAGCTTTAATCCAATAATAGGAGCTTTCGATGAGCAATATCGGACGAATACTTCTCCCACCTTCCATACATACTCCCCCTTTTTGGGGTTGTCCGTCTGTATATCCCTATAGTTTATGAGCTTTAGGGCTGAAATTTGGTATGTAAGCTTCTGTTCAGAAGCAGAGGTTAAATTCTAAGATAAGCATGATCGGATTTAAACTACTCCCACATCCCACACAAATTCCCATTTTTGGGGTGTTATAAAAATTCATAAAAATTAGCTCCAACTCACCAATTTATAAACTTATCGGTAAATCGAATAAAATCGATACAAAATTACTGACAAAATGGATGTGTGAAGCTAAAAGTAACGTCTACTTCTCACCAACTTCTCTGTTTTGTGGTTCAAAGTTTAATAAAATATAGTTGTAGTGCAAATAACCACAGTTTTACCACCATTTTTACAAATGGTGAAATGGCCTTACTAGTTTTATTACATTTTTAATGAATTTTTCTTGTTAGCCAGCGTTGCAAAAACGCCAACTTCAAATAGGTGTAAATAAAAATCTCGCGCTAAGCTAAAAAAAACCTTGAGGTTTTTGTCATAAAGTTTCATTTGAATTTGGTTTCATCCCATTCCGATTTTGGTTGTTGCACAGTGTTAGTTTGGGGGGTCAGACCGACAAAAATCAAACATCGATTTTTGCGGTTACCCTAATGCAAACATATTGCTAACCTGTTACTCATTCCTACATTGGCCACTTTTGGCTTTATTTAGTTGGCATCGTTTTCCATTGTAAGACCTGCGCTTTACTTTCCGTGGGCAATTTACGTGCCAAGTTTTATAAATGTTGTTATTATTACTTGCGGTTCCTTTGTTTATAATAAATCAATTTTGTCTTTTGCAAAATGTATTTCACCATTGTTAGTATAGAAGTGTGAACATTTAACACTATAATTGTCATACGATGGGTTTTGAGGCCATATTGATGTCTGCGTTTGATTTAATAATGACACTTAATTGAAAATTATGGGAAAATTTATTGCGTTTATTGAGAAAGACTTAATGATAAAAACATAATAGCTTCAATCAAATGGTTAATTATTATATTAAGGATAACAAAATTATACCAAGAAAAAAAAAATATTTAGTTCATGACTCATTGACATAAATTAACGAAATGTAAAGGTGAAAAAAATTTTAATTTTTGATATGTTATACGGTGTTACAGTCAGTTCAAACATGGGGAGTGACCTAGTGCATGGTGTAGATCTGGTCTAGTACAACATGAATCTGTCAACCAAAGTTTAAAACGGTTCAAATCCCGGTTTTTCGGGTCTTTCATCACTTATGAGCTAATAATTCGTTAGAATTTTAGAATTTTTAAATGGTTTTGGAAAGAAGAATCTTACACCTTTCCAACTATATATATGACCCGTCACCCGGACAAGTTGCAAATACATCTTGTCATACGTACCTTTTTTGATTTTTGAATAAAACTGTATACTTCCAAAGCAAAGTATTCTTAGGTTTAAAAATATTTTTTTTTGAATTTTGGGGTAGAAACTGCATTATTTGAGACCCTCTAAAGTGCATATGTAGTGCTCGTCGAGATCAAGGATATCTTGTATGTTACGATTAAACCACAAACAGAAAGGCAGCGATAAAAATCGATGTTGGCTGTATTTTGCACTCGACTGAGAAAAAAATTGTATGGAGACCGACCCGGTCTAATATATATGTCGATAGAAAAACCGGGTTTCGAACCGTAAGTTAAGATTTTAAGGGTGTTGGGATTGTGTGGTTTACAGATTCATGTTGTACTCGAGCGTACCTACACCATGTACTAGGACAAAGCTGCAACAAGCACGATTTTCGCCATACTTAACAGAAGCCATATGCTAGTTGGGCACACTGATGTAACTGCAGCCTCCTCGAGTATTCAAAAGGAAGAAAGCAAAGTGGATGTAACAGTTAACAAGGACAGAACAAAGTTCTTCTTTGTAATTGTCAGCAGCAACATAAATTCATCTATCAGTAGTCGCACGTAGAAAAGAATTCCAGCACTTCGGTATTTTGCGCTTCGTAGATAGTTAGTCGCACCAAGTGTAGAAAACGAAGTTTTGGTCGCCCCTCCTCCTGCGCCCCCCATCGAGTTTATTGACGAAAACCTTTCGAGCTAGAACATTTTCATCCATTCATACAACGTGTCCAAGCCAGTTCTTAGTTTCAACGAGCAAAACATCTACTCGTTTAGGACGCAGTGTGAACGATGACAACTACAAGTTCGAAGTGCTAGAAGATTGTCAATGATACAAGCTGACCAATTTGTTCTGACAGTTTTCGAGAGGAAAATACTCCATAAAATATACGAACTTATTATCGTTAACGGAGGGAATCTACGTCGTATGAATCATGAGCTGTATACCTACATTTAAGTTAATGTAGTCAAGTGCATCAAAATACAGCGATTCCATTAATTGCTTCGTGTTGTGTGTATGCATGAATAAGCTAGAACTCGAAATGTTTTCAACAATTGACTCAATGGAGAGAGACGAAATTTTCATTGGAATTACTAGTTAACCTTGCAAAACTTAATTTGATAAACTGGAGAAGAAACGCAGAGGATCGAAATGCATATAACACTTTTCTACGTGCGTCATATATTTGTATGTTCCCGTTGTGATGGTATGGGGACGCTCTCCCATACTACATCCATGGGATGGTAAGAGAAAATATGTTTAATTAAAGTACGTCATTGGATAAAACGTTATCCAAAAGACCACGTCAAGTGTGAATAGAGTGATGGTAGCTGCAGACCGGGAACTAATATGTTCGATGCCGTCTGCGGCATATTGTCTTGTGATATGCACCAACTTGGTAAATTTTATGAAAGGATCTTGATTTAGAGGCTTACAATGTTCAGTTCGTTCAAAAAATAAAACTGCCAGACTTGATTTTATGTTGTAATATCAATCAATGGGATCGCGTTAACTATTTTTGCCTATGTTAACACTCAGATATTGTAAGTTATATATGCAATATTATCCTGCATTTCCCTCTGGGCAGTAGTACAGAAGACAATTTTTGTGGCATGTATTTGTGGCAAATATTGCTTGATAACAAGTACTCGCAGTATCTTTATGTTTTGTGCTGCCATTGGTCCTAACACATGATTTTGGGACTCAATTCTGAGAACTACACGTGAGTGAGCCCCAAACAGAAGAAGTTCTGCATCATTCGTTGTGTCCAGTTACATGCCATAATAATTTAATATCGATTTGGGGTTAGTAAGTATCGTATAAGGGAATTTGTCACGTTTTAAGCTCTTTTCTTATATTGTTATATGGTGGCGTATGATTGTCATACGCCACGAAGTACAACCGTTTTATTGTAACTGCTAAAAAAAAACCCAGTTCAAAATCATTGGATGAATGGAAAAGTGAAACTGTTGCTTATGTAGGGAAACATTATATGAACAGATTAAAGGAAGTGTAATTCTTAATTTTTTTAAAATTGTTTCAGATAAATCGGACTAGTGGTTCTCGAGTTATGTCAAACAAAAGAGCCTAAAACGTGACAAATTCCCCTATACGGTACTAACTAACTTCAATTCGATATTAAATTATTATGGCATGTAACGTGACAAAACGAATGATGCAGAACTTCTTTTTTTCGTAGCTACCTTCACGTGCAGTGCTCAGAATTGAGACCCAAATCAATGAGCTGAAAAATGTTGTACTGTCTAAGGTAATGTGAAATTAAAGGAGCTTATTTCCACATTCTATATGACAAACTGAATTATGTCCAATTGTAAAAAAGCTCCCAAAACTGTACAGTGTACACTCATGCCACTTCCAATGTCTAACCTAGCAATTTATACAGTCTTGCACTGTAGTGGCCATCGTCTACTCGACTCAACGACTGGTCACGTATTACCATTTTACGGAAATTTATGGTTTGTTTACTAAGCTGTCTTCAGTTACCTACTTGGAAATTCGTATGTTAACTCTTAAAACCATCCGTCCGTCCATGTTGCCACAAAGTGTCAGTCAAATGAAATGGAAACCATGCCAAGGTTGTATAAGATATACAGGAAAGTAAAATAAAAAAACTAAGCTCAAAATATACTACAAATGTGATTGACCTTTAATTGAATAGAACATTTTAAGCGATAAATATAACAAATGTTCTCCAATAGAATTTCGGTGCAACACAGCCTTAAGTTTAACTATCACACTTCATTATTACCACACCGTTGTACCATAAGGATAGGTATAACCATAAGGATAACCGTTATAGCTATAACGATAACCATAGGGATATGAGCCCCACGATGTTGTATAGCCGGGATAGGCCACTCCCGTTGTGGCTATTGTGGTAGGTACAGTGGGTACATAGACACGATTGAAATGGCGAGCTACCACCTGATGACTGTGGGCTGTTATCACGGGTGTTGTTGCAATCCCATAGGTGGTGGCCACCGGATTAATGGGTATAACACTAGCCTGGCCGTACGCCCAAAGTGACAAAACTAACAACAAGATCTGAAAAGAGACAAATTAAAATAGGAAATGCAATCGATTTTATTCACCTACCAATTTCATTGTACCGTCCCAATGTGCTACGACACTACGACTACTGCAGGTGTTTGATGGAAATACTCCCAACTCATATGTCATCAATTGGTTTTATAGCAAATAATCATCAGTCAATGTATCAATGGATCACATTCAATCCAGGCCACACCTCTTGTGAATTGCAAACACGTTCTCCCTTATTTGGGAATTTTGTAACAAATGCATTGGTGCGATAGCCGCAATAGTATTATGCATTTGCATTATAACTTTTTTCCCCCTAATGGTGATAATCATGATTTTTCATTCAACATTTGTCTGCCATTGGTAGAGTCGGTCTCTCATTTCGAGCATTACAAACAAAAGCCGATAAAAGCTTTTTTGGTTTATTTGATCGTTATCAATCATTTTGTAATAAACGGGTGTCATAATGCAAAATGTGATCGGAATTTAATATTCAATTCATTTCGTTGGTTGCACATGCCAATTTGTGAGTATTTGCTGCATTAGAGAGCGATCACACAACATTGTAAGTGATCGTCAATTAGTATATGAGTCTCTTTTGGCGAATGGGCTGTGTTAACAAGGCAATTTAGAATAAAACAATGTAAGATTTACTAAAGTGTATTGTTGTGAGGTCTGTTTTCCTCTATAGGGAAAATGTGAAGATATTATCAGGAGAATTAAAATAAATCTATTATTTAAAAAACTATTCGAAGAATGTGCGCAGCCTCAATAAAAATTATATGTATCGAGCTTGAGATCAGACCACAACTTCTTCCGAATCTGACAAAAAAAGCAGCGCCGTTCTCGTTTAATGTCTTGTTTGCAGAATCGAAACAAACACAAGTGTTGAAAAAAAATATGCTTACTATATAAAAAGCTGACTTGTTCTTATGTATTAATGATGTTATAGAACTTTGGATCGGCTTCCTGTAGAATTATGAAAAGTGTACATTTAAACTTTTGCCGAAATGGTATAGAAACATTATGTTGGGATACCCACAAGTTGTCGAAAAATATAAAAATATAATTTTACCTAATTATTAGTTTTATAATTATATGTATACAAAATAAAATTCATATTCTGAGCTCGAGATAATACTATGATAACTTTATGATTTAAGGGTCGCTGAAACCCAATCTGTAGTCTATTTATACCCTCACTCTACGGATGGGAGGGTATATTTCATTTGATACGACCCAAAAGTGTAACACATAGAAGGAGTCACTTCTTTGAACCAAATTCGATTTATGACTTTCTAAGTCCGACTGGCTGTCCGGCTGGCACGCACCCCAAAACTACTTATACTATTGAAAATAGGGTACATGGCCACACCCTTCTGGTGCCTCCCATACAATTATACCATATCGCCTTCTTTAGAAATCGAGTAGTAATATCAAAATACCCAACACGCTCGTGCCCAAACTTTGTATATGGTAAAGCTATAACAGGCTCAATATTTGGAGGAAATACTGGAAGTCTAGCCCCGTCCCTTCTGGTACCTCCCATACAAATGTACCATTCCGCCCACTTTAGGGATGCAGAAATAATATTACTTACTTTGTAAAGTTAAGGATAAAATTTTGGAGATAACAAATATACCATTTCGCAAATTTAGAAAGCGAGAAGTAATATAAATACACCCGAAACGGACGTTCCCGAAGTCTGTATTTTGTTACGCTATAACAGGATGAAGTTTCGGAGAAAAAAAACTGGAAGTCTAGCCACGCCCCTTCTGGTACCTCCAATTTAAATGTACCATTCCGCCCACTTTAGAAATCAAGTGATAATATCAATACACCCAGCGCGATCTTGCCCGAATTCCGCACTTTAGTAAGCACATTTTATGTTTTTACTGAAGGTGAGGGTATATGTAAGTCGGTTTACCCGACTGAAACTCTCTCATTTGTTTTTCAACAAATATATATGTTTGTTTTGATTCTGCAAACAGAAATGTAAACAACAATGTACCAAACAGTACAATTTATTGAAGCAAAAAGTACAATTTATGTACTTTGTTGTAAGTACAAAAAAGTACGTCTATTTTGTCAAAGTGTCAACTTTATTGTAACAAAATGTTTAATTTATCGTACCAATAAGTACAGTTTGTTGTTCCAAAAGGTGCAATTTATGGTACCTTAAAGTACTTTTTATTATACAAAAAGAACTTTTAGGGTATTATTTATCATTATTGTACCAAAAGTGTAATCAATTACACCAAAAAGTACAATTAATGGTACTAAATTCTGCAATTTGTGGTACCAAGCGGTACAATGTATTGTACCAAATTTGTATCGATTTTTTGGGTATAAAAGTACCTCTATTGAACCAAAAAGTACTTTTATTGTACCAAAAATTACTTTTGTTATACATAAAGTTATAATTTTTTTGGTACAATAAAAAATTTATATAGTAAAATCTATTGTTCCAAAAAGTACTTTCGTTGTACTAAAAAGTACTTTTATTATACAAAGTACGTACTTTAATTGTACCAAAAAGTACTTTATTTGTAACAAAAATTTTTTTTATTGACTCTTAAAGTACTTTAATTGTATCAAATAGTTCTGCTGTACTTTTATTGTACCAAATAGTAAAATTTTGTTGTTCCAAAAAATACATTTGTTGTATTAAAAAGTACATTATTACACCACAAAGTACTTTAATTGTATCAAATTGTGACAAAAAATCATTTTATTGAATTTAAAATACTTTTATTGTATCAAAAAATTATGCTGATGTATCAAAAAATAAATAAATAGGTAGTTATAATTGTTTTGGTTTTGAGAGAAGAGAGCTTTTCGCGAGCAAGAAGTGTTCTTGGATTTGTTTGAAAAAGCAAAACACAAACATTGTTTCATTCATTAATGTATAACTGAAGTTATTTTGGTCGCAAATGTCTTGCAAGCATTGCACACTGCAGTAAGTCATTTGTTGTCTTAGTAAAACAAATGCTTTTCTGCAGGGCTCCATTATGAGCAATCTAATAGGCTTCTTCTCTAAAAGTTCTCTAGTAAAACATACATTTTTAAAAAATGGACATACTGATTTTTGCCATAATGGTCTTACATGTAAGGAATACATCCCAAATTGATAATGACTAAAATTTGAACTATGTCGTAGGTTATATACGACATACTAATGGATAGTTGGCTAGAAATAGTTGATGTTAACTATGTGTTTGGAAATATGTATTCAATAAATAGTTGTTTAAGTTTTATTTAAGCTCATGACCGGAATTGAAAGAAGTTATTTCCCAACATAAACAAACAAGAAAGAAGGTTATCGAATGGATTCTTAGTGTGAATGTTTGTGAAGTTATTGAGTATATGGACTCGAGAAAGTATTCTCATTAAGTTATGAAATTCTGGTGCATAAGACATGTTGCTCGCGTATGCTGATGATATCGATATTATTGGACGTGGATTGCGAGATGTTACTGCGGCTTTTTCGAGCATTGAAAAGCAGTCGGCTGAAGTGGGTCTGGTGATAAACGAGGACAAAACCAAGTTATTTGTTTCAACGAACAAAGAGTCCACTCGTCTGGGACGCTGCGTGAACGTTGACAACTATAATTTTGAAGTGGTAGATGATTTTGTCTACCTTGGCTCCGCCATAAACAAAAATAATAATGTCAGCCTCGAAATCAAAAGACGAGTATTGATCGCAAACCGCTGCTACTATGCGCTAAGCAAGCGATTTAACGACAAAGCGCTCTCTCGAAAAACAAAGATCCAGCTCTACCAGACTCTGATCCTACCTGTCTTGCTCTACAGCGCAGAATCGTGGGTAATGACACAAGCGGATCAATCTATTCTGGGAGTCTTCGAGAGAAAAATACTCCGCAAAATATTTGGACCCATCATCGTGAACGGCGAGTACCGTCGTCGAATGAATCATGAGCTGTATGAGCTGTACAACGACATCGACGTGGTCAAGCGCGTTCAAATAGACCGAATGCGCTGGCTTGGACACGTTGTACGAATGGACGACAACGCTCCGGCTCGAAAAGTCTTCGGCAATAAACTCGATGGGCGGCGCAGGAGGGGGCGACCAAAACTCCGATGGATAGACCAGGTGACGGAAATGTTAAATAAGCTTGGTATGACGAACTATCTACGGTGCGCAAAAGACCGAAGCGCTTGGAATGGTTTTCTACGTGCGGCTACTGATAGATGAATTTCTGTTGTTGCTGCCAGTAAAGAAGAAGAAGAAGAAGAAGACTTGATAAGCATTTCGAAATAATTGTACCAAAGTCTGATAATGAGAATTCGTGGCTGAATACGAAATAGCTATATGGACTGCCTGGCATTATGAGAATATCAATCTCTGCTACACCATCTTTCAAATCAGGTCTATGGCTTGATTGAAACTTAAATCAATATTAAATAAAAATTATCAATCTGCAAAATTTAAATAAGTCTTTGTTTTTTATTGTTTAAAAAAGATAAAAAAAAGAAAAAGTTTAAACAAATAAACTTTTCACATAAATCAAAATTAAGTTCCTGCAATCTGGACATATTGAAATTTTTTGGTACTTTAATTGTTTGCAGTAAATTTGGAATGAAAATTATTTAAAAATTAATAGATTGTAAATGAAAAATAGATTTATATTGTTAATAATTTTGAGCTTACAACTTTAATTGCTTTAAAATATGTTACTAAATATGTTAGACATT
Organism: Muscina levida; assembly: GCA_964034835.1. Lineage (NCBI taxonomy): Eukaryota > Metazoa > Arthropoda > Insecta > Diptera > Muscidae > Muscina > Muscina levida. The sequence continues at coordinate 15,935,746 of OZ035883.1, read as the reverse complement.
TCAAATTTAGTTTTTAAGTTTATTTATTTTAAGACTATAAAAAAATAATAGGACACATTTTATTAGCGGTTTACATTTTTAAAAGATCAACTCTTAAGTCAAAGTGAAGTTTTATAGTGATTTAATTTTAAAACCAGTGTTTAGGTAACTTATTATAGAAATTCATACAACTAAACAAAAGTCCCAAGTTCATGAGGAAAAACCATCTATACAGCTCACCCTGTCATGTATTCAAGACACATACCATACTGTATGACTCACATGAATTTCATGAATCTGTAAGCAATATAACTAGTGGATTCCAGATGGCGCATAAACAATTTGTTAACCCATAAATGACATATCTACAAATGTTTAGGTATTTCGTTTACTGCCAAGGGTGTTAAAGTTAACGATACTGTCACTACCCTCTAGAACTGAGCAGTAGTTCGTAGGTGGTGAAATTACTTCTACTTCTACACCTACTTTCTTCACAAACCCTAAGCAAGGCAATTCATCATTTAGTTTTTTTTTGTATGAAATGTCCGCAAATATGTAGGTTCAATCGCCATCACATCCTTTACCGCGAACTAGTAAAATATGAGTACCCCATGAATGAGGTGTGTGATGGCGTTATTGTGATTTTACACGCGGCACCGATGAAATCACTACTTACTATGGGACCGCCTGTACCTTCTTTGCAAACACTAAGCAATGTATTCCATGATTTTGTTTTTTGTATGAAATGCTCGCAAATAGGGTTAATCGCCACCACATCATTTACCCCGAACTATTGGGTCCTCATGGAAAGGGTACTAACATAGGTACCCATGTAAGGGGTGGTGATAGAGTACTCAGAAACAACTTATTGAGAATTGGGATAGTTTCTCGCGTTAATGTTCATAAACACGCTTTTTATTTTTAGATTAACGCAAATACACCTATGATGACCTTAGATGACCGGATAGTCGCGTGTTCTAATCATCATCCCACGGTCGGCCGTACCCAGAAGTAAAAAATTAGAAACAAATTATGTTTTATGTAACTTCTTGAACAATTTTTTTTTTCATTTTAATTCTCCAGTATTGTTTATCGATGAGCATACAGATGAGCATCATTTGAGCAAAAGTTCTACGACTTTATCTTGAGGTGGCGCATGATCGTTCTTGTTTTCCAAAAAGAATTTTTTTTTCCTAAGTGAAAAAAATTCATTTAGATGAAAGATCGGTCTGAATGTTTTGAAAACTCAACAGTAGATAGGTATTTCAAACTAAAGCTTTATTCGCATTTTTGCAAGCGCCCACTTGGTATAAAAAATGAGATTTTAAAAATTCAGAGTCAGTGTTCTAACCCTACTGCCATGGCCGGTCCCATATACCTCGAGTAGAAAAATATTATAAGCGCTTCGATCTTCTACGCTTCTTCCTTAGTTAGTCACACCAAGTTCAGAAAGGTTCTCAGTAACCTGGTCTTTCCAACGGAGTTTTGGTCGCCCTCTTCTCATCCTTCCATCGAGTTTATTGTCGAAGACTTCTCGAGCTGGAGCATTTTCGTCCATGCGTACAACATGACCTAGCAAACGCAACCTCTGCACCTTAATGCGTCTGACCACGACAATGTCAGTGTACAGCTCATGATTCATACGACGCCGATACTCTCCGTTAACGATGAAGGGCCCATATATTTTACGGAGTATTTTTCTCTCGAAATTATAGTTGTCAACGTTGACGCAGTTTCCCAAACAAAAAGATTCTTTGTTCGTTGAGACTAATAACTTCGTCTTGTCCTCATTCACCGTTAGACCCTCATTATCATCTCCATCACTATGTTGAAGAGGTCACACTATAGGCCGTCGTTTTAGGCCTCGTCTGGTATAGAATGGCTTCGTAAGGTCATTGTCAATCTTTATTGCAGACTTCGTGTCAGTCATTCCGCAAAGGCGTATCAGCTTCGCTGAAATACTAAACTCAGCCCTGGCTTCGAGTAATTTCTACCGTATAGGGCTGTCTAAGGCAGCTTTAAAGTCGACGAAAATATGGTACATGTCGATATGTTTCTCTGGGGTCCTTTCCAGAACGTGCCGATGTGTGAATATCTGGTCAGTTGTTGATTTACCAGGTCTAAAGCCACCAAGGACCATCAAGGACAGGACCTTGTATGTGATGGGCAAAAGGCTGATCCCGTGGTAGTTGAAGCACACACTTGGATCACCTTTTTTCAGCACAGGACATAATACGCTTAGATTCCAATGTTCGAGCATGCACTCGTTAAGCCAAATCGTGCGTAGGAGCTAGTGCATGCTCCTTATCAGCTCCTTGCCACCGGACTTGAAAAACTCTGCCGGAAGTCCGTCGGCACCGGCTGCTTTATTATTTTTCAGCCGCGATATTGCTCTTCTTACCTCGGCTTGACTATGTAGTGGGCAATCTAAGTCGTCGTCTCCATATATGCAGCACACTCTGCGTGCTGTGACCAGATTTCCACCCATGTCCTTAGAGGAGGGGAGCCCATTACCGTAGCCTTTTGCTTTTACTTTCTGGTAAAATTTTCAGGCCTCACCTGTATCCCTGTATCGCTCTATATCCTCGTTCTCCCGTTCCTTCATCTGTTCTAACAGCACAGGTTACAACGGTTCTGTAGCGTTGCTCTATAAGCAGCATCCTGTTCCTCAGACGTTATGCGACATTCTTCACCGTACCTGGTTTCGTCTGAGCGCCGTTCTTCATATCCTAGCACGGTTGTTGCGGCGGTTGCTATGGAATACGCAATATGCTGCCACTGTGTATCGGGAACGTCAGAAGTAGAGGCGTTGTGTCGTAGTAGTTGGGAGAGCTGGTTTTTCTTTTGTTTTTAAGAAATCTGCAAAACACAGAAAAAGTTTGTTCGCAGGTTTAAGACAATATGATCTGTATACTAGTGTTATCTGTCCCTAAGTTGTTTCTTGAAATTTTACTCAAAAAAATGCAAGTTCTCTTTTTTCAGCAATAAATTGGTTTATTCATTTTCAAAACTCTATTTATTCAATTTTTTTGTTCTACAAATAATACCGAATTGCAGTGCAATAAATAATTTTTGGTATTCAGTTAACTGATTTGTTTTTGGGTTCCTTAATTCAGAATATGTTACTATAATTAGTAACCCACAATAAAAATATATGGTATACCCAGATATGTCCAAGACTTTCTAAGTCAAAATTTTGTTACTGCACTTTTATAGTATCTAAATAAACATAAAATTTAATGGTTATATAAAAGTTGTAGACCAAAGATAATAATCTCCTATAATCATTTTCCTAAAAAACTTTCGTGCGCAAACAATAAGTAAAACATTTCGATTCAATTTATTAGTTTCATTAATTATGCAATTGTGCAATTCATGTTGTATTCATATTTAACAAGTTCATTTGTTTATCTGCCAAAATTGTCTCTTTGTTCTTGTCGATTACTTGACCCTTCCACTCACTTGTACTCTAATTGAACATGGGCGCATAGGGATTGGAGTTGCCCTTAGTTCCTGTTTGCGAGTTATTTGGATAGCCCGCTGGCTGCTGCTGATAGCCGGGACCATAACTTAAAGCCGATGGGCCACCTGAATGCCAATTTTGAGGACCTTGAGGCGCAGGTTGCAAAGGAGCCAATGGTGAGCCATTCTGTTGATTGTTAGGTGAGCCGGGATTAACGGGCTGAGCAGGAGTATTGTAACCGCTATTAGGCAATATTGGATAGAGATGATTATTTCCGGTTGGTGCTAGAGGTGCGGTGGGGCTGTAGGCATTTGCATTTCCGGGTACGCCAAAACCGGGGCTTGTTTGATTGACTTTAAAACCACTCTGGGGTGGGGGAGTGGGCCAGGCGACGTTTGTATTTCCAGCTACACCAAAACCAGGTCTTGTTTGATTGGCATTGTAGCCATAACCCGTTTGGGGTTGGGGATAATATTGCGCTTGATTGTTTGAATTTCCGGCTACACCAAAACCAGGTCGTGTTTGATTGGCATTATAACCATTAGTGGGCCAACCGGCGTTTGAGTTACCGGCTACACCAAAACCAGGGCGTGTTTGATTGGCGTTGTAGCCATAACCATTTTGGGGTTGAGGTTGTTGGGGATAATATTGAGTTTGATTGCTGGCAGGCCAGGCGGGTCTTACAGTGCCGAAGGTTTGTCCATTGTTGGCAAAACCTGTATTATTAATAGGTCTATTGTTGTTGTAGCCTTGAGTTTGATTGGGACGATTCCATTGCATATTCGTATTATTCGATTGATTCCATTGTCCTTGAGCTTGATTGGGACGATTCCATTGTGGCTGCGGAGTTGCATATGAACCACCAGGTTGATAGCCATTCACGGGTTGATATCCATTTGCTGGCTGATATACCCCTGCTGGTTTGTATTGGTTTTGTGCCCAGGTGTTGTTGGGTCTACGCTGTGGTGCATTGTAGGCTCTAGCTAAGGCAGATACGCTGCTGACGCCCAACAAAATTACAATTAAAACTGAAATGAAATGAAACAGATAACGCATAATACATAGTAAAATATATGTATTTTAACTATTTGAAAATATTTCTTCCTTACCTCTGGTGAAATTAATCTCCAGCATCGACGACACCATGTTACTTTTAGCACTTCTCATACGAGACTGATCATTTGATGAGCTTTACGCCTCTCAAATGATTAGTATTCTTAGAACTGTTATCTGGAGCGTTGGCTGACTTGTTTGGCATCGTCATCACTTATCAGTTTGTTTTGGTTAAAAAAAATATATATTTTGTACTTTTTCTCTTACTATACAAATGAAGAAAGTTTTGTTGTTCATATGTCTTGGCAGAGGGAGGAGGTAGACGTTTTGTTGACAATGCTTTTGGTTGTTCAGTGGCAAACAATGTACAATATCAGTACGCTATGACAGACATGTGGCACTATAACGTCGCAACCGAAGCTATTAGCGATATTACAGAAATCATCAAATGTGACTTTATATTCAATAAGACACAATTATTTTTTTTTTAATTTTATAATAAATTATTTTATACAAACTATGTTTGGAAGAAGAAAAAAAACACAGATTATTACCTGACGACCTCAGAACCATAGTGATATACGTCACAACTGCATTTTTCTGAGAAACGCGTTCATTGTTGCTGTTACTTAGCTGTCTGCACTAATTCTATAGTCAGACATTGTGATATCTCAATTAAGGAAGTACTAAACATGACTTACATCGGTGTTGAATGGAATAATTTTGATATTTCTATGCCATTGTGCGATAAACTCATTGTTGATAAAAATGTCACTTAGATCACTATGGTTCCAATGTCGTCATCTATTCTATTAAGGAACATCAATACACAGTACAACATTTTTCAGTTCTTGGTCTTGGGACTCAATTCTGAGAACTGCATGTGAAAGTAGCCCTAAAAAGAAGAAGTTCTGCATCATTCGTTTTGTCAAGTTACATGCCATAATAATTTAATATCGATAAGAAATTCGTAAGTATCGTATAGGGGAACTTTCCACCTTTTAGGCTCTTTTGTTATATAGTTATATGGTGGCGTATGATTATCATAAGTAATATTCCACGTAAATCATACGCCACGGAATACAGTTTTATTGTAACAGCTACAAAATAAACCCAGATCAAAATCATTAATTGGATGGGAAAGTGAAACTGTTGCTTATGTAGGGAAACGTTATATGAGCAGAACAATTGTTTAAGCTAAATAGAGCCCACAACGTGACAAATTCGTCTATACAATACTTACTAACTTCAAATCGATATTAAATTATTATGGCATGTAACTTGAGAAAACGAATGATGCAGAACTTCTTCTTTTTGGTGCTACTTTCACGTGTAGTTCTCAGAATTGAGTCCCAAAATCATGTGCTGTACTGTGTTATTTTTTGAGGGATATTCAAGATGGATAAATCTTTTGACGACTGGTATTTAAAATAAAATATATGCAAAGCATAATTGATTTTTGCAATTATAATCTTGCAACATCAGTTCCCGTAAAGCATAATTGCCCAATATTCTTATAGAACCGATCAAAGAACTCAATGGTATTCAAAAAAGCCAACGGAATCATCAAATCGCATAACTGGTCCGAATATTTACTACGCGTCGAAACGAGAGTTAATCGAATATCTGAAAATCATTGAAAATCCTAAAAGCAGAGCTGTAAACTAATCATTACAATTTGTACTCATTACTGCTCAATTACAAATACAAGTACATCTAAAAAGGAATTGAAAGTTACCTACAATTCTAATTACATGAGGAATTGGAATTGAAACTAAAAGTCTCAACTACACAGGTAATTGACCTTGAAAGTAATGATTCCTAATTACTTTTCAATTAGCTCAATTACTTTTTAATTACAAGGAATTGACGGAATTGGGAGGAATTGGAAGGAATTAAGAGGAATTGCTGCAATTTGGAAAGGTCCGTTATGTTAAAATATATTGCTCAAACTCTCCTTTTCTAAATTTTTTTTATTGTTGTGGAACTTACAATTTCTACCCCTTATTTCAAAATTTTTTCAATACCTTTCCAAATTGCAGCAATTCCTCTTAATTCCTTCCAATTCCTCCCAATTCCGTCAATTCCTTTCAATTCCTTGTAATTAAAAAGTAATTGAGCTAATTGAAAAGTAATTAGGAATCATTACTTTCAAGTACAATTACCTGTGTAGTTGAGACTTTTAGTTTCAATTCCAATTCCTCATGTAATTAGAATTGTAGTTAACTTTTAAATACTTTCGAACATGGTAGGTAATTATTACTTGTACTTGAGTTTACAGCTCTGCCTAAAAGACCCTATGAATAATTTGACACATTTTTCGGTCAAATTATATTCATGTGATTTTTTAACCTTTGCGTTTTAGGTGTTGAAATTAACTTTTTGACATCTGAATAGTCATGTCCTAAAACTTAACTAGTAACTCTCGCAATTCTATCGCTATGTTCCGTAGTATAACGAAAATTTAAGCGCTCAATAAAATTAATTTCAACTAAAACTTTCTCTAAACAAATATTCTAGAATAAATATGTACATAGCAGGTTCAATTAATTAATGTGCAGAAATAAACAACCGGCACTTGACTAACTGCAAATACATATATGAACACTTGTTCAAACTGAGTCATATCAAAGTATAGATGAGTGGTTATTTTCAAATTTAATGGGACAGCAAGTAGTAGTGATCGTGACGTCTCATATGATACTGAAAGTATTGCAACAAATAGTTTACGACGTCAATGCTTGCAATGCATATAAAAAATAGATTTTCTATAATTAAATTAATTATAATAAATTACAACTTGATGACTATGTCTTTTTAATCTTTTCATTCATGTTGCTCCATCAATTATTAATAGGCGAATACTTTATATGTTAGTAGTCAACATGGTTTTTTTTTACTATTTTTTATAAAATGTGGAATAAATAATGTTGTGTAATTAAAAAAAGCTTTACTTTCCTTTTTTTTATTATGAAAACTTAGCAAACTACTTAGCAGGTACTTAGTATAGTTGGCATCAACTTATATATTACGTTTTATATCTTAATATCTTAAAATTACTGCATTAGATTAACCTCTTTGCATTTGTAGAAGACCTTCACAACTGCCTCTGCGTACAATTCGTATATCTGTAAATAAAAATTAGAAGTAAAAAACACAGGGCATCAGTAATAGGAATAATATAAGGAGGAAAGTGAATTAATGACTGCTATTATCACAATGTTATGAGCCATGATTTAGCTCAAAAAAATTATTTTCAAAAGTTTAACAAATTTTAATAATTTCTAAAAAAAAAATATTTTTGTCCACATAATTTCATAATTTTTAAATTAAATAAAATCATTAATCATTTTGTGAAAAAAAAAAACATATTAAACTTTTGTTAAATCTTAACCGAAAATTGGTCGATATTGTTACGACGGTTCTAGTGCCGCCCAAATAAATTGTGAAGTGTTAATTTCATTGAGAATTACTGTATTTGAACACTGTTCAGTTGATAACATAAGCTTTTGGGGATATTTTTTTTGCCAAGAATGCATGATTTAAAGATAATAAGAGTGTGATGCAAGGTAAAGCTTCTGATCGGTTTACTTTGGAAAACCCAGAGTGATCCTTTCCAATTACACTTCAAGGCTACTCACAGAGCTCCGTATTCGTAGTGCTACTGCGGACGGAGTACCTCCACGTGGTGTCGCCTGGAAGCAAGCCATTGACACCCGTCAGAGCATGGCTAAATGTGAGGGACGAAACCTAAAACCCAGGCACGTCTGCTCAGAGTGAGCGTCTGGTCAGCGTCTGACCCAGAATGGGCGGCTGTAATAAAATCCTGGCAGGAGGAGAAAATTGCGACGGGGTGCGCTGGGCTTGCAACCCGCCACTGACGTTTGAACTATTGCTATGAAAAGAAGTAAGAAAATAATAAAATGGACCCCCCCCTAAATGTTGACGACCACCGCAAACGAATTAAGGACCATGATTTAAGGATATGCACCTGGAATGTTAGAACACTGTATAGACCAGATGCCTCCATCAAACTGGCGGAAGTCCTCGAAGAATACAAGGCTGACATAACCGCTTTACAGGAAATCCGGTGGACGGGACACGGGTGCTCGCGCATGAAGACGTGGCCATGCGGACAAGCACGAGTTTAGATGTGAATTTGTGATTGGCAAAGAGACTGCGACACCTAGTACACATAACACTTGTATGTGGCCATGCTCCGACAGAAGAGAAAGGCGACAAGGACAAAGACAAGTTCTACGAGAGCCTAGAAAATGTATATGACCGTAGGCCGAGCCATGACATTAAAATTGTACTTGGCGATTTTAATGCTAAAATAGGCAGGGAAACCGCATTTGAGCCTACCTTCGAAAAATTCAGTCTGCACTCCGAAACGTCGAACAATGGCATCAGACTGATTGATTTCTCTGCGGCAAGAAATATGGTAGTTAGAAGCACTAGATTTGACCATAAAATATTCACGAGGCAACGTGGTTATCTCCAAATCAATTGACGAGGAATCAGATAGATCACGTGGTAATCGATGGAAGGCACGCATCGAGTGTTCTGGACGTACGAGTGATCAGTTGTGCGAACATTCAATCCGATCACTTCCTTACCGTGGTTAAGGTACGCACAAGGCTAAGCATGGTGAATAACGTACGTTACCAGGCACAACGAAAGCTGGACATTGGTAAACTGCGGACCACAGAGGTAGCGGACGCCTACTCCAACCACCTAACTCAACTGCTGCGAAATGCTCCAACCCGTGATAATATAACCTCGCAGTGGAAATATATAGCCGCCTCCTTAGAACGGCCTGCGAGAAGCTTACTTGCGTACTCAAAGACGTCTCAAGAAGATGCCTGGTACGATGATGAATTTCGCAATGCCACGAGAGAGAAGGTTGCTGCATACAGGGTGAAACTGCAGCCAATGGCAACGCGAGCTGATAGTGAACGGCACAGGGAGAAGAGACGAGAGGCAAAAAGAAGGAGCTGAAGCTGAAGAAGAGGCAGGATGAGTGCACAGGGTTGCTCCGAAGTAGAGGGGAAGCCCAAAAATGCTATAAGATAGTGAAGGCGAGTTTGCGTGGAACAGGGTTTCCCTCCTGCAAGGACAGCAATGGTCAGCTTATGACGGACCCGGATAACGTTCTGCAGCTATGGAGAGATCATTTCAGAAATCTACTAGATACGGACACCACTCCAGAAGACCCCGCTGCAATCCATGACGATGTTATTAATTGTCCACCTCCGAGCCAGAGCGAGCTACGTGTGGCAATCTCCCGCCTTAAAACCAATAAAAACGGCTGGAGCCGAAGGTCTCCCTGCTGAATTTTTTAAGGCTGGCGGGGAGGAGCTGACTAGGAGCATGCATCAGCTCATGGGGAACATCTGGCAAGAGGAGAGCATGCCCGGGGATTGGAGTCTCAGTCTGTTATGTCTCATATACAATAAAGGAGATCGTAGTGAATGAAAGAATTATCGCGGAATTAGCCTATTACCAATTGCGTACAAGGTCCTTTCATGCATATTGTGTGAACGTCTGAAGCCAATTGTAGAAATACTAATTGGACCATATTAGTGCGGCTTTTGAGCTGGCAAATCTACGACGGATCAAATACTCAATCTACGACAAATCCTGTAAAAAACCCATGAAAAGCAGATCGACACCTACCACCTCTTTGTCGTCTACAAAGCTGCCTTCGACTCTCCGATAAGGAATAGGCTATATGAGACCATGTCTGAGTTTGGTATTCCAGCAAAGCTGATTCGACTTTGCAGATGTACCTTTGGACAACACCAAATCCTCGGTTAAGATTGGTAAAGATCAGTCTGAACCATTCACCACTGAAATATGTCGCAGGCAGGTCGATAGCCTGTCATGTACTTAAATTTAAGAAAAGCTGGTGTCAAAATGTCTGGCACCATATTCCACAAGAGCTACATGCCACTAGCCTATGCCCATGATATAGACATCATTGACCGAAATCTGCGGGATATTATTGCAGTTTTCACATTGCTAGAAAAGAAGTCAGCAAAAAAGGATTTAGCGGTCAACGAGGACAAAACAAAAATAATGATTTCGACGAACAAGAGACGCACCGTCAACGTTGAAAATTATTGTTTTTAGGTAGTGAGTTTATCTACCTCGGATCTTCCATCAACAAGAAAAATAATGTTAGCCAAGAAATTAAGTGTAGAATAGTCCTAGCCAATATATGTTTTTACGGACTTCAGCAGCACTTTAGTAACACCACCTAATCTCGAGATACAAAGGACCAGCTGTACCAGGTTATAATTTTACATGTTCTGCTGTATGTTACCGAATCATGAGTGTTAACAACAACGGACAGACAAAACCTGGCAGTATTAGAGAGAAAAGTACTCCGAAAAATATATGGACCAATCTGTGTCGACGGCGAGTTTCACCATCGGCTGAACCATAAGCTGTATGAGCTTTACCACGACATCGACGTAGCTAAAAGAGTCAGAATCCAACTACTTCGATGGCTGGGATATGTTGCCAGGATGGATGGACAAATGCTCCAGCGAGAAAGGTGTTTGAAGACGAACCTGAAGGACAGCGCATAGCAGGGAGACCCAAACTCCGTTGGAAGGTCGAAGTGGTAGGCGACGTGCCATCATCTGGTAGGACTAACTGGAGAACGCAGGCAGAAGACCGAAGCGTGTAGAATTCTTTATTACTTCAGGCCTCAAATTTATGAACCACGTTCGTAAGTTGTAATTGGCCATTTAAGGAAGAAAAAAAATGTTACTATAAATAAATGCATGCATATGTATATTTTTAACATTTGCTGCAACATAAAGATAATGAAAAGTAAAAAATAAATTAAAGCTAATTCAGTACAATTAGCGCATCATGATTTTGGATGTCTATATTTGTGAAAAAAGATTTTTTTTTTTTAATTTGAACTGATATTTTTTTATAACAATCAATGGCATCTCAAATAGCGTGTAAATTTGCAAAATCGAATAATTGATATAACTTTTTTGAAATTCTCTCCGTAAAGGTAACTTCTCAACAAACAAAATGAAAAAACAAAATCTATGCATTGGTTAAAAAGTTATGGCTTCTGAAAGTTGGCATACAGAAATATAATTTTTAAAAAATTCTGGAATATGGAAATATACTAATTTCGAATGCGGTGTACCGGCGGTTGCGATCTACCGGTGTTGCTCTCTGTCATGGACATTAAAATAGCAAAAGAGTTTTTGTTTTTTAAAAATTTTAAATTATCACCAAAAGTAATTAAAATTTTTATTTGGATTTTGATGTTTGTTCCTAATGTTGTTAGAGTTATATTTTAATGATAATTATATTCTTGTGTTTGATGTCAAATTAACTGTGCAAAATTTTTCTTTTTTTTAAATCATATCATACCGTTAAAATAAATGCTTAGAAACTGAAAAATTCTAAAACTTATTACTTATTTTCGAACCATGACTATCTAACAACTGTAGAACTTTAATTCCTTTTCATAGCTGTCATATTTTAATTTTGTAAACATGTTCGTTATTTATGTGCTCTGACTAATATATTTAATATTTTTCATTTATTCGATAGTCAACAAATTTGTTATTGATATTCAACGAATGCCTATTTACACTTTACATACATCTGAATTTCTTAATTCTATAGCGCATGATTCACTTTTAAAGTCATTTGATCCACTGTCCTATTGGTCATATTTTAATGTAGGAAAAATTTTGCAATTTTAATTTAATGAGCCGATTTCATGACGTCTTATAGTATTGTTTTGTTTATCAAACATTATTGGTTTCAGAACCTGATCACTTCACTATGAACTTAACATACCTGCTCCACAACGTCTGGCACAGATGAATTTTTGCTCGTTACCATACAGCTGACGATTGCTGGCACAAATCGGATTATATTCCGATGTGGTAGGACATCTTTGAAAACACTGTAGAAACTGCGGCGTAGGAGTTGTGGCCGCTGCTATAAATGGCACCATGGTGGGACTTAAAGGAACATTGTTAACAAATACGCGACCAACATCACTGGCAGCATTGTTGTCCATTATAGCTGTGGCTTCAGTTCGGGCGTTGCCTTTAGTTACAGTGTAACCTTCAATTCCTGCATAGCGTTGATCTCTGTCATTGCCTACATTACCATTACTACTACTAAAGACGAGTTCTTGTCCTGGTTGCAACCATTTATCTGCATCAAGTCTACTCGGCATTGAGCCAAACTTACGATTTGGAAATGGGCCGGGAAATCCAAAATCAAACTGATTAAAACCAAATTGTTGTGTTGTTAATGGGAAACAACACGTGTTTAGAATGAGCCACCATAGGGCAACTAAAACACGAAAAAATCAAATAATTGTTATTATTATTATTATTACAATTGCCAATGTAACGATTTGAGACGATGTAATTGATACCAGCATTATTAAGTTTGACATCAAACAATTGCAATGCACCCGGCCACTGATGAAACATCATCGTATAATTATGCGAATTGTTGATGTTGCTGTTGTTAAGTCTAAAGCCCAACTGAATATGAGTTTACGTTTGCATCTCTAGAATGAACCAATGTAGTTAATAATTAAGTTCTCATATTTATAGGAAATTACAGGTTACCATACCCTACAATGGGGCGCCATAGCTTCGTTTACGTTGTAGTGCGACACAGAATCGTATAAGTAGTGTAATGAGTACACAAACAATAATAACTTGATTAACCGGCACTTTTGCTTATAGTATGTCGGTTTTATAATTCAAACCACAATAATAATTACAACATAAAGATATACAGGAGTATAGCATGTACGTTACTAGTGAGAATTTCATATACTCTACAAAACTTTTGAAATGTTGTATATAGGAATAATATCTGATTATTATATACATAGATGTATATGAATCCTCTTATAGTCAAGTATATAATCCGTTAAGACAACAAATACTAGCAGCCATGTCATAGTTTCTTGTTTGGTGATACATAACCTTGTGCAGTGCCATAATTTAATAACTTGGCTAGTTATTTGTAAGTTAACATATTTTTATAAAATTGTAAATTTGTATCTCACCTAGCATACGTCTATGATATTACAAGGCATCCCCATTCATTGTTAGCTACTGGATACTACATAGGTTCTGTAGCACTCATATGACTCTAAGTCACACTGTCATAGATGATGTGCTCCATTAGGGCACATTGTAGTCGTTCAGCGCACACCTTAATCTTATGTAGCTAGCTGATTGTTTACCCATTGCAAACGACTTTTTTTTCTTTTAGAGCGGATGAATCATTCAGCGCCATACTCTCCAGGTTGTTCTCTGTTTATAGGCAAATGCTGAATATAAATTCCAGTTTAAATTTTTTATTATTATTATGGGATATGAGATAAGTTACTCCAAACTAAAAACAAAAGCGCCAGTTTCATTTGACCCATTAAGATTCAGTCTAAGACTAGTTTACATATTCAAATATGTAGGGTATTTTCCCGGCATCACGTCAAAGTATCAAGTATGTTGACAGGTTGTTTATGATAATTTCCGGCTATTATGTGATAGATTTGAAATAGGGTGAACGAACGATTATTTTACTTTCGAAATTAAAAAAAACCTAACGACATATTTGATGAATGAGCACGTGGAGAAACCCGGTTAGTGGAACACAATTGAATGTCCAATGGCATTAGTATATGACCGCCACATATTTTATTTGTTTTATATGTTTTCAACGTAGTTAATATTTATAAAATTATTTTTTTTAATATTTTAAATATATTTAATATTTTTAATATATTTAATAATTTTAATATTTTTGATGTTTTTAATATTTGTAATATTTTTAATATTTTTAGTATTTTTAATATTTTTATTATTTATAATATTTTTAAAATTTTTAATATTTTTAGTATTTTTAATATCTTTAATATTTTTAATATTTTTAATATTTTTAATATTTTTAATATTTTTAATATTTTTAATATTTTTAATATTTTAAATTTACGTTAAAGTGTATCAAATGATACATCAAATTCGGCTTACGATCAGAAAAGGGGTCCGAAGATGAACTCGTCATGGAGTTCGAAACGCGTCATCCTAGTGAGTGACACACTGAATTTGACCAAAAATATTTAAACAATAAAATAAAAAAAAAAAAAACACTTTTCTGATCGTAAGCCGAATTTGATGTATCATTTGATACACTTTAACGTAAATTTAATATATAAAAACACGATCGACTAAAATTAACAATTTTTAATATTTTTAATTTTTTTTTTAATATTTTTAATATGTTTAATATTTTTAATAATTTTAATATTTTTAATATTTTTAATATTTCTAATATTTTTAATATTTTTGTTTTTTTTGTTAATCTGTAATGAATTATGATATTGGATTAGTTCGGTTTAAGATCATTTCTATTGGCAATTATTTAAACGGTTTTCCAATGAGAGGTGTTATTGTGAATGGCCCGCTATTACGGTAGCTGTTACTTTTGAAGCTTTATTCTTTGACATTTGACAAGTAGAAACTACGCCATTACTAAAAATGGAACGAAACACGCTTCAACAATGCATTCAAACTATTCAAATTCACTACAAAAATGGTAAAAATCTTGCAGTCACAGTTAGCAAAACAAAAGAATTTTTTGGTCGTCGTGAAGCACCTTGTCGGACCGCAATACAGAAATTGGTGGAAAAATTCGAGCTGTTGGGACAAGGTAGTGGTGTGAAGAATATAACCCGTGCACGTTGCTCAAGAACAATTGAAAATATTGCTGCTGTAGCCCAAAATGTTGAAGAAACCCCATGTTTGTCTATTCCTAGTCGTTCTTTGGAATTGGACATTGCACAAACGTCATTACACCGTATTTTGCTGAGAAGCCACTCCATCCATAACGTGTGACTGTTGGGTGCAGTTTATGGTTCGGCGGGGTCATTGGACCTTAATTTTTCGAAATTGAGGTTGGACCAACAATTACGGTGAATAGATTGCGCTATCGAGAGATGATTAATGATTTTTTATGGTCGGAGTTGGATGGTATTGATCTGGACAACGTTTACTTTGAAGAAGACGGCGCTACGTGCCACACAAACAACGAAACCTTTGATCTTTTACGGGAAAAGTTTCCGGACCATGTTATCTCTCGAAGAGGTGATCACAATTTGCCACCGAGATCTTGTGATTTAACATATTGCGACATCTTAAAAAAATGGCTTTTTTCTCAGAATACCAAAATAACAACTCTTATTGGAAAACCCTTGAAATGTATTATGTATGTATGTTGGGCGTATGAAGTCTTAAAACACTTAATTTCCCTTTACACCCCATGAATGAGGCATGGGGTAGCTTCTCGCGTTGTTGTGAATTAACACGCTTTCTATTTTTAGATTTACAACTAACGGCACCTACTTGTTTATCGACGAATGCGAATGTCACTGTTTGAGAAGCTCTTATTAGACATGCCGATTGACTCGACACTAATACTGCAAAGTTGCTGTCCACAACATTCGAGGGGAGCCGCCAATGATGACTGGGCCCAGGAGTTGAACCCGTGATCTCCCGCATGGTAGTCGCGTGTTCTAAACACTATGCCACAGCCGGTTCCTGGCGTATGACGCCATTTCAACGTTAAACACAATATCTCTTCAGCGCCTCTTGCTGTACCTTCTCCTTTATCATCACAAAGCTTAAGGGAAAAAATCATCTCAAAGCTAATGAGAACTTTTCCAACGGTGCGAAGAAAGCATCCACGATTCTTCGATATGCTTTAAAAAAAATAATGTATTTGGAATATATCGTGCACGGATCAAAAAAAAATATGGTGTGCTAAATGTACATTGCTGCATTGAAATCTCAATTTCTAAAAAAACGTTGACTTAGTTTTTCACGGTAAATCAACGATTCGCTTTCTTCAAATCTTCCATTTTTATTGCTTTGAATTTCTGATAATAAAATTGCATTTGGAACCAATGTGGCTTGGTATGATAACCATTATACTCACCTGTGTTGAACTTAATACACACAATTTTGTGTTTTTTTAGAATTTTTTATTTATTATTTGAAAAGGGCTTATAACTAAACAATTTATTTTACATCTAATATTTTGAAATTGTTTTCAATTTGAATTTAAGAATAATATTTAACAATATATTATATTTTGTCTTTTTTAATTTTGTATATTAATCTTTTTTTTTAAAATAGTACGAGAGGTTATAAGTTTCGTATTTTTTTCTTAGTAAAAGAATATGTTTTAATTTCATTAAATGTAAATTATTTGTACTTACAATATGGCTATTAAAATAAAAATAGTTAATTTTTTTCATTGACAAAATTATATTTCAATAAAAATTACAACTTAAGAGAAACATAGTAACAAATACATATGATTATAATTTTACTGCATAAATTTACAAGCAATTATAACTATAATGTTAAGCTGTTGTATTGGCCTGTTCAACAATTAGCTGTTTAAACATACAAAAACTTGTTTTATTTAGATTGATATTTTTGTTGAAGATAATCCTTAAGTGGCCTGCTGACACTTCATGGCATCTTACAAATGAGTAATGTTTGTGAGGAATATATTTAAAAAATCTAACGATATTTATAACTGCGCTTGAAAAGAAGGTAACTACATAAAAATTGAGGAGTTAAACAAAAATAATTTCTATCAAAGCTATTATTTCAAATCTACAGTTTAGTTTTAAATAACTACGCTCGACTGCAGGTTTTTGTTTGTTGTTGTTCATGAAACATGATGAGTTTTTTATAAGTGATAAGAATAAATGTTACACACAAGTGTCTGTGTGTAACATTGTTTTGAATAAGTGTGATAAACCTTGGGCTCACACAGAGAGTTGTTGGTGATCTCGTCCCTTCTTGAATTGTTTATTTAGGTTTTATTGCGATCGGTTCATCCCACCGAAGCAATGTATAAGAGTGCGGCGCATGTGCAACGGTATGCGTGTATGCATTAGTGGTAAGGAAGGAATGAGTGCCCCGCTTGTTCGGCAAAACTACAATAGACACCTTTTCTGTAATGATTTCGTCGATTATAACACTCAGTACTTACTAATTTATACTTTTCATAGTATACATCATTAACGATTTCGTTTAACTGCGTATATACTTATTTCATTAATCCAAAGTAAGCGAGCGTTACGTCAATTGACTCCCATGCGCATTACTAGGGGATAGTAAAATAAACAGAAATATTCATTTTCATATTTTTTTTACTCTTCTCTTCTCTTTTTTAAGTGCCGTTATTCTCTGATGTGTTTGTAGCAAATAAAAAAAATAATTTAATGATCGGTATGTTAAACGGTGGTTGAAAAATTCCATTCAGTGTTTGATCTGGAAATGTAAAGTCAACAACTGTGTTAGAAGTTTTTCGTGTTTGAATGCAAAGTTCTCCCGGCTTTTTTTTAGTATGGGATATGAAAGTAGCGTTCCTCAAAATGCATGAATAACTTAACCACTTGTTAACCGATTTTTACAAACAAATATGCGGTTTAGTCGTAAATGCAAACTGTTTCTAAATAACAAACCCAACATTAGGGTATTCTAAACATCTTCAAACTTAAAAAATAAGTGAAAAAATCCGAAAAGTATGAATTATTAATGCTTAACAAGACAATTATAGGAAGATATCTATATATAAATATATTTCGTTGGAAATTTCTAAGATTCTTCTTCCTAAAACCGTCAACAAATCAAACAAAAAAAACCTGAAACCCCGGTTTTTTAACCGTAAGTCAAGATTCTGGAGGTGTTAGGGAAATTTTGTATACATATTCATATTGTACTCAACCAGACCTACACCATACACAATGTCACTTCCCAAGTTCCTTAAAATTTTTCCATTCTGTAGTAGTATATTATTAACGAACTAGTTCACTCCACTTCATTATCTATTTCATCATATAATTGGTATCGACGAAAGTTATTACGAATTACCATTAGTGCTTTCGTCAATGGATAGTAAGCGAGAGGGTGGCGATGGTATACCTCCTATGGCATCCCAATGTTAAATTCGTCAATAAAACGTATGGCGGGTATATTGACGAGGAAGTACTGTGTCATTCCTGGTCATCGATGGTATCATTACATACGTAATGCTTACCAGAACAAGCGGGGCAAGGTTCTATAGGTTTAAGTGGGGTGCTCATATGTATAGGCATGTGTGCAGTTTAGATTAAGTTTTAGATTAAATATTTAGTTTTAAGTTGAAGCTTTTTTTTTAAACAAAATCAATATGAAAATGTTCCCCATCAAGGTCGGCCGTGTATTTTAATAACCGTTTCGGTAGCTAATGATGCTAAGGTAGCACTCTACTACCTTAAGTCATCATAAAAATTTGTCATGAGAGTATACTATGATATTATATCATAAATGTTACCTCTATGTTAATGTATAGCAATTGTTATCAGATTACATTTATGAAAGGAATAATTTTCTTTAATACATAAATTTTATAAATAAAAAAAATTGTTCAAAATTATTTGAATATCAATATAATCTTGAAAATTTCTCACCATAATAATAGTGGTCGATTTCAATGAACGGCTTAGTAAAACAACATTTGAGTGCTTGAGAGGCATTCAAATGGCAATTTTACTGTCCAAATCAGCTAAGCATTTGTTATTACTATGCAAAAGAAGATTCTTTAGGATAAGACAGAGATGAATGTTATTGTTAAATAACGAAGGACATAATATTTAATTTATGCAACAAAAGTAAGGATTTGGTAAAGAGACGGTGAAAATAACTTTTTATTTCCCGGCGTCTCGATTATATTAAGAAACAAACAATTGTAAAAATAGTAGACAATTTTTTCAAATTAAGTTTTGCTAACTTTAGAAAAGTGGACAAAAAGATGTAAATTTTGGTTAAATCTTAAAGGAAAGTTGTTAACCGAATTTATACGACATTATTGGCAGGACTTTGTTTCACAAAATCCATCTAGGGCTTTCGGATTTCTCTGTCGTTTTAGTTAAATATTTTAACTAATATTAAAGAAGAATATTTTATTTTCTCTATTGTATGTAATTGCTTTGTAAAGTAGTGTCACCCAACATCATCATACTCAATTGGAAATGCTTCAATAGATTCGATCATATTTCTTTATAAGAAGCAGTAACTAATATGATGATATAATGAAATAACATATACATTGTATGGTCGTGTTGGAATCTACTGAGACTGGTTTTGGTAACTGTGTTATTGTAATGTATGTATCAGCATTGCTCAAGTTGACTTGAATAATTAAAATATTAAATAAATATTTGATTGACGCAAATAATAAACAATACAGACATTATGCAACATCTATTGCAAATGTAATGGCCAATTTATCAAAAATAATAGTGTTCTACAGTTCCTATAGATTCTTTAGTACAAGATAGTACATCTAGCAGTAGAAAAATATTTAAAGAGAGATAGAGAATAGGAAATTTTGATAGGAAATCTATAGGATATAAATAATGTTTTGGTCCTGAAAACAAACCGATTTGGCCATTTGTTTAAAAATAATAATTTTAGACATCGCTATATGAGAAAATATAGAAAATATACAAAAAAAAAAAAAAAATATGAATGCGACAAATACCCAAAGTTTGCGTTTGGAATCAAATTTTCCTTTTTTTAAATAAAAATACGAAGACCGGAAAAAACATAGAAAATAATCTGTTTGCACATAAATGCCAGAATCTGAATTTACAACCAATAGCTTTGGCTGTAATCTTCGAAAGGAGTTAGTTATTTTTTTGGCAAACACATTTGTACGCAATTAAATAGAAGACAATTCAAATTCTAATTATAATCGAATTTACTGCAAAAACTATAAAAAATAAAATATTAGTAATATTGGACATACTGAAAATATTAAACATTTGAATAATATTAAAAACATTACAAGCATTACAAAATTTCGAAAATCTTAAAAATATTAAATGTAATAACACAAAAACTGAAAGACTGAAAGAAATTTTAAATATTGAAACATTAAAAATTTTCAAATATTAACAATGTAAAAATATCAAATTCTATAAAAATATATAAAATATACCAAAATACCGAAAGTCAAAATAATACACATTTCAAAAAAAAATTATTGAAAATATTAAAATTAATAAAAATATTTAATTTTAATATTACTAATATTATAAATATTTAAAATATTAAAAATACTAAAAATATTAAAACTACTTAAAATATAAAAAATATTAAAAATTGTAGAAATGTTCTTGATTTTGTTTTTTGTTGATCTGCAATGAATTATGATATTGTCATAGTTCGGTTTAAGATCATTTCTATTGGCAATTATATATTATTGCCAATAGGTTTTTTTTTTTTTTTTTTTTTTGTTCAAGGGTGTGAAATGTATTATGTTGACAGCAGGTTAGGCGTATGACGTCATTTCGACATTAACCACAATGTCTCGTCAGCGCCCTTTGCTGTGCCTTCTCCTCTATCATCACAACCTTAAGGGAAGAAAGCATCTCAAAGTTAATGAGAACTTTTCCCAACGGTGCGAAGAAAGCATCCTCGAAGCGCACAACATGCCAACATAATACACACACATGCCCTTGCCTATGCATGTGTCCATCGGACACAATTGCACAGGAGTTTTGTTGTTGACAAACATTACAAATATTAAAAACGTTTAAAATATTAAAAATATAATAAATATTAAAAAATATAAAAAATATTAAAAATATTCATATATTAAAAAAATTAAAAATATTAAAAATATTAAAAATATTAAAAATATTAAAATATTAAAAAAAAATTAAAAATAATAAATATATTAAGAACATTAAAAATATTAAAAATATTAAAAATATTAAAAATATTAAAAATATTAAAAATATTAAAAATATTAAAAATATTAAAAATATAAAAAATATTAAAAATATTAAAAATATTAAAAATATTAAAAATATTAAAAATATTAAAAGTATTAAAAATATTAAAAATATTAAAAATATTAAAAATATTAAAAATATTAAAAATATTAAAAATATTAAAAATATTAAAAATATTAAAAATATTAAAAATATTAAAAATAATAAAAATATTAAACATATTAAAAATATTAAAAATATTAAAAATATTAAAAATATTAAAAATATTAAAAATATTAAAAATATTAAAAATATTAAAAATATTAAAAATATTAAAAATATTAAAAATATTAAAAATATTAAAAATATTAAAAATATTAAAAATATTAAAAATATTAAAAATATTAAAAATATTAAAAATATTAAAAATATTAAAAATATTAAAAATATTAAAAATATTAAAAATATTAAAAATATTAAAAATATTAAAAATATTAAAAATATTAAAAATATTAAAAATATTAAAAATATTAAAAATATTAAGAATATTAAAAATATTTAAAATATTAAAAATATTAAAAATATTAAAAATATAAAAAATATTAAAAATATTAAAAATATTAAAAATACTAAAAATATTAAAAATATCAAAAATATTAAAAATATTAGAAATATTAAAGTTATTAAAAATATTAAAAATATTAAAAATATTAAAAATATTAAAAATATTAAAAATATTAAAAATATTAAAAATATTAAAAATATTAAAAATATTAAAAATATTAAAAATATTAAAAATATTAAAAATATTAAAAATATTAAAAATATTAAAAATATTAAAAATATTAAAAATATTAAAAATATTAAAAATATTAAAAATATTAAAAATATTAAAAATATTAAAAATATTAAAAGTATTAATAATATTAAAAATATTAAAAGTATTAAAAAAAATTAAAAATATTAAAAATATTAAAATATTTAAAATATTAAAAATATTAAAAATATTAAAAATATTAA
This sequence comes from Muscina levida, assembly GCA_964034835.1. Classification (NCBI taxonomy): domain Eukaryota; kingdom Metazoa; phylum Arthropoda; class Insecta; order Diptera; family Muscidae; genus Muscina; species Muscina levida. The sequence goes on along the minus strand of OZ035883.1, from coordinate 15,913,376 downwards.
AAATACTAAAAATATTAAAAATATTAAAAATATTTAAAATATTAAAAATATTGAAAATAAAAATTTTTAATTTTATTTATTATATTTTAAATTTTTTAGTTATTTTAATATTTATTATTATTTCAATAGGATTAATTTCTTACAGATCAACAAAAAAACATTAAATATTAAAATATTAAAAACATTAAAAATATTGAAAAAATATTAATAATTCTTAATTTTTGTTATTATACTTTCAATTCTATGTTTTTCCACAGTTTTTAAATATTTTTCATAAATTTGTAAAATTTGTATTAAAAGATTTATATTTTCAGTATAAGAAATATTTATAATTTAAAATATGTCTAATATTTTTAAAATTGGTTCGTAATAGTATTTGTTAACTAATAACATAATGTTGTTTTTGATATATTTGCGCCGTATATTTATTATTAACATAGAAAAAAAAGAACTAATTCTTTTTAAATTATTTAATTGTATTAATAAAAGAAGAAGAAAGCGCTTCGATCATTAATTTAAAAATCATTGTTAATCAGAAACGTCTGCATCGAATATAGGCTAACTTCATTCAGCCCAAATTCGTTAAAAAATCCTTTAATTCAAAAAAATTGGGAAAATAGTATTACAACACTATTGCAGATGGCGTAGGAAGTGCCCTATATTATAAAGAAGGCTTACAGAACAACCCCAAAAAATGGAGATTCTTGTGATTGTAGAAATGGAATATCAGATACAACGCATATCATATCATATGAGATCATAAACATAATATGTATGTGGGATCAATTTTACTCGGATATCTAACAAAAAAATTTTTGATTCAAGAATGCACATACGCAACTGAACAGAATATCAGATAAAGGAAGATGGAACGATTCTTTAGTCAAAGATGGTAAGGAATTTAGATGAAGTTATATATTCTTTTTACAGTTTTCAATTCGAAATGATGAAATGTAAGAGTAAATGCCTTAAAGTAATGTAACTAAAATGGAGAGGCAAATATAAATATATAACTGGAGTATATAAAAAGCTTTTATTGAATCACAACAGATATTTGGTGGAGGGCAATAATAATATATGTAATACATTAATAATGCTTGGTTTAATATTAATATTACACAACAATGAGCATAACTTGAATTGCAGATACTGTATTTGCAATTAAAGCAATTGAAACAATGAGAGCGATAATAACAGAAGTGTTGCCTACTCTCAGTACTAGTATAACACTATGAAGTCAGCACAAATGATGATACGACACTAAAAATTATTTCCTAATGAAATTCATTGCAATGTTTATATAATAGTATAAACATGAGAGGAAATTTCGATATAGATATGGGATAAAAGATGCGTCTTTGCAAATCCCACTGTATAAGTAAACTAATATAAATTCCGTTCAAATGATGGTACTTGGGGCCAACTGAAAAACAACAAATGTTAAGATAAGATTATTAAGATTATCTAAATACCTCCAAGGAAGAAACTTGGGTCTTAGATAATCCCACAGTTTGACAAAAAGTATGATAAAGTAATAAACAAAAACAATTTTCAAATGGGTTCTAATGTCAAATCTAATAAATGACTTTTTTTAAATAACATATATTTAAAAAAATATATATTTTTTAATCGTAATGAAATAAAATCTTATATTGATTTATTCAAATCAAAAACATTCTAACACCAACTATATAAAATTATCGAAAATTCTTCAACAGTCAATGATGGGGAGTTTTATACAATGAATATAAATTTAGCAATGACCGAATCATCTTCTAAAAATCACTAGTGGAATAATTTGAGGAAAAAGATCAATATGTTGAATATAACAATTTGGAAAATATTAAAAAGTTAATGAGCTTCAAGTAAGACGACGTTAATTACTATGTACAATCTTAACACTGGGAGGAGGCTAAAATAGGATCCATAAAATGTCCGCCCTAGGGTTCCGGATCAGTTTGAGATGTCATGTTTATGGTTTTATTGGGATATAGAGGATATCAAAATTTGTTGTCATTCCCGTCATTACATAGTAAATCAGATATATATATATATGCAGAGCTGTAAACTCAAGTACAAGTAATCATTACCTACCATGTTCGAAAGTATTTAAAAGTTAACTACAATTCTAATTACATGAGGAATTAGAATTGAAACTAAAAGTCTCAACTACACAGGTAATTGTACTTGAATGTAATGATTCCTAATTACTTTTCAATTAGCTCAATTACTTTTTAATTATATTAATTCGAATATATTGTGAGAAATTTCGTACTGGTTGTTTGACATTAAAGTGTGTCGCAAACAGGCCAGATTTCGATTTTGTGTTCAAATCAGTTTATTGCAGCTGAATACTTTTGTGTTGTAGACAGATGAACAAGCCATATTCCGTTAAATAGGTGAGGTGAAAACCTATAAAAGTATATGATTGGATTTACCATTGGAAGGAATTAAGAGGAATTGCTGCAATTTGGAAAGGTATTGAAATAATTTTGAAATAAGTGTGAATAGCAGTGTGACGTCACAAAGAGAAAAGGAGAGTGGGAGCAATATATTTTAACATAACGGACCTTTCCAAATTGCAGCAATTCCTCTTAATTCCTTCCAATTCCGTCAATTCCTTTCAATTCCTTGTAATTAAAAAGTAATTGAGCTAATTGAAAAGTAATTAGGAATCATTACTTTTAAGTACATTTACCTGTGTAGTTGAGACTTTTAGTTTCAATTCCAATTCCTCATGTAATTAGAATTGTAGTTAACTTTCAATTCCTTTTTAGATGTACTTGTATTTGTAATTGAGCAGTAATGAGTACAAATTGTAATGATTTGTTTACAGCTCTGTATATATGTAACTTAAAGTTTAAACATATATAATGTAAATATACTAAGTAGGAGATTCATTACACAGTACAGCACATGATTTTGGGACTCAATTCTGAGAATTGCACATAAAAGTAGCCCCAAAGCCAATAAGGAGCTGGCGCTATAAATAATAAACGTGTATATAATATTGAATTATAAATAAATAATAAAAAAAATAACAACTTCTGCCTCATTTGTTTTGTCAAGTTGGCTGCATTAATAATTTAATGGCCATACGAATGCTTTAGCTCAAGGTGGATTTTGAGCGCTTTTTCTATATTTTACTCTGTATACCGTACGAAATATATCTTCTGTGTCTGAAGCAAAGCTGTAGAATTGGAATAGGTACCATAAATTGTACGGCTAGGTACAATAAATTGTACTTTTTAGAATAATAAATTTAAGTAAGTTGTACTTTTTGGTACCATAAATTTCACTTTTTAGTACAATAAATTGTACTTTGTGGTACTATTAAATGTACGTTTTGGTACCATAAATTGTAGTTTTTGGTACCATAAATTGTATTTACATTGAACTTTTTGGTATAAAAAATAGTAGTTTTTGAAGTCATAAATTGTAATTTTTAGTACAATAAATTTTACTTCTTGCTGCCATATATTGCACTTTTTGGAACAATAAATTTTACTTTTTGTTACCATATATTGCACTTTATGGTACAATTAATTGTACTATTTGGTACAATTAATTTTACTATTTGGTACAATAAAAATACTTTTTGTTCCAATAAATTCAACTTTTTTTTTGTTTTGTAATCCCGTTATTTAGCAAAGAAGGTTAAAATGGGACAAAAATGAAAAAATTGGATTTTTTGCGATTTTTATGTCACTAAATGTACTTTTTGGTACCATAAATTTTACGTTTTGATACCATAAATTGTCGTTTTTGGTACCATAAATTTTACTTTTTGTAACCATCAATTGTACTTTTTGGTTCCATAAATTTTAGTTTTTGGTACCATTTATTGTACTTTGATATTGAATAGGTACCATAATTTGTACGTTTTGGTAACATTAATTGTTGTTTTTGGTATCATAAATTTTACCTTTTTTTTTACCATCATTGTACTTTTTGGTCCATAATCTGCACTTTTTTGTACAATAAGCTGTACTGGTACCATGAATTGTACGTTTTGGTACCATAAATTTTACTTTTTGGTACCATAAATTGCGCTTGTTACAATAAATTGTACTGTTTTTGCCATAAATTTTACTTTTTGGTTCCATAAATTGCAGTTTAAAGTACCATAAGCTGTACTTTTTGTATTCATAAATTGAACTTTTTGTTACCATAAATTGTACTTTTTGGTACCATACATTTTACTTAGATATTGAATAGATACCATAAATTTCACTTTTTGGGACAATATACTGTACTTTTTGGTTCCGTAAATTTCAGTTTTAGGTAACATAATTTGTACTTAGATATTGAATAGGTACCATAAATTGCACTTTTTGATACAATAAACTGTACTTTTTGGTACCATGAATTGTACTTTTTGGTACCATAAATTGTTCTTAGATTTTGAATAGGTACCAAAATTGTACTTTTTGTTACCATAAATTTTACTTTTTGGTACCATAAATTTAGTTTTTGGTAACATAATTTGTTTAGATATTGAATAGGTACCATAAATTGCACATTTTAATACAATAAACTGTACTTTTTGGTACCATAAATTGTTCTAAGATTTTGAATAGGTATCATAAATTGCACTTTTTGGTACAATAAACTGTACTTTTTGGTACAATAAATTGTATTTTTTGGTACAGTAAAATGAACTTCTTGGTTCCATAAATTGCAGTTTTAGGTACCATAAACTGTACTTTTTTTTACCATAAATTGTACTTTTTGTTACCATAAATTGCACTTTTTGGTACAATAAATTGTACTTTTTGGTTCCATAAAATGTAGTTTTAGGTACCATAAATTGTACTTTTTGTTACCATAAACTGTACTATTTGGTACAATAAACTGTAATTTTTTGTACAATAAATTTTACTTTTTGATACAATTAATTGTAATGCTACAATAAAAGTACATTTTGTTAAATAAAATTATACTTTTTTGTTTTTTAATCCTATTATTAAGCAAAAAAGGTGAACAATGGGAGAAAATAGAACTTTTGCTAATTTTAAGTCACTGGATGCTCTTTTTTTCGAATAGGATTGTTCCGCATTTTTCTCTTATTTAATATCTACAACTTTGTTCGAGACACAAAAGAAATACTCCGTACAGTATAATTATTAATGCAGCCAACTTGAAAAAACTTAATGATGCAGAAGTTTTTATTTTTGGGGCTACTTTTACGTGCAATTCTCAAAGTTGAGTCTCAAATCAATGAGTTGAAAAATGTTGAACTGTGTAATTGATTAAAATTATAAAACTTTAAATAATTTAAAAGAAATATGCATAAACTTAAATATGACTATTATGTATATAATTACAAAATTTTACAATGAAAATTTTTTCAAAAGTTTTTATGAATAGTTAAGATTAATTACTAGTTTCATCTCGTATAGACTTAAGACTGCTCACACGCAACTGAACAGAATATCGGAAATTGAAAGTTAATTGATTCTTTAGTCAAAGAAATATCTATAAACTATAATTAAAACATTTTGCAAAGAAACTTTATTTAATAAAAGTTGAAAAAATAGTTAAGTTCAATCACTAATTTCATTTCGTATAGACTTAAGTCTGCTCATGCGCAACTGAACAGAATATCGGAAAATTAAAGTTAATTGATTCTTTGGTCAAATATATATCCATAAACTATAATTAATTATTTTTACAATGAAACCTTTATTTACAAGTTTAAAAAAAAAAACTTGAGGTCAATCACTAGTCAATCACACGTATAGACTTAAGATTGCTCATGCGCAACTGAACAGAATATCGGAAAATCAAAATGAATTGATTCTTTGGTCAACGAAATATCCTTAAATTTAAATGTGACTGTTATGTCTATAATTTAAAATTTTTCAATGAAACATTTATTTAAAAATTGAAGATAATAGTTGAGTCAAATTACATTCGAATAGATTTTGTAATCAACATGTTACTTTTCATGTACAGCAGTGTAGCTGTTAGACGGAGTGTGTTCCCATATTCATACATTGATTTCATTGCAACGATCGCGCTACTTGAAAGAAAAGATTGTTGTATGTGCGTTTCCGATCGTTAGAGAGGAACATGTCCGTGGGACATTAAGTAAGAAGGATTTTCCTTCGATAAGCAAGCGCAATGTGTGCGGTATTCTCCTCACTCTACTTTCTCTTTAAGTAATATAGTATTAGTTGAGAAATATATTCAATGTTGGCACTAAAGTTCATATTAGTCCTTAATTAAATTAGAGTAGTTTACAACTACTCATTTAGATCGTACGCATTATTTCATAGCCAAAAAAGCTGCGTTAATTTTGTACAATCACTAATTTCATCTCGTATAGACTTAAGTCTGCTCATACGCAACTGAACAGAATATCAGAAATTGAAAGTTAAATGATTCTTTAGTCAAAGACATAAGGAAAATAAGAATATGGTAAGAAAATCTTTCAAATAAAATATATAAATGCCCACTTGGAGCGGGTTAATTACCATTTATGGTAATTGGTTAATTACCATTTATGACAAAAAAGCCCCTTATACGATAGCATATGGATGCTTACTATAGTTCAAAATAATGGAATAATTTGTTTTAAGAACATGTCTTAGGAAAGTTATGGTCCAAAGGATATTTAGACTTATATCATTTATATAAAATATGTAAAATCTCCACCAAAGCCTAAATCCACATTGTTTTATTATTAATAGGGTGATACTAAAATGCCCTTATAATGGGAATTTATATAAGAAAATTCAGTAGATATATAAAATAATCCCAAAAGGTCTTCAGGTCTATCCTAGAATAGGAAATAGTTAAAACAACAGGTGGTCAGATTTAATAGTCGTATTTAACTATGATGAGTTATAGGTTTCCCTATAGATCATTTTTAGAAGTCATAAACCGTTGTAATCACAGAAAATGTGCGTCAAAAAACCTATGTATGTGCTATCTTGCGTTCTAATGTATGGCTGGCTGCGTGTAGCAGACCATAAGGATTTTTAATATCGCTGAAACATATCGTCGGCCGGGGATTTATGTGATCCATACGCCATCTTGACAGTTTTGAGTAAATGATGCTATCTCGTGTTATCTCAGTTGGTGGCTATCTCTTCTAAAACTCGAGATGTTTCGTGTCCCCTTTGCTCTATACCCCTACTCCGAATGTGTTTTTGGCACATAGAGCACATGAATTCCCGTACAACGATATGACTTAAGGCTATGTGCCTCTTATATCTGTTTATCAGATTAGTTTTAATCAACGCCTTAATTTAATCAGTAACTTACAACTACTCAAATGGACTTCTTTGGCATACAACATGGTTTATGACAATCATAGCGTGATTTTGCATTCAATAATATGTTGAAGCTTAAAAAATATAAAGTGGAATAATTTTTTTTTTTAAATATCTTTAAGCATAACTAAAAGGATAAAAGTTTGCATTAAGGCTATGTGTCCTTTATTTGCCACGCAAAACTGTTTATGATAATAAGAGCGTGATTTTGGATTCAATAATATTTTGGAAGTTAAAATACAAAAAGTGGGAATTTTTTTCTTACAATTTCTTTAAGCATAACTTCAAAATGTGGTCAGGTATATGATAAGAACTTTTGTTAAAACATTTTCTTAAAAAATATTTTTAAAGAAACACATTTTTGTCTTATCACTATCAACTTAAAATTAAGTAAACTGTTTTTCAAAATTATTTATAAAATAATAATTATAACAATGACGAAATATGGTGATCAAAATATTTGACTTATTCTGGTTATACCTTAACTTGTTACGCATGTCATCAACGGTGGACACAATCACTGGAAGAAATCCGAAACCGTTTCACATTATAGGGGTCATTACTTAGCTTGGCCAAAAAAAATAGGAAGATGCAGTGAATCTGGAAAAATAAAAAATAAATTATAACATAAGTAAGTTCCGTTATGTGAGTAATTCAAAGCGTGTTAATTCACAATAATGTGGTGTAAAGCGAATGTAAGTAAGTAAAAATGTTCTAATCTATCTATCTTCTATATATATATAAATGGCTAAAGCTACAACCTTGAAAATTGGAATGTATATTCCTTTCAAGACGTAGACGCGCACTAAGAAGGGATTTTTTAGAAATTCGGACTGCAAGTGGGTAAAATGGGCGTGGCACCATCCTAAACTGCTCGAAATTTTAAATGGCTGGTTCTCATAAACCGTTTTAGGTACGAAATCGAGATTTGATGCATATGTTGGTCGTACACTTAAAAAAAATTTTGTTTATGGAAAGTGGGCAGTGCCACGCCCATACAGGCCAAACAAATGGACCGATTGGAATGAAATTTTTACTGTGAGGTACTGTCCGCAGGGCCTCTATCATAGGCTACATGAAAACTTGGTTAGCCAATGGGGCGTGGCACCGCCCACACAAACCGAAATTTGAATCAGTCATATCGCCCCAGACATTAGCGGTATGAAGATGAGATTTGCTACATTTGTTACTGGTACAAGGAAGATTGCGTCTCGCTGGGAAATGGTCGTTGCTATGCCCCTTTTGAAAAAATCGTTATTTCTGAGATTTCCTACATATGTAAATGGTACACGGGGTATTACTTCTCGCGGGGAAATGTCAGCTAAAAATGAATTTTTGGAAATTCGTACTTAGGGTAAAAATTACGAATAAGGGGTACCATCACCCAGACCAATCGACTAATGCTATAATTGCGAAAACTGATTTGAATATGCTCACTATCAAATTGGATTGAAGTTTATTTTGAAATCCGATATATCTGAGTAAAAAATCAAAAAAGGGATAAAAATTGTACTATCGTCCAGATCAAATGGCTAATGGTGTAATCATTACAATTTATATGGGCTTGCTCCTTATGAAATTAGAACGAAGCTAGGAGGGTTCTTGAAATTTTTACCTTTTAGGGGTAAAAAAAAGGCCGAAAACGGATAAAAGTGGTACTAAACGGCTTAAGGTATAGTCTCAAATATTGAACTGAATTTTATAGTTGTGCGATGTGAAGTAAATTTTCGAATTCTCGTTCTTTTTAAAAATACCGCCCAGACCATAGCCTAAAGTTAGAGCTACGAAAATGTATATAGAATTGCTCCCTAAAGATTTAGAGAGCCGCTAGATAGGATTCGAACATTTAGGGGTAAAAAGGCCGAATAGACAGACCAAACAGCTAAGGCGATACTCGTATATGGGCATACTTCCTATAGAATTAGAGGTCCATTATGATTGGTCCATTTTTTAGATTCTCCCCATACTTTGAGTGGGAGGTTCGACTTAAATTGCTGCGACCTCGCCAAATTTCGGTACGACTTCGCACATTGATAGCATACAATTTCAGAGAAATTTTTTAAATTTTTTGTATGGGTACCGTCACGCTACAAATCGGTTCAATACCAGCTACTCGGGAATGGTCTCACTGTGAAAGTGCTACAGGTATACGCTGAACAATATTTAGGATTCATACAATGTACATATTTTTGCATGAGAATTTTAAGACATGCCCACTATTTATTCGACGACCTTTACTTATGTAATACCCATTTTTGGTTGTCGTGACCTTCGATAACAGAATTTTCCAGATATCTGATAGTAAATATTTACTAAACGTGCCACTCCCACCATTATAATCACGACCATTTTTGTTATGCACACCAGTGACAAAGAAATTCATTAAACGTTTTGAGATTGTTTCCTGTTACACAAATCCAGATATCTGATTTAAAAAAATTAACTACTTCTATAGTAGTTACGGACGATTGCAGCGACACCTATCGGGTCAAATAAAATTTAATAATTATTTTTAAATTTTTTAAATAAATCGCAAATATTATTTTTTGGCTGATATAGTTTATTACGAATAAAATAAGAATTTTGGTGTATTCCATGTTGCCGTTACATACTTCCTTCACATTGAATTATTTAGTTAAAATTTGCACTTATAACTCTTATTTGCGGTCCCTAGTTTCTTGAGTTGTTCTAAAAGTCCTAAAAGACTTTTTCGACTTTTCAACAAGTCTGACGTATAAATTTTTGTCATAATGGTACAGATATAAGGATGTAAATGTTGCTAATAACATTTGTAGATTTTATGCTAACAATTTTTTATTTTTTTTTATAAAATTTGAACAAAATGTATAATTGTTTATAATTCATTTATTTTTTGGTACATACCTTCTTATCTTCCCTAGCACATTTAGCTGCCTTTAAATGAATTTTATCACATTTAGCCTTTTCAATAGCATTGTGATTTCCGCAATTGGATTAACAGCTAAAACGCTCATAACGTCTTTATTCTCCCTCACAGTTCAGCTGTATGAACTTTGTAGCGGCTGCAACTGAATGTTTTTGCCATCGTCATGTATTCGTAGTCAGGATACGGTATTGTTATCTTACTTAGGGTCAACATCAGAATATTCTGACAGACAATTTTTGTAAGGTAGACATATATGTACATAATATCTCCTTTAGTGTTATATATGTATATTTATTTGTATATATGTATATATCAAACAGAAATTTTGTATTGGGCAGGCAAATGATATCACTTTTGCGATATAAATTTTTATTTATGTCGCTGCCATCGCCGACAATATGCCAACTGCGTTGCAGTTATATTCCAGAGTTAACCGAATCATAGTCGTCCGTGAATCTTGATTACACTGCAGGAAATTTTCCATGGTATGGTAGTTTTTTGGAAAATATCTTTGAGGTTTTTTGTTATAATGCGATCCTTAAGCTCTTGCTTAATTTTAAGCATGACATTATCTTTATTCCGCTTCAATTTGAAAAATTCTCTTTTATTCAATCACTGCACATTTATCATCATGTACGTTAAACTGTGACACAATCTGCTGATGCCACCACCACCACTACTTAACTCTGTGACTGTTGATTTCATACTGTATCCACATGCGCCACTTTGTGTTCGATGAGGTCGCACTTGTCGGCAATACTGCCGCTCAATAGTGATAAGAGCCAGGCGCTGAGTTGATGCATTGGTATACATAGTCCAGCGCAAGCAACGCTTTGGAATCAAACATTTGAATTCTTATCTTTTCAAATTCTAAACAATTCTTATCGCCTTTGTGGCAGAATAAAAAAAATTGTATACAATTGTCATAATAGCTGAAAGAAAATGTTTGCTGTACATCCAATAGTAACATCAAATTAAATACAGATGAGTAAAAATACGAGTGTTAATTGACAGAAAATATTAAAGAGTAATTTTGTGATGTCTGAAAAAGTTAGAGCGAGTCGAGAAAAGCAACTAATAATAATGGAAGAGATAAGAAAATGTAAAGTATGATTGTTACATTTATTTTGAAAATGCAATATAAGTTTACATATTATTTAAATCTATTTACACAGTAACATCATTTTGGTAACACCTTACAAAAATTCTCAGAGAGAAATTTCTTAATGTACAATTTATTAACCTAGCAACCACATAAGTGTCTATCAATCTCTTATTCTGTATTAGATGGAGAATGTACGTAAAAGTTTCCACGGTTGAATATTGAAATATGGGAATTTCCAGCGGAAGGACGGACGATTTCATAGCAAATAAAATTGCTATTTTTTTTTTTATTTTTTGTTTTTGTAATCATATAAAGCATTTTTGAACTTTAACAAAACAACTATATATATCGTTGGAAAGTGTGCTCTTTCCAAATTTTCTGAGAAACTTAAAATCGGTTCATATTTACCAGCGTTACTGGCTTATAAGTGCATAAAGGTACGAAAACCCAGATTTTTACCCGTAACTCAAGATTTTGGGGGTTTTGTGATATTTAAAGAACAGATTATTGTTGTGCTCAGCAGCATCTACCAGAAAAATATTATAATTTCCCAGGTTTTTGTTTTTTTTTTGTCGCTCTGTGTTAACCATAGAACAATGCGTGTGTCCGCAATGTGAGTCCACAACGCACATTTAGATTTAAGTAGCTTACAGTTTAAGTTCATAGACACTTCACTTTCTGTTAGTCATAATTTTGAATACAACATTTGAAGTAAAGTTTAATTAAAAAAATCATTATATATATATATATATATATATGTGTTCCTCTAACTCCCATTTGGAGCATAGGGCGTCAATTACAGCCGTCCGCCATCGGACACGGTTTTGTGCAATCGATCTTAATTGGTTCCAGGATACGCCGAGGTTACTCATTTCGCTTTCGGTGGAGCGTCGCCATGTTATACGTGGTCTTCCACGCCGACGACCTGCCTGATGGAAGGGATTCCATTTAAGTGCCTGCTTAGCCACGTTGTCATCATTTCGGCGAAGAGTATGTCCAATCCACTGCCACTTACGCTTACGAATTTCCGTTGCCAGTGGTATTTGCCGTGATCGCGACAACAATTCTGCATTTGAAATGGTACGCGGCCAGAAAATACGAAGTATTCGTCTAAGGCAGCGATTGACAAAAGTTTGAAGCCGATTGGTAATACTACTGGTAACTTTCCAAGTTGTACATCCATACAGCAGTACAGACTTCACACATGCTTCGAAAATTCGCAGTTTTGTATGGAGGCTAATTTTGTTATTTTGCCATATTGGAGCTAGTATACCGAACGACGATCTTGCCTTGTTTATTCTGCCCTCTACATCTAAATCGGAACCTCCTTCAGCATCAATCTCACACCCCAGGTAGCAAAAGTTTGGAGCATATTTGTAGGTTTCATCACCTACCCTTAATGGAGCTGTTGTTTCGGTTCCTATGCTAAGAGTCTTTGTTTTGCTGGTGTTTATTTTAAGGCCCGTATGTTGCAGCTTTTCCTGGAGATCTAATGTTGTCCGTTTTAGATCACACAGCCTATGAGAAAGCAAGCAAATATCGTCTGCGTAAGCCAGGTAATTTAGGTATTTGCCGTTGATTTGCCATTGTATTCCTTGGCTTCGGTTCTCGATGGAACTAAGAACATCTTCCATAACTACTAGGAATAATACAGGTGACAATATGCATCCCTGACGCACTCCACTTTGAACATGGAATGGGTCTGAGAGCTTTCCTTTATGGAGAACGAAGCATCTGGCCTGATTATAACTTTCCTTGATCAGAGGTATATATCTTCTTCGCAAGGCTAACCAAATGTATTCACGGTTGATGCTGTCAAACGCTTTCTCAAAGTCCACAAAGAGAAGATGAAGATTGGAATTGAATTCCAAACATTGTTCTACAATAATGCGCAGCGTATTGATGTGGTCTGCACAGGAATATCCACTGCGAAAACCTGCTTGACAGGAGCTAATACTATGTTCTAGGTGTTCTTTAATTCGGTTTAGAATTATTTTTGCCATTAGCTTTGCTATCGTTGGGAGAACACAAATTCCACGCCAGTTGTTACAATTTTTCAAGTCTCCTTTTTTTGCAATTTTGACAATCATCCCATTTTTCCATTCTTCAGGGAAGGACTCAGTTTCCCATGACTCAGTAATGAGTGGGTGTAATAGCTCTGCAGTGAGTGTTGGATCACACTTATATAATTCAGCAGGGATACCATCTGTGCCGGCGGCTTTACCGTTCGGAAGTTGTTTTATCGCTGCTATAATTTCGGATAAACTAGGTGGTGAGGTTCCAATCCTGTAGTTTGTGGTATTTATTGAACTTGCAGGTATAGGTAGTTCAGCTGCAGGGTCTATTATGTTATTTAAGACTATGGAAAAGTGTTCTTTCCACCTTTGCAGTTGTTCCTGGTCGGTGCTGAGAAGATTTCCAGTCAGATCTCGGATAGGATGTTCAATGTGCAATTTGCGTTCCGCTAGTTTTTTGGTGACATGGAAAACTGTGCGAGTGTCGCCAGAATTTGCGGCATTTTCAGCCTGCTCAGCGAGACAATCTATACTTCTTCGTTTGTCCCTACGCACTGCACGCTGTACCGTTTTATGGCTTTCGTTATACTTATTTTCTAGTAAATTCTTCTCTTCGGGGTTCTTGGAAGCATTGAATTTATCTTTCAGCTCTTTGCGTTCTGCAATTAAACTCCAAGTAGCCTCAGACATCCAATCTTCTCTTCCTTTGGGGGTTGGTCCGATTGACTTATCTGCACATGACCGTATTATGTTTTTAAGATGGTACCATTTCGAATCAATGGAAGCAGGGAGTACATTTCCGGTGGTATTCATCGCCTGTCGGAGTTGGGAGGTAAAGTTGTTTCGGACGTTCATGTTCCTTAATCTACCAACATCGTATTTCCTGGGTCGGAGGTTCTGTCTGTTGTTTTGTATGGCTGTGGTACATAAACGTATTTTGGCTACTACTAGGTAGTGGTCTCGAGATTGGCCAATATCCGCACCTCGTTTACTACGTACATCAAGCAGGCATTTTTTAAAACGGTGGCTGATGGCGCAGTGGTCAATTTGGTTCGCGGTATTATGCCTGTCGGGAGACAGTATTTTCCAATCTTCAAAATATTTCAACTTTTCGAGATAACTACAAAATAAGACAACCAATAAAAAATTTAGTTGGGCAACCCGACTTCATAAACCCTCACCCTCAGTATAACATACAATTTTCTATTATATTAATATTATTACTCGATTTCTAAAGTGGGCGGAGTGGTACATTTGTATGGGAGGTACAAGAAGGGGCGCGGCTAGACTTTGGTACGACAGAATTTGGGTACGATCGCGTTGAGTCTATTAATAATGTTAATCGATTTATAAAGTGGGCGGTACCAGATGGGTATGGGAGGTACCAGATGGGGCGTGGCTAGACTTCTAATTTTTTCACCAAAACTTTATCCTGTTATAGCTTTATTAAATTAGAAATTTGGGTACGATCACGTTGGATTTATTGATATTATTACTCCATATCCATATTGGGCGGAAAGGTACATTAGTATGGGTGGTACCAGAAGGGGCGAGGCTAGACTTCCAATTCTTTTTCTAAAACTTTATCCTGTTATAGCTTTACTAAATAAAGAATTTGGTTACGATCTCGTTGGGTGTATTGATATTATTACTCGATTTTTTAAGGGGGCGGAATGATGTATTTGTATGGGAGGTACCAGAAGGGGCGGGGCCATGTAGCCCATTTGCAATAACGTAAGTAGTTTTGGGAAAATATTAACTCGTGCAAAATTTCAAAACATTTGGTTGCGTCTTTCGAAAGTTGTCGTTCGCACCAGCCGGACAGCCAGACAGACAGACGGACATGGCTCAAACGACTTAAAAAGTCATTCATCGAATTTGGTTCAAAGAAACCTAGGGTCTAAAGTGACTCCTTCTATGTGTAACACTTTTGGGTCGTATCAAATGATATATACCCTCCTACCCGCAGGGTGCGGGTATAAAAATCGTGCGTCCGCAACGCTAGGAAATACCCATATTTCATATTGTAAGGTAGGCACTAGAGCTCATCCAAAGACGCGGATAACCTTACAGCATTTTGAGAATAAGATTTAGCTAAGCAACGTTGACCCTGTTGCTGCAATTGCCTTGTGTTATCAGTTATTTTTGATACATCAGTACATCAACTTTAAATAATGCATTCATCCCAACCAATGTGGTTCATGTGGCACATTTGCCAAAACTTTCGTTGCTTCCCTTAACCTTTAATCATAACAGCGGTAAATTTAAATTATTTCAATTGTACTAAATTGATTGCGAATACACAAGGTTAACAGTTTAAGAAATTATTCAACAACGAAGAATCAAAAAAAAAATATATTCAATGTACCTGTGTGCTTAGTAACAGTGAGAGTGAGGGATTAATTTAAATATGTACTTGAATGAGATTAAATTTTTATTTTAGTTTTATTTTTTGTTATGTGACAACGTTTTGGTAATATTTTATCCTATAATAATAGCATTGTATGGTGTTGCTGTGATCCTCTCACCCGGCATATCAAAGATTGGTGAATAGTATTTCATGGAATTCTCCCATTGCTGATATTTAGGCGCCGTTTTCTGCCAGCCAACAAATTCTGTAAATATATAAAGAGTAATGAGAATATTTCAATAATATAAATAATAATTAAAACTTACTACTCGATGTTTGGGGTAATTTCTTTACTTGTTCTTCCTTAGAATTGGACTCGTTGCTTTCACTCTGCTCTTCTGTGTTGATTTCAGCTTGTTGCTTTTGTACACATTTAAGCAAATGAATATCGCCATGAGGTCGCCCACAGCGACAATTGGCCAGTAATGCTTTGTACATTCCTGGTGATATAAAATGGGCATCACCTCCATTCTTAGCCTGGTAGGGATTAAAATCTGCGGAGATAGTAAATATAGTATTTATATGAACGGGATGGGTATTTATTTGTTAATACCTTCCGACTCCAATTGTTTACTTAAATTGCTCGGATTGTACATATTATCCCATGGAGTTTCATTGTAAAATTTCGACCATTTACGTGGGTAATTGCGGCGAGCCTTGAATTCCATATCGATTTGCTCTTTGCTAAACAAAAGAAAGTGGAAACAAAGAAATAAAAGAATCAGTAAGAAAGTTTCAGTCGGGTATACCGTAAGACAGTAAGTCACCCTCAGTAAAAACATAAAATTTTCAAATATAAAAATTTTAGGGAGGTACCAGAAGGGGCGTTGCTGGGCTTCCAGTTTATTCTCCAAATCTTTATACTGTTATAGCTTAACAAAATATAGAATTTTAGCACGATCGTGTTGGATATATATATTGATGTAATTACTCGATATCTCAAGTGGGCGGAGTGGTAGATTTGTATGGTACCAGAAGGGGCGTGGCTAGACTACCAGGTTTTTCTCCAAAACTTTATTCCGCTGTAGCTTTGCTAAATACAGAATTTGGGTACGATCGCCTTGGGTGTATTGATATTATTACTCGATTTCTAAAGTGGGCGAAATAGTATATTTGTATGGTAGGTATCAGATTGGTCGTGGTCATACACCCCAAATGCAATCCCGTAAGTGGTTTTGGGAAAATATTAAGACAGACAGACGGACAGATAGGCGGACATGGATCAAACGGCTTAAAAAGGCATTATTCGAATTTGATTCAAAGAAACTAAGGGTCTAAAGTGACTCCTTCTATGTGTCACACTTTTGGGTCGTATCAAATGATGTAAACCTTCCTACCCGTAGGCTGAGTGTATAATTAATAAATGTTATGAGTTTAAGAATATACATGCCAATACGAATAAATTTAAATACTAGATATTAATAGGTTCAGTGCCGAAAATGTTAGCATTTGGTTAACTTTTATCTTAGTCGAAGAGCCCAATGTTAAGAGTTTGATACTAAATTATTATTTAGCAAAAAAAATTATGGCTGTCATGTATACAAGAGATCCTTAGAGTCATAGGCAGGTGTTCTGGCCCTATACCACCAGCAAGAATATCTGGATCATAACCAATGAGGAACCCATAATAGAGCAAATAAACGCAGAAAATAAATGTGGATCAGCCATACCATCAGGAGGAAGCCCAATACTATTACAAGGATGGCACTACAGTGGAATCCTCAAGGCTCAAGAAGCCGTCGTCGACCCAAGAACACTTTGAGACGAATGATACTCCAACAGCTAGGACACTGCAATATTACGTTGAAGGACGCGAAAAATAATAGCAGCAAACCGAGTAAGATGAAAATGCTTTGCGCACCTCAAGAGGGGAAATGGAAAAAAATTCAAAAAGTAGGCAACTGCAATATATATTTTTTTTCTTTTTGATCGAATATCCATTAAGGTTGTGATAGAGTTTGATTTTTGTATGGAACCCCTTAGGGGTTGAGGGTAGGTGTGTTAAGGAAAATTTTTGGGAAGAAAAAATTAGTTGTACCAATTGTACCTTGATAGTTAAAGATAGATGGTACATATCGCACCTGTTCGACAAAAGAATGACATCTCAAAACTAAAAAAAAAAAGTGTAACTCTTGAGTTGAGGCTAAAGAAGTTATACTGAAAACATAGAATGTGTCATAACGGTTTCTTTCAGGAAAGAGGATACCACTTTATTTGTAGTTTTTCTCTTTTTATTGAAAAAAAGTTGAGTTGTCATCCTTTTGTCGAACAGGTAAAAAAAACAGTTGGGGTTGCAAAAATTACTGGGGGTCGGTAGTTCAAGAGGCGGGAGCAAAAATTTTATGAAAACTTTATTTTTGTATGGCATTCCCCTTAGGGGCAAAGAGGGTAGGGTAGGTATGATTGGGAAAAATGCCAGGAGGTACAAATTACTGGGGTGGGTCATACATTTTACTTACCCCCCTCTAGGAGCGACTCCAGGTCCTGTGCGGGGCTTATTGTGGATTTTTTCCCCTTCACCACCACATTGTACCCCGATGCGTAGACATTTGGTAGACATTTCTGGTATATCCCATACCCATCTGGTACCGCCCAATTTAGAAATCGTTTAATATTATTAATAGACCTAACGGGACCGTACCAAAATTCTGTATTTAGTAAAGCTATAACAGGATAAAGTTTTGGAAAACAAATTAGAGGTCTAGCCGCGCCCTTTCTGGTACCTCCATACAAATGTACCTTTCCGCCCACTTTAGAGATGGAGTAATAATATCAATAAATCCAACGGGATCGTGCACAAATTCTGCATTTAGTAAAGCTTAAGCAGGATGAAATTTTTGAGAAAAAAATCTGGAAGTATAGACACGCCCCTTCTGGTACCTCTCATACAAATGTACCACTCCGCCCACTACAGAGATGGGGTAATAATATCAATACACTCGACACGATCATGCCCAAATTCTGTATTTTAGTAAACTATAAAAGGATAAAGTTTTGGAGAAAAAAATTGGATGTATAGCGACGCCCCTTATTGCTGAAATTTTGAATATAGCCATTTTGAAACAACTGACACAACACTACCGAAAATCTAAAGTTGACTTCTCGCTGTCACCCAAATGTTCATATACATATACGGATCTCTTATGCATATAATCGTATAAAGTGCAACCACATTTATTTAATGGTTTTCTGATAGTGTGGCTTTTGATATTAATGTGGTGATAACAGACAGCGTCTCATTTCAGAAAAGTCAAAGTTTATTAGAAAATTTTACTTTATTTAAATTTATCAACAACTGTTGATAATGAAAAAACCCATCTGAAGCATACAAACGAATAAATGGTAGTGTGTGAAACTCGAAATGTCGACCAAGTGAGCGTTTGGAAAATTTGTTTTAATAACTAATGAAAAATGGACTGTTTTTAAAAAAAATTGTATTTACTATATTTTTTTTCTCCAAAATTTCACTGTTCAAATAACCATCAGAATTTACAAAAAAATGCCTAATTGTAAAAGTTTGAAAGTAAATTATGATTTAATTAGTTTTATAGTTTGTTTTTTTTTTGTACATTTTGTGTTAGTTTTTATATTAAAAACTAGCGCTATATTTTAATGTTTGTACTTACACTTTGCCCACATATTTAACAGCGTTTAAATTCATCGTATTAAAATATTAGAAATTTTGTTTAAAGATTGATAAAAAAAAAAGATTCGTCACAGAGTATGAGGAATTACTTAGTAGCTGACTTATAGGAGACCGTTGTAAAATATACTTTGGTGCCGGTTTGATATTATTTTATAGTTTTGAAAAGTAAAGTGGGTAACGATAACAACAAACAAAAAACGAGTTGTATCCAAGTGACGACTACAGTATTCACTACAGTATTGGATATTCCTTCTATTTGCGTTTCCCGAGAAACGGAAGCAAATGTTTTGGAGCAATCACCACCACCTAATCATGATTGCTACATATTAAAACAATAAATTTGTATTTCAATATGACACTTTTTACAACAAAACTTACTACTGCCTTTTGATACCTTAGCTCCTGCGACAGGTTAAATCGAAAATAATTGACAAAAAAAACTTAAAAAGTTCAGTGTTTTGATGATTATTTTGTCATCTTTGTGAGTTTTTATACCATCACCCTTAGGGATGAGGATATACATATATCATTTGATGCGACCCAAAAGTGTAACACATAAAAAGAGTCACTTTAGACCCTAGGTTTCTTTGAACCGAATTCGATTCGACACTTTTTTAGTCGTTTGAGCCATGTCTGTCTGTCTGTCTGGCTATCCGGGGGTGCGCACGATAACTTTGGAAAGACGCAACCAAATGTTTTGAAATTTTACACGAGTTAATATTTCCCAAAAACTACTTACGGTATTGAAAATGGGCTACATCGCCCCGCCCCTTCTGGTACCTCCCATACAAATACATCATTCCGCCCACTTTAGAAATCGATTAATATTATTAACAGACCTAACGGGATCGTACCCAAATTCTGTACCTAGTAATGCCATAACAGGATAAAGTTTTGGAAAAAAATTGGAAGTCTAGCCACGCCCCTTCTGGTACCTCCCATACACATCTGGTACCGCCCACTTTAGAAATGGATTAATATTATTAATAGACCTAACGCGATCGTGCCTAAATTCTGTATTTAGTAAAGCTATAACAGGATAAAGTTTTGGAAAAAAACTGTAAATGTAGCCACGACCCTTCTGGTACCTCCCATACAAATGTATCACTCCGCGCTCTTTAGAGATGGAGTAATAATATCAATAAATCCAACGCGATCGTACCTGAATTATTTATTTAGTAAAACTATAGAATGATACAGTCGTTGAGAAAAAAAACTGGAAGTCTAGCCACGCTCCATCTGGTACCTCCCATACAAATGTACCTTTCCGCCCACTTTCGAGATGGAGTAATAATATTAATACACCCAACGCGATCGTGCCCATATTCTGTCTTTAGTAAAGCTATAACAGGATAAAGTTTTGGAAAAAAAACTGTAAATCTAGCCACGACCCTTCTGGTACCTCCCACTTTAGAAATCGGGTAATAAAACCAATAAACAAGAAAATTGTATGCTTTACTGAGGGTGAGGGCATATGTGAGTCGGGTTACCCGACTGAAACTTTCTTACTCGTTTTAAAACAGAGTTGGGCTTAACCGAAGGCAGCCAGACAACAATATGGTGGTGTACTTGTGAGCGGTCGTACAAAAAGCTTCAGCGCTGTCCAATTGTACGAGGCGATTATCATGTCTTCCAACAATCTTGCTCTCATGCTTTCCCAACAATTGATGAACATTGTTTCTCTGTCAGTTCTGTTTTTGTGCTGAATGTGGTGTTGTTTTCATAATATTCAAGCAGAGAGAGATACCGATTATTGCCGGCCTCGCGAGGCTATGGGATGCTTATCACTGTTTTAAAGCAATTAAAAAGTACACAATACAATGTATCCATTTAAACAATTGTTAAAACAATCTGCTGAAATGCTGATATGCAAAAGGCCCTAAAGAACAGAAAAATCAAAATTTATGTTTTGATTGATTATGAAGGATTCGAACAAACTTCATGTCCACGCACAATTTTAAAAGACTGTGATTAAATATAGATATTCCGCCATGAACAAGAACAACAGTGTCAGCCTCGAAATAAAACGGTGAATTGTGCTTGCTAACAGGTGTTTCTTTGGACTACGCGAGCACTTTATAAACACCACCCTATCTCGAACTACCAAAGTCCAGCTGTACCAGGTACTAATTTTACCGGTCCTGTTGTACGCCTCCGAATCTTGGGTGCTTACACAGGCAGAAGCAGCTCATCTGGCTGTGTTTGAGAGAAAAATACTCCGCAAAATATATGGACCCATTTGCGTAACCGGCGAGTTTAGGATTCGGATGAACCATGAGCTGTACGAGTTATACCACGACATTGATGTCGTCAAGCGGATCAAAGTGCAACGATTACGCTGGCTAGGCCATGTCGTGAGAATGGATGAGGAAACTCCAGCGCGAAAGGTATTCTATCAAGACCTCGAAGGACGGCGCAAAAGAGGGAGACCGCGACTACGTTGGAAGGACCAGGTGGAGGAATCACTGACGCTGCTTGGTAGGACTGACTGGAGACGGTGCGCACAAGATCGAAGCGAATGGAAATCTTTGATCATTTCGGCCTCTGACTTAGGCACTAAGATATAAATATATATATGTGTCAAGTTGTTTTAAAGGCTAATAATAATAATAAAAAAAGATTAAATATAGTGGTTATATAAACAAAATTTTTTATGCTCTTACTACAAATTTGTTTATTTGGTTAAAAATTTTTTTGCTTCTTCTCTAAAACATTCAAAATGTTAGTTAGGGCCGTTTGATATATTTTTATATAGTTTTTTTTAAATCTCAAATGATATCAATTATTATCCAAACTTTAAACTCACATATTGCCCAACACTTACCCTTTAACAAATGTATACTCCAAAAAATAAAAACACCAACTGATATTTTGTGTAATTTAATTATTTTTTTTCATAATAATTGATTTTGCTTTTTATTTTCTTTTCATTTCATTAAATAAAATAATTTTGTTTGTAAATAAGATAAATAGAAATATACGTTCAATAATAATTGTAATGATAATAATAATAATAATAATATTTGTTTTTATGTCAATTATTTACGTTTTTACTTTGTGTGTGTATGTATGTATGTGTTTGCTTTGAATTATCTAAAAATTAATAACTAAACTAAATTAATTATTGATATACGTTATATATACAAATACATTACAAAAGTTTAATGATTAACACATAAATGTTTATAGTTCACAATGCACAATTAAGTTGACAAAATCTTATTACCAAAAAAAAAAAAAAAAAACCAAAACGGAAGATTACAAAAATTTTAATTTTTTGGTTATATAAAATAATTTTGGCATCTCAATGAAGTTAAGTTATAAAAAAATACAATAAACTAAACAGCGCGCTGGTAAATGTTACTAAATTTCTTTAAGAAAATAAAATAAAATTTATAAATAAATACTTTAATTCTAGTATTGCCAGGTAACCCCAAAAGAGAGAAAACAGCAAAAGGGCCTAAGAAATCATGACACTATAAGAAAAACAAAAAAAAAATCAAATAATATTGAACACATTGTTATTTTTTCATTTTGGAAGATTAAATTCAATATAAATTCATTATGTAAAAAGAAACAATAGAAAAAGAAAAAAACTACAATAAAACAAAAGACCTTTAGCTAAATTTTTAGTTAAAAATTATTTAAAAAAAAAATTGCTCTAAATTTGAGAAAATAATAAAAAAAAAACGCTATAACAAATTATAAATTCAACTATTTTCATTAATTATTTTCAATACTGGCAATACACATTTAACGAAACCGTTTATGTTTACACGTTTCCTGATTCCTAAGCGCCTTTTACCAATACAATACAATTGTGTCATCTATCTTAACCAATTGCTTAGACTTATCAACTAAATTGTAATGTTATAATTGTAATTAAAATATTTTATAGCGACATTAGTTACAAATGGAAATGATTATGTCTGTGTGTTTGGGTGTATGTGTGTGTGTGTGTGTTGTGAGGGGTACATCATACAGATTTGCTGGTGTGTTTTATATCTTATTTCTCTAGCAATGAACTTAAAAATTGGACATTTAGCATTTGGCTATATCAAAATGATAAATTATAACAGATATTTGCAGCAACATTTTTTTTCACGAGACATTCACGTATGTTTGTATGTAGTAGTGGTAGTAGTGTTAGTAGTTGTAATAGTTGTGGTATTGTTATCATTTTTTTAAAATGTTTTTAGGTTTTTGTTTGTCTATATAAATTGTGTCTAAATTGTTAGATTATATTATTAATGCATATGGTTCTTTTTATCCTTCAACAGACAGTCTTTGTTGCTAAGATGTTGCTTAGTTATGTAGTTTTGTGTGTGTGTGTGTTGTTAAAATTTTGTTGCAATATTGTGGAAGGCAAATGTTGATAAACATTCTGAGGGAGGTAGTAGGCTTAGCAACATGTTGTTTCTAACGGAAAATTGTTTATAAATATTGTTGAACATTTTTATTACAAGTAAGTGTCAATATAAAATTATTTTAAATTTAAATAGAAAACTGCCTTTGTGATACAATAAATTGGTCTTGAAGGTCAAATCATTACTCCCAAAATATTGGTAAATAAGTTCAAAGCTAGTAAAACTATGAAAATGGAACCTGCGGATCATAGAGCTGAGTTGCATCATATTCCATACGTCCATTCGTAAGTTTGGAAACTAAAATATACTAACATACATGTGAAGATTTGTAAAACGAATTGTTTTGCGATAATTTTTGATTATTTAAACAATTTTTGATTTGCGGGTATACACACAACTAGTGGTTTAATACTTATTTTGATTGCGACAAATATGTGAAAACATGTATATTGTATGGATGACCATGAATTCAATGATTTGTAGTTTCCGCATTATGGGGATAGAAAAAAACATTGTATGTAGGAAGACCAAGAGAAAAAACCTTTAAAATATCTTTAACTTTTTTAGCATTGCCACTGGGTGAAAAATTATTGTTTTCGGTAAAATTCAGGAAAAATATTTTGAAAGTACATTTTATATCAGCAAACGTAGAAAAGCAAATAAGTGGAATATATTGAATTTCTTTGATATATTATGGTATTGCATTTTCGGATCACCAAAAAGTTCGAAATTCAGCAGTTATATTCGTCATAAAAAGATAAATTGTATAAGTTAGTTAACCTTATGAAAGAAGACATTTGGTTAAAACTTGCACTGTTTTGGGCCTCTAACTTACGTCTATATGTTTTACTCTTGTACACCGCACCGTGGAATATAGTTACATTTTGATGTTAAAAAATCTATGTAAATTAATGTAAAAAATCTAATATCAGCAGCCTTAGGGACAACTAGAGGATATTTGAATTTGTTCAGTTTACTTATCTTGTAATAGTAGACAAACCCTAAGAAAACCGAAACTTTTTCCACACCCCTTCTGGTACCTCAAATACAAATGACCAAATGACCCTCATAGTTTTATATACAAATCTTTTTTATAAGTACACTGAATTCAGTCAAATCATGCGTAAGATGAACGCATATGCAACTTCCAAACGGGCACCTGGGGGATAATGAAATTTGGCCAGTAAACCTAACTTGCAATTGGCGGTAAAACCTCTTGACACATCCCTTCTGGTACCTCCCATACAAAATGACCGAATTCACCCTTATAGTTTGACATACATATCTTTTTTGTAAGCACTGACGTTGTACACTTAGAAAATATTGACTCAGGAATTAATATGGACTTTAACTGTTGACTCCTTCTGGTACTTCCCATTCAAAATTACCTATTTTTAAAAAAACTAGAATTTCTCCCATATTTTTTAATAGGAGGCAAAACCTCAGAAATCATAACCGTACGACACGATTTTTCACCCATGACCAAATTGACCAGATTCTGAAAATATAGCTCAAAAAAAAAATATAGCTCAATTTAAGTTTTTTACGAGCAATTTAATTTTTGGAGAGAAGCTCCCATACAGCGACTGCTTACTTTTCAATGACCAGGAGGGAGTTCTGACTAAACCCAAATTTTAAATTTGTCACAAATTTAATTTGTCAACAGATTTGGATGAAATTTTTTTTAATATTTTTCAAATGGCCAGGAGTGGGTTCTAACAAAGCCAAAATTTAAAATATGTCTAAAATAAAAATTGTCACAAATTGTCAAAAATTAAAATAGTCACAAATTTTTTTAATGTTTTTTAAATGGCTAAGAGCGGTTTCTGACCAGCAGTATTCAGCCACCATATACCTATATATGTTTAATGACTTAGCAGCCCTACACATGAAAAAATTTCTATTATAATTTTTGTGACAATTATTTTGTGACAAATTTTAAATTTGGGCTTTGTCAGAACCCGCTCCAGGCCATTTAAAAAATATAAAAAAATTTTCATCAAAATCTGTAGACCAATTTTAAATTTTGGCTTCGTTAGAACCCGCTCCTGGCCATTTGAAAAACATTAAAAAAAGTTCATCAAAATCTGTTAACAACTCGCAGAGTTCTGCGAACAGGAAGTAGTCACTGTATGGGAGCTTCCCTCCAAAAATTAAATTGCTCGTAAAAATCTGAAATGAGCTGATCTAGAAAAACTGAAAGATACGTATATTTTTATACCATCACCCTTAGGGATGAGGGTATATATCATTTGATACGAAAAAAAGTGTAACGCATTAAAGGAGACGAGTTAGACCCCAAGTATCTTAAGACCAAATTCGTTTCAGGACTTTTTAAGACGATTGAGCTATGTCCGTCTGTCTGGCTGGCTGGATGGCTGGTCAGCAGGATAACTTGAGTAAACCTTAACGGATCAGTATGAAAATTTACCAGTATTAATATTTTTCAAAATGAACTTATGGGATTGAAAATGGGCAGAATAGCCCCACCCCTTCTGGTACCTCCCATACAAAATTACCTATTTTTGGATAATTTATATTTCTTTCATAACTTCCAAACGGACGATCGTAGGATATTTAAATTTGGTCAGTTTATTTATCTTGCAAAAGTAGACAAACACTAAGAAAACCGAAACCTTTGCCATACTCCTTCTGGTACCTCACATACAAATGATCTAATTGACCCTCATAGTTTTACATACATATCTTTTTTGTAACTAAACTGAATTCACTCAAATTTTGCATATGATGTTTGCGTATGAAAACTGGACTCAGCAATGAATATGAACTTAATCGGTTTACGCCTTCTGGTACCTTCCATACAAAATGACCTATTTTTGCAAATTTAATATTTCTCCCATAACTTCCAAACGGACACTTGGAGAATAATGACAAATGGTCGGTTAATTTATCTTGCGATAGGAAGCAAAACCTCAGAAAACCTTACTATTTGACGCACCCCTTCTGGTACCTCCCATACAAATTCCCGAATTCACCCTCATAGTCCTACATACATATCTTTTTTTGTAAGTACAATGAATTCAGTCAAATTTGGCGTAACTTGTACAGTTATGAAAATTTGAATCAGGAATGAATATGGATTATATCGGATCACCCCTTCTGGTACCTCCCATACAAAATTACCTATTTTTAGAAAAGTAATATTTATCCCATAATTTCCAAACGGACACTTGGGGGGTAATGAAAATTGGTCAATTAATTTATCTTGTGATAGGAAGCAAAACCTTACAAAACATAACTAACAAAATACCGAACATACCCCCATAGTGTTAAATACAAATATTATTGTAAGTACAGTGAATACAGTCGAATTTTGCGTAAGTTGTACAGTTATGATAATTTGAATCAGGAATGAATATGGATTATACCGGATCACCCTCTGGTACTTCCCATACAAAATGACCTTGTTTGGAAAATTAATATTTCTCCCATAATTTCTAAACCGGCACTTGGAGGATAATCAAATTTGGTAATAAATTATCTTGTAATAGGAATTATTATTGAGTGATGGTATTTATCAGTCACTTTACCTGACTGAAATTTCTGTACTGGTTCTGAATTTCAATAAGAATTTTTTATATTCAATTGATCTTTTGTTAATATCAAATAAAAATAATAATTTTCAATTGTACGTTTCTGAATTTCTATTAGAAATTTGAATTTTCAGTTTAAAATTCTAAACAGTAATATTTTTGTGAATTTCATTTGTAAAAGTTTTCATATTGTTTCCAAATTTCAAAATTTCGGAGTTATATTAAATCGAAGTTCTATCAAAACGATATTCCGTTATGTGTTACAAATTTCCTACCAAAATTTCTATTTTCTATTTAAAGTTAACAATTCACAATCTTAACGACAACAATCTTTTATAACAACATGTTGCTAGTCTTATTTCTCCCTCATTTTGCTGTGTTAACCTTATTTCAGGTTACTCCTACACAAATGTTTCTCAATACCTGCCTTGACCTCTCAGTGTTTACACACACACATCTTATTGCGGTATAGTTTAGGACTTTTGTCTTTAACTTAAACTTATCAACTACTACGACAAGGATACCGACGACGATGATGACGAAGAAGACGAAGACACTGCTGCTTGTGTTGTATTGGTGGCTACATCATTATTACAATGTTTACAATTGTTAGCTTGACAATTACATGCTGTTGTTGTTGTTGTTGCCGCTGTCAAACTTTGCATGCTACTACTACTGTTATTGCGTGTTATGTTGCCCGACTGACATTCCATATGTTGCAAATCATCTCGGCTGGCATTGGAGGTGGTGGCACTTAGTGTGGGACTACATGAACTACTCTTGATGGTTTGCAGAGTACTGGAGACGGAAGCACAATCACCCACCAGACAGTCCAATAGCAATTGTTGCTGGTGTTGCTTTTGCTGTTGCTGGTAGGCCGGATTAATGGGCACTGTCACCGACAGCGGTGGTGTGGGTATACGTTGTTCCATGCCCGTAGGCATGGCTGTGTGAGGGAATGTTGCTGTGGCCGTTGGATGTGACACACCAATGGTGGTCAACAGCTGGGTGCTGGGTACAAGACCTGCCGAAATGTGGATCCCTGAGTTTTGTTGCACATTGGGGCCATAATCACAGGGTGTGCTCTTAAGCGTGGCGGCCGTTGAGATAGGCAACGTTGACAGTGGTGTTGCTGTCAGCGACGATGCCTGTAAGTTGGTGGACGAAGTGCTGCCAGCCGAAGAGGCTTGGGATAATAGTGAGACGGCTGAGGACGCTAGAGATAACGACGATGTTGACGACGACGATGATGATAGAGCTGTATACAAACAAGGAGGTAATGAAGCTGCCGAAGAGGCGGCGGACAGTGATGTCACAGAGGAGGCGGCTACATTATTTGGAGATTTCGGTGAACTTTTGCGATAGAAAAATTTCGTTATCACATTTGGTTTTGATTTCGTTTGTGCCCCTGTGCTGTTACTGCTGCTACTACTACCGCTACTGCTGCTGCTACTTGAATAACTACTGCTGGCCAACGAGTGAGTCGAGGCCAAGGAATGCAACCCTGAGTTCGGACTGTGCGTTGATGAGGAATAAAAGTTGTACGATGAACGATCTGGAACATCTTTAACCGTTTTATTGGGTGGAGGTTTGATATAGGATCGTGTCAGTTCCGAATGCTGGCGGAGAGAGAGAAAGAGCTGTTTAATCTTTGCGTATCTTAAAATGTAGTGAATTAAACCTACCTGATAACTGCTGCGCAGCTGAACTGGCCGCTGGTCGGCGGGTATCCATTCACTATCGGGCAAAGGAACATGATGGGGACAACACAACGTTTTCTGTTGCTGCAGCTGGTGTTGGTAGTGTTGATGATGATCGTGGCTGTGTGAGTTCACCGAACATTGGGAGCCTGTGCTATTGCAAGAGGGACTAAGGTCGCCACTGCTACCACCACCACTGCCACCATACTTAAGAGAGGTGCCATCCAGGCTTCCGCTCTTCGTTATGGAATTGCTACCGATGCTGTTGTTGGTCATTGAGGGTATATTGTTGTTGTAGTGGTTGCTGTTATTGTTAAGGGCGCTGGTGTTGTTGTTGCTAATACTATTGGTGCCACTTGCTGCTACTATTAGGGGTGATGTTGCTGGTGATGAGGCGGTTGCCATGCGATGATTGCCGACAAAGTGTTGCTGGTGATGATGGTGCTGGAGATGGTTTAGTTGATCCCTACGATTGTGATGATTTTGTTGTTGGGTGTGGTTATTGCTACTGCCACGTATTACTGGGTCGCCGCATACGCCTAAAAATTCCCGTGCGGCATCTATGTGCATTCTACAGATATATTGACCCCTATAAAAAAAATAGGAAAAGATTAAATGGTTACTATGTCTCGAGATAGGAGATATGTGTCATATTTCACCTTACCTGTCGTCTGGGGGTGCATTCAATGTGGTGCGGGTCGGAACGCCGAGCCGCTCCATTCCCGCACAGCCGGCCGTCTGTACCGATAGCATCTGTAAAGAAGGCAACGGGGAAAAATGGGGATCTTTAGTAAAAATCGAATGAGGCTCTCTATTTTGTATTATTTATAATATAATTGAAAATATGATTTTTAACGTAAATAGAAATTTACATAAGTTCTTCATGGCACGAGTTTTTATACATGCCATCAAATTATGCTGTATTAGCAAAAGTATTTGTAGAAAAAAATATTGAAATCAGTTGAGTAGTTTCTGTGTTTATCCGTTACAAACATTTTCAAAAAACTAATTTTAAACGTTTGCAAATAATAATGTAGTATTTTTTAATCTATTGTTTTGTGAGAAAAAAAATATATGAAGAAAAGAAATATTGCAATCGTTTGAATAATTTTTTTGTTTAATTAATTTTCCATGTAATTAATTTTAAAACATTGAAAATAAAAAAAATAGTATTTTGTATTCTGTTGTGTACCTAAATTGTAATACTTAGAGTAATAGTAACTGAAATCGGTTAGGTAGTGTTTTTGTTTACCCGTTACAAACATTTCACAAGAACTAATTTTATACATTACAAATAAAAACATGATAAAAACTATTGTTTAACGTTAAAATTATAAAATATATAGTATCCTATTGTGTTCTTTATATAATTCGTGTTATTTAGCTAAATCAATTATTGAAATCGGTTCAGTATTTTTTTTGTTTACCCGTTACAAACATTTTACATTTAACTAATTTTATACATGTGGAAATAAAAATGTAGTTTCCTAAACTGTTGTTTATATCAGTTGATCTATATAGAGAAATAATTATAGAAATCAATTGGAAATTGGAAATTTTTTTTATTTAACCATTACATTCAAAACACATTTAAACTATTGCTTAACATTAAAATTATAAAATATATAGTATCCTATTATGTTCTTTACATAATTTGTGCTATTTAGATTTTTAACAATATTTTTAATCATGGATAGTTTGCAACGGGTAAAGTAAGGAATTACTAAGCCGATTTTGGTAAATATAGTTCTATATAACACAATTTAGGGGAAAAAACACAGTAGGATATATTATTTTTAATTTTTTTTTAAGTTAAACTTCCTTGCCCACCCCTCGTAATTTTCACTATTCATATTTATAATTCACATCACATATAATTACACCGAAATGTGAGAGACTTTCTGAAATTTAACGTATACCATGGCCATTTATCCAAAAATGAACACCACAGAAAAATGGATCTGGCCTGGGACTCAGTGGGTACAAAAGTAAGTGAATGTGTCGCCGTGGCGATGATATGCGTACTTAGGAACGAACGTTGCCGCTGAGTACATTCACTGTAAACTTTTACATACATTCATACATACGTACGTACTTACGTATTATTCACGTTCTCATTTTAGAGAAAATTTTTCAATATTTTTCTTGGCACTCTGATGGTGGCGGGAGGAGAAAGAGACGAACGTTCGCTTGCATGAAACATAAAATATGCCGGTAAAATCTGTCGAGACGTTGCGTCTGACATGAGTCTAAAGTGAATTGTGTTTTGTTTTTATTTTTGTCGCCGTCGTCTGTTTTGTTGGGCCTATGCGGCGGTTGCTGTTGTTGTTGTTGCCGTTTTGGCGCTGCCACTGAGAGTTGCGTGTTATTTTTAGGCAAAAATCTCGTGCGAATTGTTATTGACGCTACAAAAAAGAATTTCGAGTTGGCTCACAGCCAACAAAACAAGCGGAGACGGCCGCCGACCGTCGGTTATGTTTGTTTTTGTTTGGTTGTCACATAAATTGTATGCAATTTCGTTAACGTCATATATTTTATTGCCAGTGTCGCTTATGGCCATAATTGGGAGACATTAAAAGGAATGTGAAATAAAAATTGTAAATTTATGAAATTTAGTAAAAGTGTTAAATATGAATGTCTGTACGTGTATGTGTAAATATAAGATAATGCAAAGGGATAGGCTAGCAGGCATATAAGTACATATGTGAAGGAGGGGAGGACATTATATGCAAAACTTAAACGGATGGGACATAAAGTGTTAATATACCTAGACATCTCTTAAGAACCGAACCATTAAAAAAGTAATAATTTTTATGTCTCCTAACAACTAAACCAGTTTTGATCTTTTTTCTCTTAGAATCTAAATTTGAGCAATAAAACAATAATCTTTTGCTAAAATGTGGGCAGCTACGGCAAACCTGATCCTGTCGCCCGTCCTGGACAAAATTGCAAAGTGATAGGGTAGAGTGGGCCCCCCTTTTTTTAAAACTTGTGATGTCCCAACTAAGAAAAATAAATTGTTTTAATTAGTTATATTTCTGAATAATAATATTTATAAATATTTGTTACATTCTAATATTGTTATGTACATATTAAAAAGTTTGTAATATTTCAATATTGTCATACAATT
Source organism: Muscina levida (assembly GCA_964034835.1). NCBI lineage: Eukaryota > Metazoa > Arthropoda > Insecta > Diptera > Muscidae > Muscina > Muscina levida. Next base: position 15,881,264 of record OZ035883.1, on the reverse strand, counting down.
AAAATATTTCAACTAAGCGTTCATCATCAGCGTCTTCATTTATTGTGTCTTCCCTCCCCCCTCTGTTTATGTTGACATTAAATTGTTCTATCATAATATTATATTTACAATTTTCATTTGTTATTTTTGCTCTGTTATGCCTTACTGGAGCGTTCTATTTGTGTTTCCTCTGCTTCGGTCTGTATTTAGATAAGAATTTTATAAATATTAAATTTCAAAGGAATGCCATTTATTTGGAAATGTCGAAAAATTCAAGGTCGTAAAAAATTTTCTTAGCTCGAAATTGTTTACATCAAAGTTTGTTGTAGAACAACAATCAATTGGCAAATAATCGAAACTTTTTGTTTATAGCGATTGCATGAAAATTGTGCTGTTTAATTTATTTTATGTAGGCTGATATTAAATATTTCCGGTGGGTCATGTGGGATGAGATTGATTCAAATGAAAAGCTTCCTCGTGGCCTCCAGTTCTTTAATGTCACTTTTCTTATAGGCAGGGGACGAAAGAAGACAACCTTATGCACAAATGAACTTATGTAGAAAAATTAAAATGGCTTTGCAGTCATATTTCGTATAGGAAAGTCATTGTGAGACCAATTTTTTTTTAAAGAAAGAAACTTTTCTATATGGAAATCAATAATTTTGTATGTGACAAATATTTCATACGAACCAAAAAGAAAGTTGTTATTTTTCTACAGAAATTAACAAGAACAATTCTCACTTTTAATGAAAAATTTTTGTCAGGGTGAGTAATATTTTGATAAACTTTTCTAAAAATAATTTTTTTAATATTTTTTAATGGTTTTGATTTTTTAATATTTTTAACATTTTTAATATTTTTAATATTTTTAAAATTTTTAATATTTTAATATTTTTAATATCTTTAATATTTTTCAACAATTCTCACAATTAATAAAAAAAATTCTTCGGCGTGAGTTATATTTTGATAAACTTTTCTAAAAATAATTTTTTTAATATTTTGTAATGGTTTTGATTTTGTAATATTTATAATATTTTTTAGTATTTTTAATATTTTTAATTCCTTTAATATTTTTAATATTGTTAATATTTTTAATATTTTTAATATTCAATGTGTTTTCATCGTTCGGTTCAAGAGCTATTTATATTATTGCTAATAGATTTTGTTTTACAAGAGTTGTGTGAAATAGATATATTTTATATTTAATATTTTATATTTAATATTTTTAATATTGTTAATATTTTTAATATTTTTAACATTTTTAATATTTTTAACATTTTTAATATTTTTAATATTTTTAATATTAATATGTTTTTCATTGTTCGGTTTAAGATCTATTCTATTATTGCTAATAGAATTTGTTTTTACAAGAGTTGTGTGAAATGGATTATGTTGACAGCTGGCAGGGCAGATAGCTATTTCGATGGTTGCCAAACCATCATCATCAGTGCCGTTTGCTGTGCCTTCTCCACTCATTATCACAACCTTAAGTGTTAAAAGATTCACACAATCAATGTGAAGCTCACACACACCGGTGCGAAAATGGTATCAACGAAGACAACGTCAACACAATCCACACAAGCTCTTGTCTATGCTTTGTCCATCGGACAAAATAGCATAAAATTGTTTTTCTATTAGCAATAATAGAATAGATCTTAAACCGAACAATGAAAAACATATTCATATTCTGCACAGATCGAAAAAAAATAAACAAGAGAATATTTTTAATATTTTTAATATTTCTAATATTTTTAATATTTTTAATATTTTTAATATTTTTAATATTTTTAATATTTTTAATATTTTTAATATTTTTAATATTTTTAATATTTTTAATATTTTTAATATTTTTAATATTCAATGTGTTTTCATCGTTCGGTTCTAGAGCTATTTATATTATTGCTAATAGATTTTGTTTTACAAGAGTTGTGTGAAATGGATATATTTAATATTTTTAGTATTTGTGATAATTTTTATAATTTCTATAATGTTTTATATTTTAAAATATTTTTATATATTTATCTATATATATATAAAAATAAATTGTTGTGCGTTGGTAAGATCATAACTTGAGAACGCATGAACCGATTTGACTAATTTTTTGGTACAACATTTTTTATTTATTGGTCACGCCCATTTTTACGCCCACTTTTCTTATTATATCAAATATTCCTATTTCAACTCAAACGATCTTTATAAAAAATATTACAAATATATACTACTGTATGGAAATTACAGTATGTAATGAAATTTTGGAATTTTTTACCCTATGGGCGGAATGGGCTTGGTAAATCTTTTTTAGAGCTAGAGATAAAAAATTTGGTACACAGATAGAACTCGGCTGGCCTGGTTTAAATTTGCAGACGAAATTTCTCATTTGAATCAGAGGGCATAGAAAAACTAAATTTTAGCCCTAGAGAGATGGAATTTGATATGTAGGTGGTATTTTTATCAGTGGGCGCAGTGGGCGTGTCCAAACTGTATTTAAGCCCTAAGGAGATAAAATTTGGTATACTAATAGTACTCCGCTCTACATGTTCTTTTCAATTAGTAGGCAGATGGGGCGTGGCAAAAATATTTTTAATCCCCGTAGAGATGAAATTTAGTATATAGATATGAATGTGTAGACTAAAGTTGTATTTTTGAACAGCGATCGGATGGAGGCGTGGCAAATAGGGTAGATGAGATAAAATTTTTATAATTTTTTTTTTAATAATATTTTTATATTTTTATGTTTTTATATTTTTATATTTTTATATTTTTATATTTTTATATTTTTGTATTTTATATTTTTATATTTTTATATTTTTATATTTTTATATTTTTATATTTTTATATTTTTATATTTTTATATTTTTATATTTTTATATTTTTATATTTTTATATTTTTATATTTTTATATTTTTATATTTTTATATTTATATATTTTTATATTTTTATATTTTTATATTTTTATATTTTTATATTTTTATATTTTTATATTTTTATATTTTTATATTTTTATATTTTTATATTTTTATATTTTTATATTTTTATATTTTTATATTTTTATATTTTTATATTTTTATATTTTTATATTTTTATATTTTTATATTTTTATATTTTTATATTTTTATATTTTTACCCACGCCTCTTTCCCCCCCAGATACCGCGCGAGCTGGGGTCCATTCAAGCTGAACATGACGGTGGTCTCGGCCACAAGTCACTTCAGCACTTCATGTTAAAGTGTTTTTTTTTTTTTTGTATTTGTTTTGAATTGAATTGAATTGAATTGAATTGAATTGAATTGAATTAAATTGAATTGATTTGAATTAAATTAAATTGAAGTGAATTATATTGAATAGAATTGAATTTATAATATAAAAGTTATAATTGATCATTTCCACATATCACTGTTTTACGACGTGAGGCATAACATCAGCCTAAAAACATCCTCATAATCCGGCATGTTCCCAAGGCAATGGCTTTCGACATTTCATGTAAAAGAGATGAAAGTCCCAATTCGTCGAGATGTTGCGTAACAGAATTTACCACAATACCAGTACTCGATATTACAATTGGGATAGTCTGTACAGTTATTAGGTGTTCTCTCTGTTTCACTTCAAACGCAAGATCGGCATATTTGGAAATTTTTTCACTTATGGTACGATTCACGTTATCCGAAAGTGGAACTGCGACATCTAGGATGTATCCAACCCTTCTGCGTATGTCTATCCATATTATATCTGGTCTGTTGGCGATGATTGTCCGATCAGTTGACATTGTTCGGTCCCAATAAAGTTTATAATTTCTGCTCACTAACACTGCCTCAGGTTCATACCTGTAATATGGAATTTTTTCTTCCAAGAAACCGCTTCTTACAGCAAGGCTTTGGTGGATTATTTTCGCCACGTCGTTATGTCTTTTGAGGTATGCCGTACTCGCCATTATCGAACAACCATTGATGATGTGTTCCGTAGTCTCCGCAACCTGACCACATCGCCGGCAACGGTTATCAATGTCTTCATGCAGGATAACTCGGCGGAAATGCTTGGTGTGCATTATCCCATCCTGTATGGCCATTAAAAATCCTTCCGTTTCCGGAAACAGTTGTCCGTATTGGAAACATATAGTGGAGGCATGTTTATCCACATTTTCAAGGTCCAGTTGGTGTGGAAATTTGCCATGTATGGCCTTATGCTTCCATTGCTCCACTATATCGGCATCACTAGTTACATTTTCCAGGGGTGCAAAACTAGGTGTTGATAGTTTAAGTGGGGTGTGGTTTGCGTCCAGATTTACCAGGATGGAGTATCGGTCAATCTCCGATGCAGTTTCAAAGAAAAATTCCCGGAGATTGTGAATCTGGCTATAATTTTGGTTTTTAATGTTAACCACACCCTGTCCGCCCAGATTACGTGGCAACATTACTCTTTCGATAGAAGCCTGTGGGTGGTGTTGTCTATACCTCGTTAGTGTTGTTCTTATTTTTCTCTGAGCTGAATTCAATTCCGTGTCGCTCCACGCTATTATCCCGAATGAGTAAGTTAGTATTGGGATGGCATAGGTATTAATTGCCTTAATCATGTTCATTGAATTCAGCTTAGTTGCACATAGACTTCATATTCTTGCTTCGAATCGAATTTTTAAAGCTTCCCTTATACTTGTATGGTGGATTCCTCTCATTTCCTCCACTCCCAGGTACTTATAGGTTTGGTCACACTGCAGCATTTCTATAGTACCATCATGGAGGGTAAACCCTTGTGAATGAACTACTTGTCCTCTTATCATTTCAACAGATTTACACTTATCGAATCCAAATTCCATGCATATATCTCTGCTGAATGATTCGACCATGCGTACCAGATTTAAGAGGTGGTATTTCGATCGAGCAAACAATTTTAGGTCATCCATATATAGAAGGTGGGTGACCGCGGACTGTCGCTGTTGATATTTTATGCGATATCCATTAGGGGAGTTGTTCAATGCTGTGCTCAGAGGTGAAAGGCTTAGACAAAACCACAACGGGCTAAATGTATCTCCCTGGAAAATCCCTCTTCTAATTTGAATTTCCCTGGTAGTAATCCCGTTAAGAATGATTTTCGTCCTCCATGTGGGCATAATCCTTTCGAAAAAAGAAACTATTTTTTCGTCCACTCCGTTGTTCTTGAGTGTTTGGATTAGGTATGGGTGGGGTACGCTATCGAACGCTTTTCTATAATCAATATAAGCAACACTTAAGTTTCGTTGGTGGCAAATAGAATTTCTTGTGGTTATAGCATCGATTGTAACCAATATATATATATTTTTATATTATATTTTATATTATATTTTTATATTTTTATATTTTTATATTTTTATATTTTTATATTTTTATATTTTTATATTTTTATATTTTTATATTTTTATATTTTTATATTTTTATATTTTTATATTTTTATATTTTTATATTTTTATATTTTTATATTTTTATATTTTTATATTTTTATATTTTTATATTTTTATATTTTTATATTTTTATATTTTTATATTTTTATATTTTTATATTTCTATATTTTTATATTTTTATATTTTTATATTTTTATATTTTATTATTTTTATATTTTTATATTTTTATATTTTTATATTTTTATATTTTTATATTTTTATATTTTCATATTTTCATATTTTTATATTTTTATATTTTTATATTTTTATATTTTTATATTATTTTAACTAAACAACAATATTTGCTTACAATGAAAAAAAAATATCCAACTAACACCCATTTAAGATTATAACTGAAAAAATATATATAACTTATGTTTCGAATCTCCCTACCCTAAAAACATCTAGTATTAACCAGACCCTTATCTCTATTGCTACACCACATAATTAGGCAATTGTTAAGAGATCCCCCAATAACAAAAATCTAAACAAATCCCATGATTAGCCCTCAAATCTCTCTGCACAAGCAGAGGAAATTGCAAAAATGTTTCAAAACTCGTGTAACGTCTGTAAACATTTTGTTTAATTTAAATTATTAATGTTGACTTAAACGAAAAAATCCATTTTTAAAGTCCTTTCAATGTCAGCAGAAGAAGAAAAAGCCAACAAAAACAAAGGAGTGGAAACCCAACACTGCTACACACACACCCACAAATAAATACATCCTGATAGGCGCCGCAGACACAGAAACCAGATGAAATTCTCAACATAAGCATCAAATGCCGGAAGGGAGAGAGACTGCAGAAAAAAAAGGAAAAACTGGATAAATGCAAAAAAAAGAACATGAAAGAAAAAAATCTATAAAACACATTAACTTGATCATGTATATATACGATATATACACAAAAGTGTTTTGTATACATAGACAGTTTTATATACTTGTACAAATAAATTTGTATATGTTTGTATATAAATAAATAAGTAGTATATACATTTATTATGCAATATTGTATAGCGACGGTATATAAAACAATATCCTTCGTCTACTTTTTATGTATAAAAACGATGGAGCACCGACACACAGACACTTTTACACACATAAAAATTGTGTTGTCTGCGATCCTTGCAGTACTAATGAATGCCACATTGAAACATTACTTACACAGACATGAACACATACATCACACAACACACAGTCAGATGAAAGCGGACAGCATTAATGTCTAAGTTCACGACGAGGTGCGCTGGCAAAGGTTAAGGTGGAAGAATGTTAGTAGAAACTAATGGACACCAGATGTGGTTATGTAACCGTGTTAAGCTATTCAATAAACTGTGCAAAAAATAATTTGAAGAATTCATTAAATATTCTTAAAAAATCGCTATAGAAACAGGCGTAAATGAGAAATTGGAATAAAAATATCTACAAAATTAAAATTTATTTTTGCTAAAAAAATTAAAAAAAAGAAATTAACATCCATTTGTTGAGAACTTGTCGCATTTGTGGCTAAAATTGAGGATTTGCAGAGAAAAAATGTTACTTAGAAAGTTAAGGGAAGAAATTTTAATTTTCAGAAAATTAACGACCTTTATATTTTTTGTAGAACACTTGACTAAGATGTGGGTGACCTTGGTTCGAACTACACAACGGAAACGACCTACAGTCTTAATGTAGGCTGCCGATCAATAATATGGCTGTGATCGAGTGTTCTAAAAAGCTAAAAAGGTCGTTTATTTTCTAAATATTAACATTTCTTTCCCTTAACTTTGTAAGTAACATTTTTTTCTCTGCAAATCCTTAACTTTAGCCATACCTCGTTCAGACTTTGTTAAAGTATTTTACAGAGACATTTTAAGCATAAATGTTATTTCACACAAAATTGTTCCTACTTCCCATCTGCTGCTTTGTAGCACTTACAACGCGTGCACTGTATTCCTTTTCTTTGGTTGTGTGTTTGTGTGTGTGAGTTGCACAACACCACGAAAGTATTACATAACTTTTCACGGGGCCTAAAAGCAGACACCAGCATTTGTTTGACTGTGTCACCCGCAGCTCTATGTGGCACACTCTTGTTGTTCTCTCTCTCTGTGTCTGCATTTTCCACTCTCTTTCACACTCATACACGCACACTTCCATTCACAGCCTGCCATAAAGTCAATAAAAGCAATTTAAGTGTCTGCCTATGTTTAACTTCAAGGACTTTTGGTACCTACATCTCACCATACAACTCCAGAGAGTCGCATGAGACCAGACAGCCAGATATTGTTGTAATGCCGTGACAGCATTGCCAACAACAAGAACAACAAACCAGCTATCATCAGACAAATTTGCCATTGTTGGCAGTTTGTGCGTGGGTGTGTGTGTGTGAGTAGTAGGTTCCAAAGATGTGGCCAAAGATGGAGACATACAAAAATGCTGTTATTGATTGACACGTGTAAGGATGTTTTGCGCCCCTCCGCTACCTCATTTCGTCCTTTTATTCCCTACGCCTAACATTACGCCATCAAAGTCTTTGGCTGCGTCGTCATTCATTCGAATTTGTGCCAGCCAACATTACGTTTTATGGGACCCTTTGGTATTTTGTGTCTGCACATTTTTTGGTCACTCAGTCATGTCAAGGATTTGGCAAGGAGGTGTGACAGGCTGTAGCCAGGGGCTGATAGGCTGTGGTAGGGAATATATGTTACGGGTGGGGCAGAGAGTTTTTGCATAAAAGATTAACATAGAGATTTGTAAAGTTTTGTTTTATGGAAATTATTTAAGTTAAACATTGCTAATGAATAGACAAAGCAAATGTCTGTGTAAACTTTTCCCCAAGGGAAATTATCACATTTCTCATCTTTCCGGGAACTGAACTGAATTGTGTAATATATTTAGGAAGTCTGCCTGCCGGCACAGGCAGCTCTTTAAGAGTTGTAAAGAAGGTAATCTATGGAAAGGGCTTGAGTGCTGAGTAAATGAATGGAAAGCTCGGAAATACTTTCAAATGTTTAGAAATATTTTTATTATACCAAAAATACAAAAAAATAAAAATTTAAATAACTCTTAACACTTTGTAATAACTAATAATTGTTGAAGGAATCGTAAGTAAATTAATTTACTTAAAAAAGTTTCTGAATTATTAAAATTCAATATTAAGCTAAAATCGCCCAATATCAATTGGAGGCTTCGAAATTTTTATAAGTTTTCTAAATCAAGTAATGTGGAAATTTCAAAATAAACTATGCAAATCATTCTTTTTATTACACAGTACAACATTTTTCAGCTCATTGACTTTGGGACTAAATTCTGAGAACTGCACATGAAAGTATCCCCAAAAAGAAAAAGTTCTGCATCATTCGTTATGTCAACATACATGCCAGTAAGTATCGTATAGGGGAATTTGACACGTTTTAGGCTCGTTTGTTTGACAAAACTCGAAAACCACTAGTTCGATTTAGCTGAAACCGATTTGTAATTAAAACCAGTTAGAAAGTTTCAGTCGGGCAATCCGACTTACATTTACCCTTACCCTCAGTAAAACAAATAATTTTCTATTATATTGATATTACTACTCGATTTCGAAAGTGGGTGGAGTGGTACATTTGTTTGGGAGGTACGAAAAGGGGTGTGGTTAGGCTTCCAGATTTATTCTCCATAACTTTATCCTGTTAAAGCTTTACTAATTATAGAATTTGGGCACGATTGCGTTGGGTGTACTGATATTATTACTACATCCCTAAAGTGGGCGGAAAGGTACATTTGTATGGGAGGTACCATAAGGGGCGTCGCTAGACTTCCAATTTTTTCTCCAAAACTTAGTCCTGTTATAACATAAAAAAATACAGAATTTGGGCACAATCGTGTCGAGTTTATTGATATTATTACCCTATTTCTAAAGTGGACAGAGTGGTACATTTGTATGGGAGGTACCAGAAGGGGCGTGTCTAGACTTCCAAATTTTGTCTCCAAAACTTTATCCCGCTTAAACTTTACCAAATACAGAATTTGGGCACGATCGCGTTAGGTCCTTTAATAATATTACTCGATTTCTAAAGTGGGCAGTACCAGAATTGTATGGGTGGTAACAGATGGGGCGTGGATAGACATCCAATTTTTTTTCCAAAACTTAATCCTGTTATAGCTTTACTAAAAATACAACTTTTATTTTTAGTAAATTAAAATACGTTTAATTTATTGATATTATTTCTCCATCTCTATAGTGGGCGGAAAGGTAGATTTGTATGGGAGGTACCAGAAGGGGCGTGGCTAGGCTTTCAAAATTTTTTCCAAAACTTTATTCTGTTATAGCTTTACTAATTACAGAATTTCGGGACGACCCCGTAGGGTGTATTGATATTATTCATCGATTTCTAAAGTGGGCGGAATGATGTATTTGTATTGGAGGTACCAGAAGGGGCGGGGCCATGTAGCCCATGTGCAATACCGTAAGTAGTTTTGAGAAAATAATAACTCGTGCAAAATTGCAAAACATTTGGTTCCGTCTTTCGAAAGTTATCGTGCGAACCAGCCGGACAGCCAGACAGACAAACGGACATGGCTCAAACGACTTAAAAAGTCATGAATCGAATTTGGCTCAAAGAAACTAAGGAACCTCACCCTAAGGGTGATGGTATAAAAATTAAGAATTACAGTTCCTCTAATCTGTTCATATAACATTTCCCAACATAAGCAACAGTTTCACTTTTCCATGATTTTGAACTGGGTTTATTTTGTAGCAGTTACAATAAAACTGTTGTACTCCGTGGCGTATGATTTACGTGGAATATTACTTATGATAATCATACGCCACCATGTAGTATGTTATGTTATGCCAAACAAAAGAGCCTAAAACTTACTAACTTTAAATCCATATTAAATTATTATGGCATGAAACTTAACACAACGAATGATGCAGAACTTCTTCTTTTTGAGGCTACTTTCACGTGCAGTTCTCAGAATTAAGTCCCAAAATCATGAGTTGTACTGTGTTATTTATATATAATTTTCGTAACATTTTCTACTTACGGATACAGAATGTTCCGGCTCAGTGTCTAAAATGATGGGACAATTCTCAACCTCTAGTGGACACTTTAAAGCCAGATCAAGATCAATAAGTTTCCAGTCTGCCTGTTGCAGCTTCGCTGTATTCCTCGAAAATGATGACTGCCTTCGTGATGGTAACCAAAGCGTAGTTCATTTACTCGCAGTTTTTGGCTTTGGCGGTGGTTGGAGTAATTGCTGCCAATCTTGTGGTTAAGACGTTAATATCGTTGCTGTCGTTTCTATACCAGCAACTGCCAACACCTAAAGAAACCGCAAGCCAAACATCGATGGAAGGCGAGAGATTAAATAATGCCGACTTTTTTTAGTATGTAAGTGTGTGTGTGTGTTTTGGTGTTGCTGCTGTTGTATCAAACGTGCGCGGCTTTAAGCTCTTTATGTGTGTGTCCTAAAAAGATAACAACAAAAACATATTATCATTAGTAAGTACTTCATCTAGTGAACAATTGAAAGAAATAATAAACTAAAATTTCCATTTGCAAAAACAACAAAAACCTAACAAAAAAATGTCAAGTTTAAACTACAAATGCGGTGGCAAACTCCATTAAAGCTACATGGTCAATGAGTTGTAAATGGCCCAAGTGTAGAGAAAACAAAAAATTGTTAAGCGTATTGTGTCTGCCGCTAAAAAAAAATAAATACGCTTACATTATATTGTGGGAGTGGGAATTTTTTATGTAATACATAGACGTGCCGCCAAACAATTCATAATTTGCATGATAATTAAAAAACAACTTAAAGGGAAATTGTCTAAGCTATAGGCAAAGTAGCAGATAGCAGAGAGCTTTAAATTGACTTAAAATGCACAGCAGACAATTACCATTTTATAAAATCTTCCTGTATTTAAAAATTCTAATCTGTATGGGGATTTTTTTTTTTTTTAAATTATGGTTTGTTTCCAACTTAGCAAATCTTAATTAAGTTAGCAGATAAGATTTATAGAATAAAGAAAATAAAAATTCAGACTGTTTCAGTAATTAATGTAGATTATATTAAGAGATTAGTTTAGATCCATGAGTACTTTTTATGCATTGTTCTACAAATGTTTCTTGCGCAATGTTTGCTGGGTTATTGTTGCCATAAAGGTATTCATTACAAACATTTGTTGCGAAAAAAATGTACAAACGAAACAAAAACTTGACTGACTTATTGCATTTTCTAGACCTTGAATGTATAGCAGCGTGGCGATGGCGTTAAACAATGCCAATGAAAAAACAAAACCAAACGTAAATGTTTTTCGATTACAAAACATTAGTTACACTAGTGTACAAATGCGAAAATGTGAGAAATTTAAGGTGATGGAATGGACTGAAGGAAAATTTATAAAAAGAAAAAATCGAAAAATTTATTACAAATTATAACTTTTGATTATTGTTAAAAGAACAAAAAGTTTGAATCAATAGGACAAAATTAATGATAATGGGAATAATTGAAACTAATTTATAATAATTGGCAAAAATTTCGAATAATCTGAATAAATTAAAAACCACTAAGAAAGTTTCAGTCGGAATAACCGACTTACATATACCCTCACCCTAAGTAAAGCATACAAATTTCTAGTTTATTGATATAACTACTCCATTTCTAAAGTAGGCGGAGTGTTACATTTGTATGGGAAGTACCAGAAGGGGAGTAGCTAAACTTCCAGTTTTTTCTCCAAAACTTTATCCTGCTACAGTTTTAATAAATACGGAATCGCGATCGCGTTGGGTGTATTGATATTATTACTTGTTTTCTTAAGTGGGCGGAATGGTCCATTTGTATGGGAGGTACCCGCAGCAGCGTGCTCATGTAGCTCATTTCCAATCGCGTAAGTAGTTTTGGGGATATATTAACCTATGCTAAGTTTCAAAACAATTGTTTACGTCTTTCGAAATTTATCGTGCGTACTAGCCGGACAGGCAGACGGACATGGCTCAAACGACTTAAATAGTCATGAAACGAATGTGTTTCAAAGAAACAAAAGATTCTAAAGTTACTCCTTCTATGTGTTACACTTTTGGGTCGTATCAAATGATATATACCCTCCTGCTCGCAGGGTGAGGGTATAAAAATGTACAATAACTTTAAAATTTTTTTTACAATTATGTATGGGAATTATCGGAAGGGGTCAGCCGATGTTCATTCCATGAGTCAAACTTTTATTAAATATGTATGTAAAATTTCTTCTTCTTCTTAATTGGCAGCAGCAACAGAAATTCTTATATAAGTAGCCGCACGTAGAACAGAAATTCAAACGCTTCGGTCTTTTGCGCTCCGTATATAATTAGTCACATCAAGTTTAGAATTGACAAAGACCTTTCGAGCTAGAACATTTTCATCCATTCGTAAAAAGTGTCCAAGGCAGCGCATTCGGTCTATTTAATTCGCTTGACTACGCCGATGTTGTTGTGCAGCTCATACAGCTTGTGGTTCAGTCGACGACGATAATTTGCGAAATATTTTTTTCTCGAAGATTCCTAGAAGAGATTG